>JAKOOJ010000062.1:1927500-2380000 GCA_022577455.1 Arizona elegans | reverse complement strand
AAGGAAGGAAGGAAGGAAGGAAAGAGAGAGAGAAAAGAATTAGCTAAGAAAAGAAATGCAGAAATGTGAGGGGGGAAAACATGCAGATGAATTTTAATGCAATCAGAAAGCTGTAATAATGGTAATAAAGGAACACATTCAGACGTCAGGAGAACAAGCCCTTGCAATGCCAGAATTTAAATCAGGGCCGGGCCTGTCGATCTCATCCCCTTTCTTCAAAGGATGAAAATGGAATTTTCTAAGCGCGGCAAAGAAAGGGGATTAACAATCGGCAGCTCTTTCGGCCTTTTTGTCTTTCGGCAAATCCCATTTAATCACTGCCTTTAATATGAAGAAGGCTCTGGGCTGAGCTGGGCCGTCTCCAATCAAGAAGTTAAAGCCCATCACGCCCGGTAACTTCCAGGAAGTGTTTCAGTTACCTCCACCGAAAGCTTTGCAAATCGAATGTTCTGACCCAGCTCTCCAAACATGACAAACTATCTGAAGTGAAGTCCAAAGATTCCTTTATTAGAAGTTCCAGCAGCCCCGGGAAAAAGTTTCTCTCTCACCGCAGGCTAACAAGTCCGTCTGGCAGAGAGATGAATAGTTGTCTGCCACCTCTATTCATTTCAGTCCCCTGCCTTTTATCCCCAGAGCTAGGGAGGGATTTCACTTGCAGCAGTGGCTCTTCCGTCCCAAGGACCGGCCCATAGATTTCCACTGCTCTCCTCTCCTCTGCCTTCTGCATATCCACGCATCGGACACTGGACCCAGCTGTTCCTCCTCTTCCTCATCAGCCACCTCCAGACCTGGAGGCTGTTGACTCTCCATCTGAGGGCTGACGGACGGCCCAGGCCCTGCCTCTGTCTCTCTCTCTCTCTCTCTCTCTCTCTCTCTCTCTCTCCTCTCTCTCTCTCTCTCTCTCTCTCTCTCTCTCTCTCTCTCTCTGCCAGCTCCATTCCCTCTTTCCCCTCGGAGCTCTCAGGTTGCCTGGATGCAGATCCTGACTCCCACACCTCCTCCTCCTCCTCTGATTCAGCTGCTGGAGGGGCCGGCGACCAATAGGCCACAACACCGAAGTTGAATTTGATCCGAATTCTTGTCACAAGAGCCAGTGACATAAAAAATAAACCTTTCCTCCTATTCTTCTTTTCCTTTTAATCTCGCTTCCTCTCCTGTTTTCGGAACCCCAAGAGATCTCTACCAGTATATTAATGTCACAACCTTTTTTTAGGTTCGTGGATTAGATTTTTTTTTTTTCTTCCTTTTCTCTTTCCCCGAGCGGCTGGAGGTCGCCCGTGGAAAGGAGTTGAGATGCTGAAATGTATTTCTTTGACATCCCAGCTGGGTCGCCAAAGACCCTGTTGGGAGATGTCAAACATTGCTGGAGATTTGCTCTGAGCAAGGGCCGGCATTTCATTGGGCCCAAATTCGGCTAAACCTGAGAATCACAGCAGTACCAGGTGTGCTGTGTGTGAGTTCACGTGCTTCGTTCCCTTTGTGTTAAGTTGCATTTAAATGTTTCTAGTTGAAGCTTCGTAAAGATATCATATATCTTCGTATCTTTATATCTATCTACATCTGTCTGTCTATATTTATCTATCTATCTATCTTGCTATATTTCTATATCTCTATATCTCTATCTCTGTATATTTCTGTCTCTATCTATTTTCCATTTCTCTCTCTCTCTCTCTCTCTCTCTCTCTATCTATCTATCTATCTATCTATCTATCTCTCTCTCTCCCCTATGCAGGGGTGAAATGCTCCCGGTTCGGACTGGCTCACCCGATCCGGTAGCGATGGAGGCGGGTAGTTCGGAGAACTGGTAGCAAAAATCCCTGCCCCCTTTCCCCATGCCCAACTGAGCTGCACAATCATCAAAGGCTTTTTTTTTTTTAAAGCATTTTTTCTACAACCTCTTCGGCTGAAAAAAATGCTTTTAAATGTAAAAAAAAAAGCCTCTGATGATCGCGCAGCTCAGCTGGGATCATCAAAAGCTTTTAAAAGAAAAAAAAACTTTTTTTTTCTTTTAAATGCCTCTGACGATCCAAGCTGAGTTGCCTGATCGTCAGAGGCATTTAAAAGAAAAAAAAAAGCCTCTGCCGATCAGGCAACTCAGCTGGGATCGCCAGAGCCTTTTGAAAGCATTTTTTTTTACAACCTCTTCACCGAAGAGTAGGGTGGACATGATAGCAGTCTTCCAGTTTTTGAGGAGCTGCCACAAAAAGAGGGGGGGTCAAACTATTCTGGCAGTAGTGGGTTTCAAAAAGTTTTTACTACTGGTTCTGTGGGCGTGGCTTGATGGGCATGACATGGCTTGGTGGGTGTGGTAGGGGAAGGATACTGTAAAATCTCCATTCCCACCCCACTCCAGGGGAAGGTTACTGCAAAATCCCCATTTCCTCCCGATCAGCTGGGACTTGGGAGGCAGAGAATAGATGGGGGTGGGGCCAGTCAGAATTTTTACTACCGGTTCTCCGAACTATTCAAAATTTCCGCTACTGGTTCTCCAGAACTGGTCAGAACCTGCTGGAACCCACCTCTGGTGTGCACATGTTCATATTTGCGAACCGGTCGGGAAAGTAAGTGAATATTCATGGCTGCTTCTGCTTTAAGGAGAAAGGGGAGGAATATATAGTTTGCTCATTTCGGGCTGTATCGATTCTCGGTTTAAGTTCGTTGAATGACTTGGGGTGGGATAGAGTGCAGAGGGCTAAAGGACAGGAGAAAGGATTGCAGGATCCCGGCTGACAGAAGTGGAAGACAGGTAGTCCTCAATTTACAACAGTTCATTTACTGACTGTTAAAAAGTTACGATGAAAAAAGGGACTTATGAATGTTTTTCACACTTAACGACCATTGCGGCATCCCCAGGGTCAGCTGATCAAAATTCAGCGGCATGGCAACTGACTCATATTTACGACAATTGCAGCCTCCCAGGGTCACATGATCCCCTTCTGCGACCTTCTGACGAGCAAAGTCAATGGGGGAAACCAGATTCTGCTCAATGGCCGTGTGACTAACTTAACGACGGCAGGGGCTTCACTTAACAACTGTGGCAAGAAAGGTCATAAAAGGGGGTGAAACTCAGTGAATAATGGTCTCGCTTAGCAACATAAATTTTGGGTGCAATTTTGGTCACAAGTTGAGGACTACCTACATTGGGTATTGTGAAACCCTCCGTGTCTCATTTTCCCACAATTAGTTGGGTTGGGGGATCTGATACGGAGAGGGAGGGGACGTTTTATTTTTATTTTTAAGGGGTTTGCTACCTCTTGGTTGGGGTTTTGCTTTGTTTAGAAATGCTAAACCACATGGGCAAAACAGGCTAAGGAATTGTGGCTTTTGTTGAAGATGACTGTAGACTGTGTGGCACTCCAGGAAAAAAAAATGCAAACAAAGATGAATAAATCATGATTAAATTAGAATCTGATCTTTCATAAAGAGAAGTAAAACTTTCCTTTGGCCTTTATTCATGATTATCCCTTCATCCTTCCTTCTTTCTCTCCTTCCTTTTTTCTCTTTCTTCCTTCTTTTCTTCCTTCCTTCCTTCTCCCCATCCTTTTGCTTTCTTTCCTTCCTTCTTTCTCTCCTTCCTCCCTCCCTCTCTCATTCCTTTCTTTTCTCTCTCCTTTTCCTTTCCTTTCCTTTTGCTCTCCCTCCTTTTCCTTCCTTCTTTTCCTTTCCTTCCTTCATCCCTCCCTCCCTCACTTTTTTCTCTTCCTTCTTTTCCATCCCCTTTAGGGGTGGGTTCTATTTGCTTTTACTACTGGTTCGCAACAGGATAGCACGTGCGCGTGCTCACTTCGCTCACACACTCACCTTGCCTCTGCGCATGTGTAGAAGCTTCTGTGCATGCGCAGATCGCTTCTGATGACGTCAGGGTCAGTGGGCGGAGCCTCCCGATGGTTTTACTACCGGTTCTACAGAATCGGTCCGAACCAGGGGCAACCCACCACTGATCCTCTTCCTTCATTCCTTCCTTCCTCCCTCCCTCCCTTTCTTCCTTCCTTCCCACCTCTCTCCCTCACTTCTTTTTCCATTCCCTCCATCCCCTTCCTTCCTCCCTCCCTCCCTTCATTCTGTCCCTCACTCCTTTTCCCTCTCCCTCTTTCTGCATCCCCTTCCTTCTTTCCTCCCTCCCTCCCTCCCTCTCTCCCTCCCTCCCTCTCTCGAGACCTCACTTTTTTCCACTCCCTCCATCCCCTTCCTTCATTCTCTCTCTCCCTCCCTCCTTTTCCTTTTCCCTCTTTCTGTATCTCCTTCCTTCCTCCCTCCCTCCCTCTCTCCCTTCCTCCCTCTCTCCCTCACTTCTTTTTCCACTCCCCCTCCCTCCCCTTCCTCCCTCCCTCTCTTCATTCTCTCCCTCCCTCCTTTTCCCTCTCCCTCTTTCTGCATCCCCTTCCTTCTTTCCTCCCTCCCTCCCTCTCTCCCTTCCTCCCTCTCTCCCTTCCTCCCTCTCTCCCTCACTTTTTTCCACTCCCTCCATCCCCTTCCTTCATTCTCTCCCTCCCTCCTTTTCCTTTTCCCTCTTTCTGCATCCCCTCCCTCCCTCTCTCCCTTCCTCCCTCTCTCCCTCACTTTTTTCCACTCCCTCCCTCCCTCTCTCCATTCTCTCCCTCCCTCCTTTTCCCTCTCCCTCTTTCTGCATCCCCTTCCTTCCTCCCTCCCTCCCTCCCTCCTTCCCTCCTGTTTAATTACTCTAGAAATATTTTATTCTCCTCCGAATTCTTCCCCTTGTTTTTGTATCCGATGCCTACCTATCAGGAAAGCTGACATTCATTTATATGATAATGCAAAGCGAGCGGCAATTCGTCCGCCACCCTCCCTTCTGCCCGGTGCCCTGTCCTGCTGGACAGCCAGGTGCTCCCTCTACCTCACCCCATGCCTTGTTAATTGACAATTCTCAGCTCTCGGCCAGCAACACCTTCTTCCCTTTATGATGTGCTGCCTTGTTCTCCCAGCCCGTCTGACACTCCAGCCTCTCTCGCAAGTTCTGGTAAAAACAGATCATTTAAATATAAATAGAACAAGGAATAATTTAACCCCTGTTTGCACCAGGCAAGGTGTTGGGACTTCCTATAAACACCAGGAGCGAGGCTTAAAAACACTGCATATTTAAACTGACAAGTCTTACAAGGAAAAAAATAACAACAAAGCAACAGGGCCCCTTAAACTGGTGCCCTGAAGGGAGGATGGACATTCGAGCATACCAGATTTGCTTCCCGGCTGGTGCGGAGTCAAAGTCTAAGCTGAGCTCAAAAGCTTTGGGAGTTCCAGAGTCCTTCATTCTAGTATTGAACCCTCAGGTAGGAAGGTGGCCTTAACCTGGGTTGAAAAGGGGCTGAAGGAGATGGAGATGGAAAAGGACAAAGTATCAGACAGATATGGAAATGGAGAACGTGGGGATGGACATGGAGATATAGATGGTGATGGGAAGAGATATAGATATATCACAAAGCCCACGCTATTCTAGCACTACTGAGGCTACTTAGTTGGGTAAGGAAGGTCTGCAGGAAAACCACTAAGCTCAGAGATCATCCAGGATCCCTCCTCCTCCTCCTCCTCCTCCTTCTTCTCCTTCCTCCTCCTCCTCTTCTTCTTCTCCTTCTCCTTCCTCCTCCTCCTCCTCCTCCTCGTTTCTAAGACACTAGGCTTAGTCATTTGGCTCAGTTGTAAATTTTTAGTCAGATTTCACATATTATCCTAGCTGTTTTAGTAAATTGAATTGTATGATATACAATAAGCTGAATAAAGTTTCTTCTTCTTCTTCTTCTTCTTCTTCTTCTTCTCCTCCTCCTCCTCCTCCTCCTCCTTCTCCTTCTCCTTCTGCTCCTCCTCTTTTTCTCCTTCTCCTTCTCCTTCCTCCTCCTCCTCCTCCTCCTCCTCTTCTTCTCCTTCTCCTTCCTCCTCCTCCTCCTCCTTTCCACAAACCCCCTCCCTTCTAGCACTGATGAAGCTACCTAGTTGGGTCAAGAAACACCTGCAAGAAAACAACCAAGCTCAGAGTCCTCCATATTCCCCCACGCCCTGCCCGGATGGCCCCCCACTTCATCGATTCTGAACAAACATTGGTTTTTTCTGCATCCTCGCCATATGCGCATTGCAGCCTGGAGACCACACCAGCTGCCTTTCCTGGAAAACTTTAAATTAGATTAAGTCACCTCTCGAGCAGGTTGCCTTCCTTGGACTGCTTCCTTCTGAAGGAAGCCCACGGAATCCATTTATTTATTGATAGGGATTTATTCAAATTGGTTACATCTGTTCTCTAAAATGTCTCGGGGCGGGAGGGGTGGAGAAGGAGAGGGAAGAACCGCTCGTAAACATATTCATAGCGTTTAATGAACTCTAAATAAAGCAATTTATGCATCCGTTTTTTTCTTTTAAAGCTTGTATGCCTTGTGAAAGGTTATTTGTCTTTTTGAAGGGTCTACCGTCGCGATGCGCATCCTAGAAATAACTCAGTCTGAACGCTGAGCTTCCTGTTTCCAGGGTCCTCAATTTCTCTGACGTAGGATCTGTGCCAGATAGTCCTTGACTTAAAACAGTTCATTTAGTGACCATTCAAAAGGACAATGGCCCTGAAAAAAATGTGACTTACGACCGTTGTCCACACTCACAACCTTGGTAACATCCCTGTTGGTCACGGGATAAAAATTCAGACGCTGGGCAACTGGCTCAGACTTTTGACTGTTGCCATATCCCGAGGTCAGGTTATCGCTTTTGGCGACCTTCTGACGAGCAAAATCCATGGGAAATCCAGATTCACTTAACAACGGTGCTGCTAACATATCGATTGCAATGATTCGCCTAACAACCGTAGCAAAAAAGGTCGTAAAATGATTGCAAAAGAACTGTCTCCCTTAGCAACAGAAATTTTGGGCTCAAGCGTGGTCGTAAGTTGAGAGCTACCTGCGTAAACTTTGCCTGGCAACTCATAATTTCAGTGCTGCAGGAGACAATAATAAAATTGATGCCGATGAGCGATAAGAGATTTCCAT
This sequence comes from Arizona elegans, assembly GCA_022577455.1. Lineage (NCBI taxonomy): Eukaryota > Metazoa > Chordata > Lepidosauria > Squamata > Colubridae > Arizona > Arizona elegans. The sequence goes on along the minus strand of JAKOOJ010000062.1, from coordinate 2,373,020 downwards.
TGATGGAGGGGCCTAAGATTGAGCCCCATAGATTGAGTCCACCCAGATATCACGATCTCATTTATGGAATACATTTGGATCATCAAGATAGTAATAGCACTTATATACCACTTCACAGAGCTTTTATAGCCCTCTCTAAGCGGTTTACAGAGTCAGCCTCTTGCCCCCAACAATCTGGGTCCTCATTTTACCCACCTCGGAAGGATGGAAGGCTGAGTCAAACCTTGAGCCTGATGAGATTCAAAGTGTCAAATTGCAGGCAGCTGGCAGTCAGTAGAAGTAGCCTGCAGTACTACACTCTAACCACTGAGCCACCATGACTCAAGGAAGGAAGGAAAGGAAGGAAGGAAGGAAGGAAGGAAGGAAGGAAGGAAGGAAGGAAGGAAGGAAGGAAAAATATGGATGGAAGAAAACATGAAGGGAGGGAGGGAGGGAGGAAGGAAGGAAAGAAGGAAGGAAGGAAGAAAGGAAGGAAAAATGGGTGGAAGGAAAGATACATGAAAGGAGGGAGGGAGGTAAGGAAGGAACGAAGGAAGGAAGGAAAAATATGGATGGAAGGAGGGATACATGATAGGAGGGAGGGAGGGAGGGAGGAAGGAAGAAGGAAGGAAGGAAAAATATGGATGGAAGGAAAGATACATGAAAGGAGGGAGGGTGGAAAGAAGGAAGGGAGGGAGGGAGGGAGGGAGGGAGGGAGGAAGGAAGGAAGGAAGGAAGGAAGGAAGGAAGGAAGGAAGGAAGGAAGGAAGGAAGGAATAGCAGTAGCCCTTAGACTTAAATAACGCTTTACTGCCCTCTCTAGGCAGTTTACAGAGTCATCCACTTGTCCCCAACAATCTGGGTCCTCATTTTATCGACCTCGGAAGGGTGGAAGGATGAGTCAACCTTGCTGGTAATCCTCAACCACAATTGAGCCTGAAATTTCTGTCACTAAGTGAGACAGTTGTTAGGTGTTGCTTTGAAACAAGAAGGGTGGCTGATCAGAAGGTCGCAAAAGGGGATCGCACGATCCCAGGACATGGCAACGGTCATAAATACGAACCTGTTTCCAAGCTCCATGATGACTTGATCATGGAGATGTTGGAGTGGTGCGGTGGCCTAGAGGTGGAGCTCTTGCCTCACAATCAGGAGGCTGTGAGTTCGATCTTGGGTAGAGGCTACTTCTCTCTCTGGGCAATATATTGCTGAACAAAACTCCGCATTGGCGACAGGAAGGGCATCTGGCCAGTAAACCCTCAGCTCCATTCGGTTGCCCAGACTCCACCCCACAAGGGATTATAGGGTTGTTAAAAGAGGATGATGATGATGATCATGGAGATGCTTCAAAAGTCATAACTATATGTTATAAGTCACCTTTTTCAGTGCCGTTGTAACTTTGAACGGTCACTAAGCAGACCGTTGTATGCCAAGGCCTACCTGTAAGTTCTCTTGGCTAAACTTATTTCATTTCCCATCTACATCCGACTTTATAAATCTGTCTTTGAATGACGCCTCCGTCTTGAATCTCACCTGCTTTCTCCTTCCTTCTGAAATATGGTAAGCATCTCTTAATTTTGTTCCAGAAGACAGAAAACTTTTTGTGGGCATGCTCAACAAACAACAGTCAGAAGATGACGTCCGTCGGTTATTTGAAGCGTTCGGGAACATTGAGGAATGCACGATACTTCGAGGACCGGATGGCAACAGCAAAGGTAAAATAGGTGACCATAACTGATTACCAAGACACGGAAGATCTTCCACCTACGGAGATCTGGACGGTCAGATCTTCAAGCTCCTTCAGGAGATCTGGACAGTCAGATCTTCCAGCTCCTTCAGGAGATCTGGACGGTCAGTTCTTCAATCTCCTTCAGGAGATCTGGACAATCAGATCTTTAAGCTCCTTCAGGAGTTCTGGATGGTCAGATCTTCCAGCTCCTTCAGGAGTTCTGGATGGTCAGATCTTCAAGCTCCTTCAGGAGTTCTGGATGGTCAGATCTTCCAGCTCCTTCAGGAGTTCTGGATGGTCAGATCTTCAAGCTCCTTCAGGAGTTCTGGATGGTCAGATTCTCCAGCTCCTTCAGGAGATTTGGATGGTCAGATCTTCAATCTCCTTCAGGAGATCTGGACGGTCAGATCTTCAAACTCCTTCAGGAGTTCTGGATGGTAAGATCTTCAAGCTCCTTCAGGAGATCTGGACGGTCAAATTTTCAAGCTCCTTCAGGAGATCTGGGTGGCCAGTGCTTGAGAAGACCTCCCACTATCATCCAAAGAAGATGTTTTGAAGCCTTCTTGCAAGGTGGATGGCATTTGGAGGTGGGCTATCTTTCCCTTCAAAATTCTGGGCAACGTCTTTGGCCTCTCTTGATGAAACTGGGATTGGATTGGTGATGGGATCAGTAAGAAGGGTTGGTTAAGGAGGCACAATCAGAGTTTCTCTCTGACAAAAGGGCCCCATTCTGCTGACCTCTACCAAGGAAAATGGAGTCTGTAACCTGGTAGCATTTGCAGTGGGGGCAGGACCAATGATGACAAATTTCAGAACATGTTTTCAAAGTCACCTCCTCTCTACTAGAATGAGACTTCAAAACAACTTCTGATGAACTTAAGTGAAGTTCTGAAGAGCTGGACGTTTATTGTTGATATCTGTGTGATTGAGAGTGGGTTGTGTGCATGGGGGCCTCAGGTTTTTGTAAATATGTGGATGTGTGCATGTGAGAAAGAATATGAATGGGGTGTGTGTACATAAGTCCAAAAACACTTTGTGTATTATATTCTTGATCTATTTGGAACTATGATAGAAATGGATGGATGGATGAATAGATAAATATATATATATATAGAGAGAGAGAGAGAGATAAAAGAGAGATTGATGAGAGAGAGACACAGATAATAGGTGATAGTGAGAGAGAGAGAGAGATGATAGATGATAGATAGATAGATAGATAGATAGATAGATAGATAGATAGAGATAGATAGATGATAGATAGATAGAAGATAGACAGAGAGAGAAAAGAGAGATAGGTGAGAGAGATATAGATAGATAGATAGATAGATAGATAGATAGATAGATAGATAGATTGATAGAGATAGAGATAGAAGATAGACAGAGAGAGAGAAAAGAGAGAGATGAGAGAGAGAGAGAGAGAAGATAGACAGAGAGAGAGAGAGAAAAGAGACAAAGTGAGAGAGAGATAGATAGATAGATAGATAGATAGATAGATAGATAGATAGATAGATAGATAGATAGAGATAGATGATAGATAGATAGAAAGAAAGATAGAAGATAGACACAGAGAGAGAGAGGATAGGTGAGAGAGATAATAGATAGATAGATAGATAGATAGATAGATAGATAGATAGATAGATAGATAGATAGATAGAAGATAGACAGAGAGAGAGAGGATAGGTGAGAAATGACCTACAAGGTCAGATATAGATTAACAGAGTTGGAAGGGACCAAAAAAAATGAGAAAAAAAATAAGCGCCATAAATGAGCCTGTGAAAGAAAATTGCATCCCGACTTCCCATCCCGGCATGTCCCCATGGGCCCCCTCCTTCCAGGGAGGAAGAGGGCTCACCTGTTGACTCCCCCCCCCCTCCCCAACCAGCCCTACATCACCAGTGGGCATCCAAGTCACTCCCTTGTCCTCCGTTTGAGATTACACATCTCAGACTAACAGAGTTGGAAGGGACCTTGTAGGTCATCTAGTCCAACACCCCGCCCATGCAGGAGACCCTACACCATTTCTGACAGATGGCACTCCAGTCTCTTCTTGAAAGCCTCCAGGGATGAAGCTCCCACAACGTCCGAAGGCAACTGCTGTTCCATGGGTTGATTGTTCTGTCAGAAATTTTCTCCTTATTTCTAGTTTGAATCTCTCCTTGATCAGTTTCTATCCATTTTTCCTTGTCTGACCTACAGGTGCTTTAGAATATATCTTGACCCCCTCCTCTCTGGGGCAGCCCCTCAAATATTGTAAAACTGTTATCCTGTCTCCCCTGGTCCTTCTCTTCACTAGACCAGCCAGGCCCAGTTTCTGCAACCGTTCATTGTATGTTTTAGTCTCCAGTCCCCTATTCATCTATGTTGCTCTTCTCTGCATGTTTTCTAGAGTCTCCACATCTTTTTTATAGTGTGGTGACCAACACTGGATGCTGTACTCTAGGTGTGGTCTTCCTAAGGCTTTATAGAGTGGTCTTAGTACCTCCCTTGGTCTTGATTTTATCCCTCTGTTAATGCAATTTAGGATTGCATTGGCTTTTTTGGCTGCTACTGCACCCTGTTGACTCACATTTAATTGGTTGTCCACTAAGACTCCAAGATCCCTCTCATAGTTACTGCTACTAAGCCTGGTTTCACCCAGTCTATATGTGTACTTTTGGTTTTTCTTGCCTAAGTGTAGGACTTTTTACTTTTCTCTACATTGAATTTCATTCTGTTAGATAGGGGCCAGTGTTCCAGTCTGTCAAGATCCATCTGGATCTTGAGCCTATCTTCTAAGGTGGTGGCTATTCCTGCCAGCTTAGTATCATCTGCAAATTTGGTAAATTCCCCTTCTATTCCCTCATCTAAGTCGTTTATGAAGATATTGAAGAGTCCTGGGCCTAAGATGGAACCTTGTGGTACCCCACTGCTTACTTCCCTCCATGTAGACGTAAACCCATTAAGGACTACTTGTAGAATACAGTTGGTCAGCCAGTTGCGAATCCATCTGGTGGTGATGCTATCTATCCCACTTTTTTAGCTTACGAAGAAGTAGGTTGTGGTCTACTTTGTCGAATGCCTTGCTGAAGTCTAAGTATATTATGTCCACAGTATTTCGCTGGTCTACTAATTTAGTCATTATGTTGAAGAATGAAGTAAGATTGGTTTGGCATCATCTGTTTCTAACAAATCCGTGCTGACTGCTAGTTATTACTTTACTTGTTTCTAGATGTTGGCAAATCTGGTTTTTTTATTATCTTTTCCAGTATCTTCCTGGGTATTGATGTTAGGCTGATTGGTCTGTAGTTTCCTGGATCTGTTTTTTTTTTTTTTTTCCCTCCCTTTTTTGGAGATGAGAACCACATCAGCTCTTTTTCAATCCTCTGGTAGTTCTCTGGTGCTCCAGGATTTTTGAAAGACGTGGTGCAGTGGTTCTGAGATAACATCTGCCAGCTCCTTTAGAACTCTGGGATGGAATCCGTCATGTCCCGGTGATTTGTGCTCATCAAGATCAGACAGGTGTTCTCTTACTGTTTTAGGGAGGTCTCCTCCAACTCTTTTATTCTGTTTTGAAATCTGAATGACAAAAATTAAAACATTTTTTTTATCTATTTTAAATAATTAAATTGAATTGATACATTGTCCCATTGTGAGTTGACCGTGGATAGTTGGCTTGGTCCCATTCCGATCCTGGAATACACTACTCCTCAGACCATAAGTTTTCCTGCCTAAATAAAATATCTTACAATACTCAGATTCTTACCTAGAGGGTCCAGCTTTCTGCATTGCATACCTCCAGGCCAGTGACATTGCTCACATGGGAAGTCCCCAATGAATCAATGAAAAGAAAGGAGAAAAATTTATTTATTTATTTATTTGTTTGTTTCAATTTCTATACCGCCCTTCTCCAAGTAGGACTCAGGGCGGTGAACAGCCAAAGTAAAAACAGGACATACAAAATTTAAAAACAGTTTAAAATAATTAAATATTTTGGCCGTAAATTTAAAACAATCCAATTTAAAATCAATTTAAAATTTAACTCAAGCCAGCCCAGCTAGTTGAAATAAATAGGTCTTCAGGGCCCGACGAAAAATCCGGAGGTGTGTTATTGTACGTATCTCTGGGGGGAGGTTGTTCCAGAGGGTGGGCGCCGCCACAGAGAAGGCTCTCCCCCTGGGGGTTGCCAGCCGACATTGTCTGGCGGACGGCACCCTGAGGAGGCCCACTCTGTGCGAGCGTACTGGCCGGTGGGAGGCTATTGGTGGCAGAAAGCGGTCTCGTAGATACCCCGGCCCTAAGCCATGGAGCGCTTTTAGGGTGGTCACCAACACCTTGAAGCGCACCCGGAAGACCACCGGGAGCCAGTGCAGCTCGCGCAGGAGAGGTGTCGCATGGGAGTGCCTCGTCGCCCCCATAATCCCCCGCGCGGCCGCATTCTGGACCAGCTGGAGCCTCCGGGTGCACCCCAGGGGGAGCCCCATGTAGAAAAATAACATTAAATTGTTCTGAAAATTCAATCTGTCCATTAATTCAACGACGATTCATTCAGTAGCTCTTCTATTTCATTCCTCTCATTTTCATTGCCTTGTACAGGTGGTCTTTGACTTATGACCACAATTGAGCCCAACGTTTCTGTGGTTAAGTGAAACATCTGTTGAGTTTTGCCCCGTTTTATGACCACAGTTGTTAAGTGAATCGGTGCAGTTGATAAGGGCGTCACCCGGTCATTAAGTGAATTGAGCTTCCCCCATGGACTTTGCTGGTCAGAAGGTCGCAAAAGGGGAAGTTGTGACCTCGGGACACGTAAGTAGGTGTCATAAGTATGTGGTCGTAAGTATGAACCAGTTGCCAAGCGTCTGAAAGTTTGATCACATGGGGACGCTACAAAGTGAAAACAGTGAAAAATGGTAAGAAGTCACTTTTTTTCAATGCTGTTGTAACTTTGAATGTTCACTAAATGAGCTGTTGTAAGTAGAGAACTACCTGTAGTACTTTTTATTTATTTATTTATTTCATCATACTATAAGCTGTCCAAAGTCACTGTGATCTGTGAGATGCACAGCATAGAAACTTAATAATAAGTTGAATAAAAAATTAAATAAATCCATTGGACAGTTCTTCCTACCAGCTGTTTGTATATGTTCTGTTGCTCTTTCGGCTACCTCTGCTAAGGAATGAGTTTTTGCATAAAAAACAATACCACATTACCTCTTGCACCATACATAGGAAAAGGAGTGACAGAAGCTGAGATGGGAGTCAAAAGAGACATCAGCCTAAAATCCCTACGTAGTCACAAGCTAAGTCCAGCCTCTCTTGAATTCCACAGGCCATTATCTAACTTCAAGCAGGTGTCCACCATTAGAATAGAATAGAATAGAATAGAATGGAATAGAATAGAATAGAATAGAATAGAATAGAATAGAATAGAATAGAATAGAATAGAATAGAATAGAATAGAATTAGTAAATAAGAATGGAATAGAATAGAATAGAATAGAATAGAATAGAATAGAATAGAATAGAATTAGTAAATAAGAATGGAATAGAATAGAATAGAATAGAATAGAACAGAACAGAACAGAACAGAACAGAACAGAATAGAATAGAATAGAATAGAATAGAATTAGTAAATAAGAATGGAATAGAATAGAATAGAATAGAATAGAATAGAATAGAATAGAACAGAACAGAACAAAATAGAATAGAATAGAATAGAATAGAAAATATGGAATGGAATTCAGTGGAAAATAGAATAGAATAGAATGGAATGGAATGGAATAGAATAGAATAGAATAGAATAGAATAGAATAGAATAGAATTAGTAAATAAGAATGGAATAGAATAGAATAGAATAGAATAGAATAGAATAGAATAGAATAGAATTAGTAAATAAGAATGGAATAGAATAGAATAGAATAGAATAGAATAGAATAGAATAGAATAGAATAGAATAGAATAGAATAGAATAGAATTAGTAAATAAGAATGGAATAGAATAGAATAGAATAGAATGGAATGGAATGGAATGGAATGGAATGGAATGGAATGGAATGGAATGGAATGGAATGGAATAGAATGGAATAGAATAGAATAGAATAGAATAGAATAGAATAGAATAGAATAGAATTAGTAAATAAGAATGGAATAGAATAGAATAGAATAGAATAGAATAGAATAGAATAGAATAGAATTAGTAAATAAGAATGGAATAGAATAGAATAGAATAGAATAGAATAGAATAGAATAGAATTAGTAAATAAGAATGGAATAGAATAGAATAGAATAGAATAGAATAGAATAGAATAGAATAGAATAGAATAGAATAGAATTAGTAAATAAGAATGGAATAGAATAGAATAGAATAGAATAGAATAGAATAGAATAGAATTAGTAAATAAGAATGGAATAGAATAGAATAGAATAGAATAGAATAGAATAGAACAGAACAGAACAGAACAGAACAGAACAGAACAGAATAGAATAGAATAGAATAGAATAGAATAGAATTAGTAAATAAGAATGGAATAGAATAGAATAGAATAGAATAGAATAGAATGGAATGGAATGGAATGGAATGGAATGGAATAGAATAGAATAGAATAGAATAGAATAGAATAGAATAGAATAGAATAGAATTAGTAAATAAGAATGGAATAGAATAGAATTAGTAAATAAGAATGGAATAGAATAGAATAGAATAGAATAGAATAGAATAGAATAGAATAGAATTAGTAAATAAGAATGGAATAGAATAGAATAGAATAGAATAGAATAGAATAGAACAGAACAGAACAGAACAGAAAAGAACAGAACAGAACAGAATAGAATAGAATTAGTAAATAAGAATGGAATGGAATAGAATAGAATAGAATAGAATAGAATAGAATAGAATAGAACAGAACAGAACAAAATAGAATAGAATAGAATAGAATAGAAAATATGGAATGGAATTCAGTGGAAAATAGAATAGAATAGAATAGAATAGAATAGAATAGAATAGAATAGAATAGAATTAGTAAATAAGAATGGAATGGAATAGAATAGAATAGAATAGAATAGAATAGAATAGAATAGAATTAGTAAATAAGAATGGAATAGAATAGAATAGAATAGAATAGAATAGAATAGAATAGAATAGAATAGAATTAGTAAATAAGAATGGAATAGAATAGAATAGAATAGAATAGAATAGAATAGAATTAGTAAATAAGAATGGAATAGAATAGAATAGAATAGAATAGAATAGAATAGAATAGAATAGAATTAGTAAATAAGAATGGAATAGAATAGAATAGAATAGAATAGAATAGAACAGAACAGAACAGAACAGAACAGAACAGAACAGAACAGAACAGAACAGAATAGAATAGAATAGAATAGAATAGAATAGAATAGAATTAGTAAATAAGAATGGAATAGAATAGAATAGAATAGAATAGAATAGAACAGAACAGAACAAAATAGAATAGAATAGAATAGAATAGAATAGAAAATATGGAATGGAATTCAGTGGAAAATAGAATAGAATAGAATAGAATAGAATAGAATAGAATAGAATAGAATAGAATTAGTAAATAAGAATGGAATAGAATAGAATAGAATAGAATAGAATAGAATAGAATAGAATAGAATAGAATAGAATTAGTAAATAAGAATGGAATAGAATAGAATAGAATAGAATAGAATAGAATAGAATAGAATAGAATAGAATGGAATAGAATTAGTAAATAAGAATAGAATTAGAATAGAATAGAATAGAATAGAATAGAATAGAATAGAATAGAATAGAATAGAATAGAATTTTTTTTATTGGCCAAGTGTGATTGGACACACGAGGAATTTGTCTTTGGTGCATACGCTCTCAGTGTACATAAAAAGAGAAGATACATTTATCAAGAATCATAAGTTACAACACTTAATGATAGTCATAGGGTACAAATAAGCAATCAGGAAACAATCAATATCAATATAAATCGTAAGGATACCAGCAACAAAGTTACAGTCTTACAGTCATAAGCGGGAGGAGATGGGTGATAGGAATGATGAGAAGATTAATAGTAATGCAGACTTAGTGAATAGTTTGACAGTGTTGAGGGAATTATTTGTTAGCAGAGTGATGGCGTTTGGGAAAAAACTGTCCTTGTGTCTTGTTGTTCCGATGTGCAGTGCCCTATAGCGTCGTTTTGAGGGTAGGAGTTGAAACAGTTTATGTCCAGGATGTGAGGGGTCTGTAGGTATTTTCCCATCCCTCTTTTTGACTCGTGCAGAAGACAGGTCCCCCATGGAAGGCAGGTTAGTAGCCTTTGTTTTTTCTGCAGTTCTGATTATCCTCTGAAGTCTGTGTCTGTCTTGTTGGGTTGCAGAGACAAATCAGAGAGTTATGGAGGTGCAGATGACAGACTCAATAATTCTTCTGTTGAATTGGATCAGCAGCTCCTTGGGCAATTTGAGCTTTCTGAGTTGGCGCAGAAAGAACATTCTTTGTTGTGCTTTTTTGATGACGTTTTTGATGTTAGGTGTCCATTTTAGATCTTGCGATAAGGTAGAACTGTAATTTGAAGAGGGAGTCAAGCTATTCTCCAAAGCACCCGAGGGCAGGACAAGAAGCAAGGGATGGAAATTAACCAAGGAGAGAAGCAACCTAGAACTAAGAAGAAATTTCCTGACAGTGAAAACAATTAACCAGTGGAACAACCTGCCTCCAGTTGCAAACTTCCAACACTGGAAGTTTTTAAAAAGCGATTGGACAACCACTTGTCTGAAGTGGTGTAGGGTTTCCTGCCTAAGCAGGGGGTCGGACTAGAAGACCTCCAAGGTCCCTTCCAACTCTTATATTCTATTCAATGTACTCTGGTTCCTCATGATCTCCCTTCTGCCCTTCCGAATCAAGGAAGGCACCGTAGAATTTTGACCCCTTTTTCACAGTGCTTAGATGCAAATTGGAAAGGGTTGCACATATTCATATCTCACTGGGGAGGAATTCCCTAACCAACATTATATCAACCAACACTGTTTTTGAAACATTCTCTGCATTCAATAAAAATGTGATGCAAAAATAAATGCATATATTAGGTAAAAGTGAACCTGTAAAAGGCACACACATTTCTGTGATAATTTTACACACAGAGACAGACAGACAGACATATATACATCCATATGTACATACATACATATGTGTGTGTTTGTGTGTGTATATATATGTATGTATGTATGTATGTATATACACACATATTACAAAAACTCGTGTTTGTGGATATAGGGCGATAGATAGATAGATAGATAGATAGATAGATAGATAGATAGATAGATAGAAGAAAGAAAGAAAGAAAGAAAGAAGAGAGAGACAGAGGAGGAAGGGAAAAAGGAAGAAAGAAGGAAGAAGGAAGGAAAGAAAGAAAGAGAAAGAAAGAAAAAGGAAGGAAGGAAGGAAGGAAGGAAGGAAGGAAGGAAGGAAGGAAGAAGAACAAAAGGAGGAAGGGAAAAAGGAAGGAAGGAAGAAGGGGGGGAAGGAGGGAAAAAGGAAGGGAGGGAGAGAGAAAGAGAGGAGGGAGGGAGGGAAAAAGGAAGGAAGGAAGGAAAGAAAGAAGAAAGAAAGATGAAAGAAAGAAAGAAAAAAGAGAAAGAAAGAAAGAAAGAAAGGAAACGAAAGGAGGGAGGGAAAAGGAAGGAATGAAGAAGGGAGGGAAGGAGGGAAAAAGGAAGGAAGGAAGGAAGGAAGGAAGGAAGAAAGAAAGAAAGAAAGAAAGAAAGAAAGAAAGAAAGAAAGAAAGAAAGAAAGAAAGAAAGAAAGAAAGGTCAATGGGGAAGCCAGCAGGAAATTGGAAGTCATTCCCACTCCTATTGTTTTTGCTTGTTCGTTTTGTTTAGCCCAACCCTGGCAAAAAATACCAAACAAAACATTGAGTTCTTTCTCTGTTTAGGTAAGAAAATACCTCTGAAAGGTTGACCCAGTAGGTCACAGGCTGTCCAGTATATATTAACAACAGATGTTTCACTAGCCAAATAGCTAACATCGTCAGCGCTAGTAAGAAGTGGGGCTTGTTCTCAGTTTATATTCCAGTGGCTTGCCCTGTGATTGTTGGTGGGGTGGTGGCAGGGGTGGGATTCTACCGGTTCGGGCCGGTTCGAGCAAACCAGTAGCTCCGACAATCAGCTGGGAGTGAACCGGTTCACTCCAACAATCAGGTCGGCCTGCCCTCCCCCTGCCCCTGCACTTTACTTACCTTTATCTTCTCAGCTGATTGGCGCTGCAAAGCGGGTTGCCGTGCCTCAGTTGCAGTGGTGGAATTCAAGTAATTGAACAACTGGTTCTGTGCCCTAATGATTCCTTCCAACAATCAGTTTGCCAAACTGCTCAGAAAGTTAACAACCGGTTCTCCTGAAGTGGTACGAACCGGTGAATCCCACTACTGCTCAGTTGTGTTACTCCCAAGTGGTAACACAGAAGGTTAGTATTTGTAAAACTGCGCACGCGTGCACGATGCGTGTTAAGTGCGCACGTACAAAGCGCACGATCATCGAACCGGTTGTTAAACCAACAGCATCCCACCATTAGGTGGTGGTGGTTTTAGTTTGGGTTCCTAGTTTGGGCAACGAAACATCTGCAGGAAAACAAACAAACTCAGGTAGCACCCGTCATTTCAACCTTAAGCTACAAATATTCTTCGTTAAAAGGAAACTGTCTGAACCTAAGAAGGTGAAAATGAGAAAGGGGAAAAAAATCTGAAACTGTCTGGTTTGTCAATCCCACCCCCACCCCCGAGACAAGTTAGCCAATATTGCTCTAAAGCAAAAGACGGAGAAACAAAGTCATGTCAAATGTTTGAGGAGCAAATGGAAAAGTCTGTGCTCTTCCCGTTCGACTTGATCCTGATTCTTAGAATGTGTTCCTTCCTCTTGTCTTTCCAGGCTGTGCTTTTGTGAAATATTCCTCGCACGCAGAAGCCCAGGCGGCCATAAACGCTTTACACGGAAGCCAGACAATGCCGGTGAGTATTGAATTATGACTTGTTTATTTGGATACAGACAACAGGGGTTGTGTTGTGGTCCGCCAGGAGCCCGCAGAGTTGGCAATGGAGTCGGAAAGTGAGGAGGCTGGGGAGGAACATGGGCCAGTCCTGGAATCTGGGGAAGGCTCGGACGAGAGCTCTGAGTCGGAGGCAGAGAGTGGGCCAGGGCCATCTGGGAGCGATGCATGGACTCCGGAGCCTCCAGAAGGCAAGAGCAGCTAAAGCAAAAAGGATGATTCTGGAGTAAGACCAGGAGATGATTGGCCCCTCCCATAAGGCTTAAAAGAGCAGCAAAGGGTCTTGGGCTCTTTGTAGGAAAGCAACGTTGCTAAATCTGTTTTCCAGTTGGCATCTCTTGTTTCTGAACTTTGTGGGTCTTTGCCAAGAAAGGCCTTTGGCAGGGTGCCAAAGAAGATACAAGGTGTGTGATAAGCCTGACGGACTTGTTTTGGAATTAATTTGGAGTAAGCTGGGAATCAGCTGTTATAATAAAACAGTTTTGTTCAGGACCAATTGTGTCCTGTAATGACTAAGTGAGCCTGGGTCACAATAAGTTGACTGTCAGGCCCCAAGAAGCAAGAACAGCACACCGAGTTACTTCTGAGTCATTTCTTGATTGTCTGATTGATTGATTCTCTGGTGACGTTCCATGGCCTTGAAGGTTTGCAGAGATAATGGGGCCATCTGCATGTACATGCCTTTTATGATTTCTCAAGATATCAGGTCAACATCTGAAGGCAAGAGAAGACGCAACGGATGGAAACTAATCAAGGAGAGAAGCAAATCTGGAATTAAGGAGAAATTTCCTGACAGTTAGAATAATCAATCAGTGGGACGGTTTTAGAAATAGAAATAGAATAACAGAATTGGAATTCTACTTATTGCATGCCTCCTTTTGGTGTGCACTGCGTGTGCGCACCCCACATTTGGTGTGTGGTGCGCATGTGCAGCCAGCGAACCGGTAGTAAACCGGTTCAGATTTCACCACGGATCATATCCCTGTGCAGCGGTGAGATTCAGTCGGTTTGGGCCGGTTCGGGCAAACTGGTAGTTAAATTGCTGGCTGGCCCCACTCCTCCCCTCCCTGCCGCTTACAGGAGTCCCCACATGGCCCGTTTTTGCTCCCAGGAGGCTGCAGGGAGGCCTACTAGGCCCAAAACAGGGCACCGGGGGGGGTGCACCATCCCCCACTCCCACGGCCCATTTTTGCTCCCAGGAGGCTGCAGGGAGGCCTACTAGGCCCAAAACAGGGCACCGGAGGGGTGCGCCATCCCCCACTCCCACGGCCCATTTTTGCTCCCAGGAGGCTGCAGGGAGGCCTACTAGGCCCAAAACAGGGCACCGGGGGGGGTGCGCCATCCCCCACTCCCACGGCCCATTTTTGCTCCCAGGAGGCTGCAGGGAGGCCTGCTAGGCCCAAAACAGGGCACCGGGGGGGTGCGCCATCCCCCACTCCCACGGCCCATTTTTGCTCCCAGGAGGCTGCAGGGAGGCCTACTAGGCCCAAAACAGGGCACCGGGGGGGGGGTGCACCATCCCCCACTCCTGCGGCCCATTTTTGCTCCCAGGAGGCTGCAGGGAGGCCTACCCTGTGATGCTTAACCTGGCAGAGTAGAAACCTAGTCAATGCCTAAGTGAGGTTAGTGTAAAACTGTCTTTATTTGAGCAACAATTTGAAATTTAGGCAGCTTTCTTGCCTTGAAATCCTCCCTCTCTTAACCAAAGGAGGAGAGATGGAGAACATTCAGGCACTTCAAATAAAACAATTATTTTCCTTTTAAATTATAGTAAAATAGATGTATTTTTTAGCGTCTCAGAAGTCTGGAAGAAGGTCAGGGAGATCAAAACCCATATATTATGGGACCCAGAGTAAACCGAGAGATTCTTTTCCATTTTCTCCCATTTCCACACCTATCTGGAACAAAGAACCCCTGGGGATAAGGAGCATTGAGGTACCATCCAAGGCAGGACGGTACAGATGACAGAAGAACGTCCTAGCCAGCCTGTCTTTCCAGGAAGGATGAGAGTTGGAGGACATGCCAAAAGTATTTAGTTAGAGATGTCTGCTTTAAACTTCCCCAAATCCAGCATTACGTCAAATGCTTCAAAGAACCCAACAACATTTCATAGCACTAAGTTCCATAAATAAACTATTTAGAGAAAGGTCCTTCCTTCCTTCCTTCCTTCCTTCCTTCCTTCCTTCCTTCCTTCCTTCCTTCCTTCCTTCCCTTTCTCTTTCATAACCTTTTCCTTTCTCTTTCCCTTTCCCCTTCTCTCCCTCTTTCCTTCTATCCTTTTCTACTTTTCCTCTTCCTTCCTTTCTTCCTTCCTTCCTTCCTCTGCTTTCTGTTCCATAACCTTTTTTCTTTCACTTTTTCTTTCCCTTTCCTTTTCTCCTTCTTTCTCTCATTTTCCTTTCATCCTTTTCTGCTTTCCTTTTCCCCTTCCTTCCTTCCTTCCCTTTCTCTGTCATAACCTTTTCCTTTCTCTTTTCCTTTCCCCTTCTCTCCCTCTTTCCTTCTATCCTTTTCTGTTCCTTTGCCTCTTCCTTCCTTCCTTCCTTCCTTCCTTCCTTCCTTCCTTCCTCTGCTTTCTGTTCCATAACCTTTTTCCTTTCACTTTTTCTTTCCCTTTCCTTTTCGCCTTCTTTCTCTCTTGTTTTCCTTTCATCCTTTTCTGCTTTCCTTTTCCCCTTCCTTCCTTCATTCTTTCCTTCCTTCCTTTGCTTTTTGTTCCATAACCTTTTTCTTTCACTTTTTCTTTCCCTTTCCTTTTCTCCTTCTCTCTCGTTTTCCTTTCCTCTTTTTCTCTTTCCCTTTCCCTTTCTCCTTCTCTCTCCCCTTCCTCCTTCCTTCCTTCCTCCCTCCCTCCCTCCCTCCCTCCCTCCCTCCCTCCCTTCCTTCCTATTTTTTTGATCCTCCACTCATCAGCTCTTCCTTTCATTCCTGTTGTCCAAAAGACTAATTATCCTGTATCATCCAAGACATTATTTTTAACTCCTGTCCTCTGTGCGTGGGTGTATTTGTGTGGTATTTGCTAATCCTCAGCTCAACTTCCTCTCTTCTTCCTCTCCCCTTCTCCTTATTGTTCCATAAATGAACTAATAAATCAGATGTTCCCAGGCCCCAGAATAGAAAACTCGGCAGGCCAAGCTCTTGACAAGGCGAATGAATCATCCCCAGCTTCAGAGGTGGCCTTTGGGGGCACAGATACTTCATTGGAACTACTTGCTCTCTCTAGTCACATCCCAGGAATCGTGCAGGCATCTGGTAGGACAGCTAAGAGGCCCACGGGGACATTGGAGGCATTTTGTTCTCCCTTTCTCTCTCTCTCTCTCTTTTCTTATTTAACGCCTCTCCCGGCCTCCTCCTCCCTGGTTTTCTCCCGTGTCTTCCTCTGCCATTGCAAAATCTATTTTCCTCCAAATGGGATAAGAGGGAGATCACCAGCAGCAGATCTCACAGCTTCACCAGAGATAAAAGGAGACGCTCGTGTTCTTTTAATGGCCCAGACAGAATAACAAAATAATAGAGCTGGAAGGGACCTTGGAGGTCTTCTAGTCCAACCCCCTGCTCAGGCAGGAGACCCTATACCATTTCAGACAAATGTCCAATCACTTCTTGAAGTCTTCCATTGGTAAAGCACCCACAACTTCTGGAGGCAAGTTCTTCCACTGTTTAATTAACAGAATGACAGAATAAAAGAGATGGAAGGGACCTTGGAGGTCTTCTAGTCCAACCCCCTGCTC
This sequence comes from Arizona elegans, assembly GCA_022577455.1. Taxonomy (NCBI): domain Eukaryota; kingdom Metazoa; phylum Chordata; class Lepidosauria; order Squamata; family Colubridae; genus Arizona; species Arizona elegans. The sequence continues at coordinate 2,356,581 of JAKOOJ010000062.1, read as the reverse complement.
AAGCATGAAACCTTCTACCAATGGGTTATTTTAAGGGTAATGGGTTTTAATTTTTGGGAAGCCAATTCAATTTAATTCTGTTTTAAATTATTTTAAATTTTATATTGTATGTATTTTAATTTTGGCTATTCACCGCCCTGAGTCCTTCTGGAGAAGGGCGGTATACAAATTTAAACAATAAATAAAATAAATAAATAAATTTCAGACAAGTGGTTGTCCAATCTCTTTTTAAAAGCTACCACTCTTTTCAGAGTCTCTTTTTTTAAAAAAAAAAAAATATCGTGGCGACCAAAACTGGATGCAATATTCCAAGCATGGTCTTACCAAGGCATTATAAAGTGGTATATATGCAGATGAAAAGAGTTTGAAGGGACCTTGTAGGTCATCTAGTCCAACCCCCACCCAAGGAGATCCTACACCATTTCTGACAGATGGCAGTCCAATCTCTTCTTGAAAGACTCCAGTGATGAAGCGCCCACAACTTCCGAAGGCAACTTCTGTTCCATGGGTTGATGGTTCTCAACTGTCAGAAAATTTCTCCTTATTTCCAGATTGAATCTCTCCTTGTTCAGTTTCCATCCATTATTCCTTGTCTGGCGTTGGAAAATAGCTTGACCCCCTCCTTTATGTGGCAGCCCCTCAAATATTGGAAGACTGCTATCAGGTCCCCCCTGGTCCTTCTCTTCACTAGACTAGACCAGTTCCTGCAGCCATTCATGGTATGTTTTAGTCTCCACTTCGTGCGATCCTGATTATTAGTTAGATCAGTTTCCAACAGAAAGTTATTAGAGAGAACATAACAGGCATTCCCACCAAGATCTGATTTCTTCAAACAAGGGGATAATATTTTGCAGGATTTAGCATCACTAAAAAAAGGTTAAAAAAATAAATAAATTAAGCATCTGGCAAGCCTTTTCAGAAGCTTGGAAAGGGCCCAAACATCTGGCACTCTGCTCATTACAGTTTGCAAAATTAATTCCGCCGGCCCTGGGTGGAACTGTTCTTCCCCCCCAGATGAACCCTACCCAGGTGTGCTGATCTGCAAACTCCCAGCACTCCTAGCTTTTGGAGAATTGTTGTCCCATCACATCTGGACCACAGCAGGTTGGGGACAGCTGTTTCATTGTAGGCATACACCTGGTTACAGTTTGTCAAACAGGGGGAGTCCTGAAGGGGCCTTGTGTAGTTCCCAACCCATCTGCAGCGCATCAGGCAGGGGAACTGCTGGATGGAGAGAGTGTGTTATCTCTGCCTTCCGTCAATTTGGAAGACACACGCACACACAACGCAGAACAAGTGAAATGGGAGAGATGCTCACTCACCTGGCTTACATCTCCACACCTGCTGTCAATTTTCAGCCTTTCTTGGACTGCATGATAAAAGCCTTTAACCCAACTCCTGTATTAGCTAGTTTAGCTCTTGTATCGTCTTCATTCAGACTAATAGCATAACAGATTTGGAAGGGACCTTGGAGATCTTCTAGTCTAACCCCCTTCCCAAGCAGGAAACCCTCTACTGTACCAGACAAATGGTTGTCTGATCTCTTCTTCAAAACTTCCTGTGATGGAGCCACCCACAACTTCTGGAGGCCAGCTCTTCCACGAGTTAATTGTCCTCACTGTTAGGAAATTCCTCCTTAGTTCTGTGTTGCTTTTCTCTTTGATTAGTTTGTTCTCTGTTTATATACCACTGTCTTGTTAGTGAGAGTGTTGGGGTTTTGGTTGTTTATAAGTGCAAGTTATTTATATATAAAGAGGAAGAAAATCCCCACTTCCTTGTAACACTGAAGATGTTACCCAACTTGGTAATGAAATGTAAGAAAACCATCAACCTCCGAGAACACCAAGGAACCCACAGTCCTCCTCCTCCTCCTCCTCCTCCTCCTCCTCCTCCTCCTCCTCCTCCCTCCTCCTCCTCCTCCTCCTCCCTCCTCCTCCTCCTCCTAACACTCCTCCCTTCTAACATTGAGGGTGTTACCTTGTTTGGTGATTAAATAATTGCAAGAAAATAGCCAAGCTCAGAGAGCTTCTAGCTTGACCATGCTACCTAGTTGGGTCATGAAACATCTGCAAGAAACCACCAAGCTCAGAGATCACCAAGGACCCCACAGTTCTCCTCTTCCTCCTCTTCCTCCTCCTCCTCCTCCCTGCAAAACACTGCAAACACAGTGCTAGCTGCACTGGCTCCCTGTTCATCTCCGGTCACAATTCAAGGTGTTGGTTATTACCTTTAAAGCCCTACATGGCTCAGGGCCAGGTTATCTTCGAGACCGCCTTCTGCCGCATAGCTCCCAGCGACCGGTAAGATCCCACAGAGTTGGTCTCCTCCGGGTCCCATCAGCTAAACAATGCCGGCTGGCCGGCCCGCGGGGGAGGGCCTTCTCTGTGGCTGCCCCATCTCTCTGGAACCAGTTATCTCCTGAGGTCTGGACCATCCCCACCCTATTGGCCTTCCGGAAAGCGGTGAAGACCTGGCTCTTCCGGCAGGCCTGGGGCCGTTGATCTCGCTCTTGCGATTTGACAAGATCCGGCCATGAATGGTATGAATAGGTTTTAATTGTTTTTAATGGTTTAACTTTTAATGTTTTATATATGGTTTTAAATGCATTGTAAGCCGCCTTGAGTCTTCGGAGAAAGGCAGCATACAAGTTGAACGAATGAATGAATGAATGAATGAATGAATGAATGAATGAACAACAAACAAACAAACAAACAAACAAACAAACAAACAAATACTCCTCCCTTCTAACTTTGAGGGTGTTACCTTGTTTGGTGATTTGCAAGAAAACAGCCAAACTCAGAGAGCTTCTCGCTTGATCATGCTACCTAGTTGGGTCATGAAACATCTGCAAGAAAACCACCAAGTTCAGAGAGCACCAAGGACCCCACAATTGCCTCCTTCCCCTCCTCCTCCTCCTCCTCCCCGCTCCTCCCTGCAAACCCTCCTCCCTTCTAACACTGATGATGTTACTAGTTGGGTCATGAAACATCTGCAAGAAAACTATCAAGCTCAGAGAGCAACAAGGACCCCACAATCATTGCCCTCCTCCTTCTCCTCCTCCTCTTCCTCCTCCTCCTCCTCCAGTCTATAAACCCCACTCCATTCTAGCACTCTAGTACCTAGCTGGGTAATGAAACATCTGCGAGAAAAAGACCAAGCTCAGAGAGCACCAAGGACCCCACAGTTCAAACCTGAGCTACAAATATTTCTCAAGTTTTATAGACTTTGGTTCTTCTATTAGAACCAAAGTCTGTGGAACTTGAGAAATAGCAGAAAGGTATCAACTCCCAGAATGAAGATCCAACTCCCAGAATTCTCTAGCCAGCCGTGGCAATTCTGGCAGTTGACGTCTACTCATCTTCCACTTGTCAAGGTTGAGAGACACTGTCTTAAAAGGACCAAGATGGGCCTCCAGCCTCTTTGTGCGTCTTTTATCGGGATGCAAACCTTAGTCTTTGTCTGCAACTCCACGATGGAACCGAGTCCCAGCCAGCTCTGCTAGAAATAGAGAGAGCAACAGATTTGTTTGCCTGGCTGTTAATGAAATATCAATGGATGGATATTTTATTTTGCTGTGAATATCAAATTTTGCCACTGGCCTGTCAAACTCTCATTTTCAAGAGGAACTTTATTTCACACTTCAAGACAGGCTGGGAAATTAGTTTCCCCCCCCCCCACCGAGGTCTCTCATTAGGGATTACAAAGTGAGCAGAATGCAGCTCAATTTTCCCCTCCATTTTTAATCCTCCCTCTCCCGTAGCCGATTCGAGCGTGTCAAGCTCCATTGACAAAAGAGGAAGAATAGATTACCGGCGGCAGAAAAGTAGGTTATGTTAGCCAACATGGGAGCCATTTGGGGTGGATAAATGTCCCTGTTGGTCAATTACAAAGTCAACTCAAAGCAACGCAATTCTAGGCTGCCTCAACAGAGGGATAATAATCAAGATCACATGAAGTATTAATACAGCTTTATAATGCCTTGGTAAGGCTACGCTTGGAATACTGCATCCAATTTTGCTCATCGAGATATTTAAAAAAAGAGGTTGAGACTCTGGAAAGAGTGCAGAGAAGAGCAACTAAGATGACTGGGTGACTGGAGATTACAACATATGAAGAAAGATTATAGGAATTGGGTATGCCTAGTTTGATGAGAATAGAATAGAATAGAATAGAATATTTATTTACAAATATTTATATGCTGCCCTTCTCCCAAAGGACTCAGGGTGGTGAACACAAATTAAAAAACATACAATAATAAAAGAAAATCCTAATTAAAACCAATTTAAAACAAAGACAAATAAATAATAAAAACCCAAGAATCAGAATCAGCCCATTTGTTGAAATAGCCAAGTCTTTAGGCCTCGACGGAAGGAGCGGAGATCAGGTGCCACCTGGAGCTCGGTGGGTAACTCATTCCAGAGGGCAGGAGCGCCCACAGAGAACGCTCTATCCCTGGACGTCGCCAGCCGACATTGTCTGGTCGACGGTACCCTGAGGAGGGCAGCCCTGTGTGAGCGGACAGGACGGTGGGAGGCGGGTAGGAGATGGTCCTGCAAGTACCCCGGACCTAAGCCATGACCTAAGACAGAATAGAATAGAATAGAATAGAATAGAATAGAATAGAATAGAATAGAATAGAATAGAATACAATACAATACAATACAATACAATACAATACAATACAATACAATACAATACAATACAATAACATAACAGAGTTGGGAGGGACCTTGGAGGTCTTCTAATCCAACCCCCTGCTTAGGCAGGAAACCCTACACCACTTCAGATAAATGGTTATCCAACATCTTCTTAAAAATTTCCAGTGTTGGGGCATTCACAACTTCTGGAGGCAAGTCGTTCCACTGATTAATTGTTTTAACCATCAGGAAATTTCTCCTTCGTTTTAGGTTGCTTCTCTCCTTGATTAGTTTCTATCCATTGCTTCTTGTCCTGCCCTCAGGTGCTTTGGAGAAGAGATTGACTCCCTCTTCTTTGGGGCAGCCCCTGAGATATTGGAACATTGCTATCATGTCTCCCCTCATCCTTCTTTTCATTAAACTAGACATACCCAGTTCCTGCAACCGTTCTTCGTATGTTTTAGCCTCCAGTCCCCTAATCATCTTTGTAGCTCTTTGCACTCTTTCTAGATTCTCCACATCTTTTTACATCGTGGAGACCAAAACTGGATGCAATATTCCAAGTGTGGCCTTACCAAGGCCTTATAAAGTGGTATTAACACTTCACGTGATCTTGATTCTATCCCTCTCTTTATGAAGCCTAGAAGTGGGTTGGCTTTTTTGGCAGCTGCAGCACATGGCTGGCTCATATTTAAATGGTTGTCCATTTAAATATGAATGATAGAAGAATGATGGTGACATTATAGTAGTCTTCCAATATTTGAGGGGCCGTCATAGAGAAGACCTGGGTTGACCTATGCTCCAAAGCACCTGAAGGCAGGACAAGAAGCAATGGATGGAAACTAATCAAGGAGAGAAGCAACCTAGAACTAAGGAGAAATTTCCTGACAGTGAGAACAATTAATCAGTGGAATAACTTGCCTCCAGAAGTTATGGATGCTCCATCACCGATGGTTTTTAAGAAGACATTGGACAGCCACTTGTCTGGAATGGTATAGGGTCTTCTAGAAGACCTCCAAGGTCCCTTCCAACTCTATTATTCTGTGAAAGCAGCCCCTTCGTTGCAATTCAAGAGACGTAATCTTTGATGTCAGCTTTTTTTGCTGGTTGTACTGGAGTTATACAGACAGAGAAACCAAAATCCAGATGTTCACCTGCATGATCCCCAATTCAACAGATGTAATTTTCTCCCTACCTTCTGCTTTTTCGTGGGTTTGAAGAGCTCATGAACGTAGTGATAAAAGAGCATATACTGTATACATTGGAGGTTTCGACAGTGGTGGGGGGATTTATGCTCTCTGAGCTTGGTTGTTACCTTGAAGGCATTTCATTACCCAACCAGGTAACATCATCAGTGGTAGAAGGGAGGGGGGGTGGAATGGAGGAAGAGGAGGAGGACTGTGGGGTCCTTGGTGCTTTCTGAGCTTGATGGTTTGCTTGCAGATATTTCATGACCCAACTAGGTAACATCATCAGTATTAGAAGTGGATGGGGTTTGTGGAGTGGAGAAGGAGGGGGGGAGGAGGAGGAGGAGGAGGAGGAGGAGGAGGAGGAGGAGGAGGAGGAGGAGGAGGAGGAGGACAATGATGATTGAGGTATCCATGGTACTCGCTGAGCTTGGTTGTTTTCTTGGAGATATTTTATGACCCAACTTGATAATATAATCAGTGTTAGAAGTGGATGGGGTTTGTGGAGTGGAGAAGAAGGTGAATGGGAGAGAACTAATAGGAGAGGACTGGAGGAGGAATAGGAGGAGGAGGAGGAGGAGGAGGAGGAGGAGGAGGAGGAGGAGGAGGAGGAGGAGGAGGAGGAGGAGGAGGAGGAGGAGGAGGAGGAGGAGGAGGACAATGATGATTGAGGTATCCATGGTACTCTGTGAGCTTGGTTGTTTTCTTGGAGATATTTTATGACCCAACTTGATAATATAATCAGTGTTAGAAGCGGATGGGGTTTGTGGAGTGGAGAAGAAGGTGAATGGGAGAGAACTAATAGGAGAGGACTGGAGGAGGAATAGGAGGAGGAGGAGGAGGAGGAGGAGGAGGAGGAGGAGGAGGAGGAGGAGGAGGAGGAGGAGGAGGAGGAGGAGGACAACAATGATGATTGAGGTATCCATGGTACTCTGTGAGCTTGGTTGTTTTCTTGGAGATATTTTATGACCCAACTTGATAATATAATCAGTGTTAGAAGTGGATGGGGTTTGTGGAGTGGAGAAGAAGGTGAATGGGAGAGAACTAATAGGAGAGGACTGGAGGAGGAATAGGAGGAGGAGGAGGAGGAGGAGGAGGAGGAGGAGGAGGAGGAGGAGGAGGAGGAGGAGGAGGAGGAGGACAATGATGATTGAGGTATCCATGGTACTCTGTGAGCTTGGTTGTTTTCTTGGAGATATTTTATGACCCAACTTGATAATATAATCAGTGTTAGAAGCGGATGGGGTTTGTGGAGTGGAGAAGAAGGTGAATGGGAGAGAACTAATAGGAGAGGACTGGAGGAGGAAGAGGAGGAGGAGGAGGAGGAGGAGGAGGAGGAGGAGGAGGAGGAGGAGGAGGAGGAGGAGGACAACAATGATGATTGAGGTATCCATGGTACTCTGTGAGCTTGGTTGTTTTCTTGGAGATATTTTATGACCCAACTTGATAATATAATCAGTGTTAGAAGTGGATGGGGTTTGTGGAGTGGAGAAGAAGGTGAATGGGAGAGAACTAATAGGAGAGGACTGGAGGAGGAATAGGAGGAGGAGGAGGAGGAGGAGGAGGAGGAGGAGGAGGAGGAGGAGGAGGAGGACAACAATGATGATTGAGGTATCCATGGTACTCTGTGAGCTTGGTTGTTTTCTTGGAGATATTTTATGACCCAACTTGATAATATAATCAGTGTTAGAAGAGGATGGGGTTTGTGGAGTGGAGGAGAAGGTGAATGGGAGAGAACAGGAGGAGGAGGAGGAGGGGGGGAGGGGGAGGAGGAGGAGGAGGGGGAGGAGGAGGAGGAGAACTGTGGGGAACTTGGTGCTCTCTGAGCTTGCTTGTTTTCTTACAGATGTTTCATTACCCATCTGGGTAACATCTTCAGAAGGAAGTGTTTTCTTACTTCCTGTTTATATACAAGTAGTTTGCCCTTGTAAACAACAGGAGAAAACAACAACACCCCCACTAACGAAAAGCAAGCCACATATAAACAGAGAAGAAACCCCATTCCCTCCTTGCACTGATGGTGTTACTTATTTTGGTCTGCGAGAAAACAGCCAAGCTCAGAGAGCACCAAGGACCCCACTGTAGGCTCCATTTGATACCTGTCTCCAGGTGGTGCCTCAGGAGAAAAACAGTGAAATAGAGTGTCTTTTACCTCCAAGGAAACACTGTACTCCTCTCCCTGACCCTCTGATCCTACCTTCTTGCAAATGGCTCATTTCGGATCTCCAGGTGGCCTACTGTTCCTTGCCAAGTCCATCTTAACATGCTATTCCTGGTATGTGATGTTTTGTATACATACAGAGAAAGAAGCACTCTTGGGATCTTTGACTTTTAGGCTTGCTGTCAAACATCAGCCATCATACTAGCAACTGTTTTGAACAATAGGCAGGTTGTATTACACGAATGGCTATTATATAAGTGAAATTATGACTGAAATATTTCTGCGCCTATATTGGTTCTCACTGTCAGGAAGTTTCTCCTTAGTTTTAGGTTGCTTCTCTCTTTGTTCAGTTGCCATCCATTGCTTCTTGCTTTGTCTTCTGATGCTTTGGAAAATACATTGCGCCCCCCCCCTTCTTTCTGGCAGCCCCTTAAAAGCCTGTTGCCTATCCCACTCTTGGGCAAAGCATGGGAGCCATTTCCTCCTTTCCGTGGTCCATGAAAGTGCATCTATAGTATGTAGATAATAAAGCTGAAAAAAGGTGAACAACATTTTTACAGCACTATAAGTATGTTGAGGCTGGGTGTGACAAGGAATGGCTGGGAGGGGAGGGGCCAGGCGAGGCACCCCTTGACGTGAGTGACATTGAGTTGGCCACGCCTACCCAGTCACATGACCATCAAGCCATGCCCACAAAATAAGCCACGCCCACAGAACCGGTAGTAAAAATATTTAGAACCCACCTCTGCTTGCCACCAACTTGTGCACCCCACAAGCTGGGCTGTTTCCTGCCCCTGTATACCTATTCTGCCTCCCTCCATCTCAAGAAAATTGCATTTTATTATTATCAATATTATCCTCCCCTTCCTTTCCATCTTTCTGGGGCGCAGCAGATGGCTTGGATTTGCAGCACGTTTGCAAATCGTTCAGAGTTTGAGATCCCCATGATCAAATGAGGTCTCGGCCCAGGATTAATTAACTGGATCTCGAGATCTACCGTAATTAAGGACTGGTCTGGCGATAATTGCTAGGAAATGTATGCCTTAGAAATATTCATTTGTCAATGAAGTGTAATTAAGAGCACTGTTTGGGGGAAAGATCAATGATTGGGATGTGTACAACAGACAAGAGGGAGAAAAAGCGGGGAGGGAGGGAGGACAGAGGACAAGGAAGAAAGAAAAAGAGAAAGAATGAGAGAGGGAAAGAAAGAGAGAGAAAGGGAGAGAAAGAACAAGAAAGAGAGAAAACACAAAAGAGAGAACAACAAAGGGAGAGAACAAGAAAGAAAGAGAAAGAGAAAAGGAGAGAGAAAGGAAGGAAGAAAAAGAGAAGGGGAGGAAAAAAAGACAGAAACAGAAACAGAAAAGGAGAATGAGAGTGAGATATAGAAATTGAGAGAAGGAGAAAGAGAGAGGAGAGAAAGAGGCAGAGAGAAAGAACAAGGAAGAGAGAAATGAGAGAATGAGAGAGAAAATAAGAAAAGGGAAAGAAAGAAAGGGAGAGAACAAGAAAGGGAGAGAAAGAGAAAGAGAAGGGAGAGAGAAACAAAAACAGAGAAAGACTGAGAGACTGAGAATGATATATAGAAATTGAGAGAAGGAGAGAAAGAGGTAGAGAGAGAACAAGGAAGAGAGAAATGAGAGAATGAGAGAGAGAATAAGAAATGGGGAAAGAAAGAGAAAGAAACAGAACAAGAAAGAGAGAGATAGAGAAGGGGAGAGAGAAACAGAGAAAAAAGCAACAGAAAAAGAGACTGAGAGACTGAGAATGATATATAGAAATTGAGAGAAGGAAAAAGAGAGAAAGAGAGAAAGAGAGGCAGAGAAAGAGAATGAGAGACGAATGAGAGAATGAGAAAGAGAGAACAAGAAAGGAAGAGAAAAAGAGAGAAAGAAAGAAAGAGAGAGAGAGAGAGAAAGCAAGAGAGAGAACAGGAGAGAGAAGGAAAGAGAAAGAAGAGGAAGGGAGGGAGAGAGAGAGAATGAGAGGGAAAGAGAGAAATTGAGAAAACAAGAAAGAGAGAGGAGAGAGAGAGAGATGGCAGTGAGACAACGTCCCTGTATGAATCAAAGTCCTTGATAAAGAGAGATTAGAAATCAGAATTTTCTCCCTCCTGAGCTTGGCGGTGCTAACAACTTCTGCCTCGCGCTGGGTCTCCCTGAAGATCGGCACATTCATTCCTCCTTCCTTCCTTCCTTTTGTTTCCCCTCTTGTTCCTTGCCGCATCGTTCAAGAGCTTTACGGATTTATTGGAGAGGGAAAGAGTGACAGGTCAAACCGAGGAGGCAGGGAGAGCTTGTCTTCCGCGAACAACCACTTCCTCCCAGAACAATGTTTTTTTTTAATCCAGGAGACGTGGTTCTCATTGTGAAACTCCTTGGAAATTCACTTCCCGGGCATGTTAATCCTTCACCTTCTCAAGCTGGAGGATCTGGAAAGCGATGTTCTCCGCATATAATACGGGAGATTGGCTACTGCTCACAGGTTCCCCCCCCCCCCACACACACACACACACCCCTGTCTCACGGCGGGCCTTAGAGAGGGACGGTGGGCTTCGGCATCAACACAAAAGGCAGTTGTACGCCTTCCTTGTACAAGGGATTTTTAAAAACCCATTTCTGAAATCGAAAAAGGACCAAGGATGCTCAGAGGGAGCTTGCTAGCAGAGTCACAGAATGAGGCTTTAGATGGCTTCGCTTTTTCAGAAGTTTCGAGCATCGTTGAGACAGCTCCTGTCTCACTCAGCGTAGATTGCCTGATGAATAAGAGAATCATCACACAATTGGAAGGGACCTTGGAGATCTTCTAGTCCAACCCGTTGCTCCAGCAGAAGACCCTACACTATTCTGGTTGTCCAACCTCTTGTTAAAACAAATGGTTGTCCAATCTCTTGCTAAAAGCCTTCAGTGATGGAGCAGCCATGACTTCTGAAGACAAGCCATTCCATCATTAATTAAGAAAATAACAGAGTTGGAAGGGACCTTGGAGGTCTTCTAGTCCATCCCCCTGCTCCAGCAGGAGTCCATTCTGGACAAATGGCTGTCCGATATCTTCTTAAACGCCTTGACTGACAAGCCAAGTTAGGAAACTGTAGGTCCTTGGGGCTCTCTAAGCTTGGTTGTTTTCTTGCAGATGTTTCATGACCCAACTAGTTAACATCATCAGTGCTAGCAGGCAGTGGGGTTTGCAGAGAGGAGGAGGAGGACTGTGAGTTCTTTGGTGCTCCCTGAGCTTGGTTGTTTTCTTGCAGACGTTTCTTGACCCAACTAGGTAACATCCTCAATGCTAGTGAGTGTGGGATTTATGGAGAGGAGGAGGAGGAGGACTTGGGTTCTTGGCGCTCTCTGAACTTGGCTGTTTTCTTGCAGACGTTTCATGACCCAACTAGGTAACATGATCAGCACTAGAAGGGAGAGGGGGTTGTTTTCTATTCATATACTAGTGGCTTGATCTGTCAGTATTGGAGTGAATGTTCTTGGTAATTCCTTGATTGGGCTGTTCTTGACTGAGATAGTAACCACCCAACAACAGAGAGCAAATCCTACTCCCTTCTAACACTGATGATGTTATCTAGTTGGGTTATGAAACGTCTGCAGGAAAACTACCAAGCTCAGAGAGCACCAAGGACTCCACAGTTCAACCCTGAGCTACAGATATTCTCTTCTAAAGTTTGTGCATCAGAATGTTGTAAGTATCCATTATTTTAACACTTTTCCTAAACAAGGCCAGCCCTTTAAGCCAGGGATCTCCAACCTTGGCAACATTACGACTTGTGGACATCAATTCCCAGAATTCCTCAGCCAGTGCTGGCTGAGGAATTCTGGGAGTTAAAGTCCACAAGTCATGAAGTTGCCAAGGTTGGAGACCCCTGCTTTAAGCCATAACTGTAGTACATTCGTTGGAGCAGGATGTTTTGTTAACTTGGATTTAGAGTTTTGGATGTTGAACGAAGCCACTAAATCTCTAATGATGGATTAAAGCTTTCAGGCAAGAGAAGAGATGTGAGAAAAAATTTGGGAACGGATGAAAAATTGAGTAAGTTACACAAATGGGCCTCGGCGGGACACAACGCATAAGAATTGTTGGAAATTCCAACTTCTGTGAGCCCTGAATGGAATCAAACCAAATATCCAGGAGGCAAGTCTGCCGGATTAAACCCCCACCCCTATCCCCAAAAAATCCTTCACTGCAGAATTCTAGACCTCATTGAGGAAGGGGAGATCCCTTACAGCCATTGTTAAAGTTGCCCATCATTGGAGCTAGGAGCCAATATTCCTCGGACAAAATGAGACTTAGGCAGAATTTCTGCTTTTCCTTGTGAGAAGGACTTGTGGTCCTCCGGAGAATTCTTCCTGCTTCAGGACTTAATGAAAATAAGATTTAACAGGCATCTAACTTGCTTTAATGCAGTAAGGAGGACAGAAAAAGATTGTGGAGTTGTACAAGGTTGGGGAAAAAAATGGCTCACCTCTCGATTTTTTCTTTTCTCGTGCCCTGAATCACTGTCATAATTGCTGTCACGCAATGAGTCAGATTTTTAGATTGGATTTGGCCTTTTTATCCACCTATCGAGTCTCAAGGGCTATTATGAATATTATTAAAATTAATATTGAGGCCAGACTTGGACTACTGCATCCAGTTTTGGTCGCCACGTTACAAGAAAAAGATATTGAGAACTGTAGAAAGTGGGCAGAGGAGAGCAACAAAGATGATTAGAGGGCTGGAAGATAAAACAGACGAAGAACGGTTGCAGGAATTGGGTACCTCTAGTAGTCTAACAACGAGAAGGATTAGGGATGTGTTGTGGCCTGTACGCGGCCTGTGCAGATTGTAGCCGATTCCGACAACGAGGAGGCTGGTGTGGTGCTGCGCCAGCAGCCTTTGCAGCTGGCACTCGAGTCAGACAATGAGGAGGCTGGAGAAGATGTGGTGCCAGAGGCGTGGATTCAGCCAGGGCCTTCAGAACCTCCAGAAGCTCCTTTAAGTGAAGAGGAGGAAGAGGAGGAGCCTCTTCTCAATGCACGGGCGCGCAGAGCTGCCAAAAGGCAGGTGTGGCTCCTCAGGAGGAAGTCTTCTTGAGAGTAAGGCTTGGGGCTAATTGGCCACTCCCTTAGCCTATTTAAGAAGGAATGCCGAGTGAAGCAATTTGCAGGGAACAACTTTAGTTCACTCTCCTTCGCGTCCGGATTCTCTGCAAATTGCTTCTGGGCTTTTTGCCAACCTTAGTAAGATTGTGATTACCTTATCTTAGAATTCTGGTAGGCTGTTAAGACAGTTCATTAACAGCCTTTGAATGATAAAGACTAAGTTATTGGAGTAAAATAAGCTTTGTATAGAGTTTGCGCGTGCTGAGTTCTTTGAGGTCCGTAGCTGGGGCAGAACAGGATCACTTGATAGCTTCCAATATCTGGGGGGAGGTGTAAAAGTCTATCTTTTACTTTGGATCTTCAGGGCTGCCACATTTAGTGCTGTGGGAACCTGGGAGGGGAAATTGTATGGAGCAGGGGAGATATAGTCATAATAATATTCCCTTCTCAGAGAGTCAAGGACATCTTGCCCTGCATCTGAAGTGGCGTGGCTGGGAGGCATCTCCAATTGGGACGGTGCATTGATTGGACCACGTGATGGACTTGTGGGTGTCTTCATGCCCAGCTGAGCCGCACAATCATCAGAGGCTTTTTTTTTTTTACTTTTAAAAGCATTTTTTCTACAACCTCTTCGGCCGAAAAAATGCTTTTAAAAGTAAAAAAAAAAAAAAGCCTCTGATGATCGCGTGGCTCTGCTGGGATCACCAAAGGCTTTTAAAAGAAAAAAACTCTTTTCTGGTTTTTGGTTATCACCTTTAAAGCGCTCCATGGCTTAGGACCTGGTTATCTACGGGACCATCTACTACCGGCCAGTACGCTCCCATAGAGAGGGGCTCCTCCGGGTGCCATCGGCCAAACAATGTTGACTGGCGGCCCCTAGGGGGAGGGCCTTCTCTGTGGGGGCACCCACTATCTGGAACGAGCTCCCCCAGGAGATACGGAGGATCCCGGATCTGCACATCTGCGCACCTTCCGTCGTGCGCTTAAGACTTTCTTATTTCATCAAGCTGGCCTAGCCTAAATCTTCTCCCCTTTTTAAATGTAAATTTTAATTTGTTTTTAAATTGTGGGGTATTTTAAATTTGTTCAGCCAAATTATTTAATTCATTTTTAACTTATTTTAAATTTTTGTATTTATGTGTTTTATCTTGTGGTTGTTCACCGCCCTGAGTCCTTCAGGAGTAGGGGGGTATAGAAATTTAATAATAATAATAATAATAATAATAATAATAATAATAATAATAATAATAATAATGCCTCTGACGATCCAAGCTAAGTTGCCTGGTCGGCAGAGACTTTTTTTCTTTTAAATGCCTCTAACGATCAGGCAACTCCGCTTGGATCGTCAGAGGCATTTAAAAGAAAAAAAGCCTCTGCCGATCAGGCAACTCAGCTGGGGTTGTCAGAGCCTTTTGAAAGCATTTTTTTTACAACCTCTTCACCAAAGAGGTTGTAGAAAAAAATGGTTTTAAAAGTTAAAAAAAAAATTGGCCACGCCCACCCAGTCACATTACCCTCCCCCTGCACCAAGCCACACCCACAGAACCAGTAGTAACAAATTTTAGATTTCACCACTGGGGGGCGGGGGATGCACTGAGGGAGCTCAACCAATCTCATTGCCCATAGGTTGTGCACTGACAATGAAGATTTGAATTGAATTGGAAGCTTTCAGATTCGGGTTTTCCCAGATGTGCCAATATGACATCTCTAATAAAATGGAACTTTGAGGAACTTCTAGGGTATTAATTGGAACCCTGACAAGAGGGGGGCCAACCTGGTCTTCAAAACCCCTAAGGCAAGGGGTGTCAAACTCGTGGTGTCATGGTGGCGTCACATGATGTATCGGGACTTTGCTAAACAGGGTGGGGGCGGAGCCAGCACGTGACGCATCCGGCCCTCGGGCCGTGAATTTGACACCCCTGCCCTAAGGGAAAGGCAAGAAGCAATGTCCCAAAGGGGATTTTTTGAAGAGGCAATTTGTTCTGTCCCCGTCTCACACACGCACACAAACAGACAGCCGGGGGTTAAATAAACTGGCAGACAATCAATTCTTCCGATAAGAAGCTTGGCAGCAACCCAGTAGCTGCTTGCCAAGAACTTTACTCAAAAAACAAAATACGCACAGTCAAGAATTGTCCAGTTCGTGAAATAAATCCAGACTCATTTCCCTCATCACTGTCCACCTGTGGCTGTGTGAACGTGCTTGGCCCTGGCCCCATCTCTTGCCCTTCAGTGGACACTGAAGGCATTGCCAGAGAAGAGGGTCCTGGAGAGGGAGGCCTTGCCAACTCCTCTCCTTCACTCTCGGAGTCCTCTTCTGCTGATGACACAGGCTCAGGTAACAGAGCCACAACACATTGGACTTTCTGGTTTTTCTTGGAAGACATTTCACTTCTCATCTGAGAAGCTTCTTCAGCTCTGACTGGATGGAGGGGAATGGAAGGATTTATATTCCTTGCAGACAGGTGGTCATTTGCATCCTTTTAGGAGTCATTGAGGCTGCTTGGAGGTTTTATCTGCAGTCCTCAGGGTCACCTGAGTGGTGCAAATGAGTGTGGAGCCTTCTTGGAACTGCTGAAAGGACTACATTGTAGACTGGAGATAGATGCTGTCGTATCCAGTGGTGGGATTCAGCCAGTTCGCACCACTTCGGGAGAACCAGTTGTTAACTTTCTGAGCATTTTGGCAAACTGGATGTTGGAAGAAATCATTAGGGCAGAGAACCAGGTGTTAAATTACTTGGATCCCACCACTAGTCGTATCCCTCCCCTTCTGTTGAGAGAGGGCTGTTCAATTTTGACCTAGATGGTCTCTTTGACTCTTCTTTCAAACCAGCGGTCCTCTCTGTCCAAAATGTGGACTTTGCTGTCTTCAAAAAGTCTCCTGGGTCTTTTAAATTGACTGCTGAATCTAGACCTGTTGGATTTGTTCTCCTGTGTTGTGCCATGCGTTTGTGAAGTAGTTGTTTCAGAAGCAACCCAGAACTAAGGATAAATTTCCTGACAGTGAGAACAATTAAACTCTAACCCTGACTGATCTTGTCCACCAGAAGTTGTGGGGGCTCCACCACTGGAGGTTTCTAAGAGGAGACTGGACATCCACTTGTCTGGAATGGGATAGGATCTCATGCCTGAGCAGGGAGTTGAACTAGAAGACCTCCAAGGTTCCTTCCAGCTCTATTATGATTGGATTGATTGATTGATTGATTGATTGATTGATTGATTTGAATTGAATTGAAAAGATACTGGTTGGCAAAGCACTAATGAGATTCTAAACTAACTAACTAACTAACCAAGGAGAGAAGCAACCTGGAATTGAGCAGAAACTTCCAAACAGTGAGGACAATTAACCAGTGGAACGGCTTGCCACCAGAAATTGTGGGCACTCCGTCACTGGTGGTTTTTAAGAAGAAACTAGAGAGCTATTTGTCTGAAATAGTATAGGTGTCAGCCCGTCAAGATGCATTTATCCTAGTGCTGACATGAGAAGGAGAATGTAGGCGTCTGCAACGGGATGGTTGCCTTTCACCTACTTATTTCCTCTGGAGATAATGTCCCCTAGGAGATGGACGGTAGGGGGGAAATTCTTTGAATTAGAGCAGTAGATTAGGAGTGAATGATTGGGAAGTTGGCCAATGAATGCAGAGGAGTGAGAGGAGGAAGAGGAGGGGTTTTGGGGCAGCACGGCAGTGCTGGCTGCAACGAGTCAATGTAAAAAGTGCTGTGCTTAATAAAATGAAAGTTTGTTTTATAAAAGACTTTGCTTGCAATGCAATCTATTTGAAGACAGTCTGAAAACTTGACAATAGGGTCTCCTGCTTGAAAAGGGGGCTGGACTAGAAGACCTTCAAGGTCCCTTCCAGCTCTATTCTGATTGGATTGATTGATTGATTGATTGATTGATTTGAAAAGTTACTGGTTGGCAAAGCACTAATGAGATTCTAAACTACATAACTAACTGACTGACTAACTAACTAACCAAAGAGAGAAGCAACCTGGAACTAAGGGGAAATTTCCTATCGGTGACCACAATTAACCAGTGGAACAGCTTGCCACGAGAAGTTGTGGGTGCTCCAACACCAGAGGCTTTTAAGAAGAGACTGGACAGCCACTTGTCTCAAATTGTATAGTGTCTCCTGCTTGAGCAGGGGGTTGGACTAGAGGACCTCCAAGGTCCCTTCCAGCTCTATTCTTTTTTTAAAAAAATTATTTTTATTATACATTTTCCTTTATTATACATCACGTTTCCATTTCTGCAACGACAGTGCAGAACCAGTATCAAGTCTCTTTTAAGTATATATAGCGTTATACACCTTGCTAATAACCATTGTTCTCATAATTATACAATGTAGTCTCTTTTAAATGTACATAATCTTGTACATCCTAGTTACAACCGTTATACTCATAGTTTTTTGTTTTTTTTTTAATTTGATTTATATGCCGCCCTTCTCCGAAGACTCAGGGCGGCTTACAATGTGCTCAGCAATAGCCTTCATCCTTTTGTATATTTATACAAAGTCAGCTTATTGCCCCCACAAACTGGGTCCTCATTTCACCTACCTTAGAAAGGATGGAAGGCTGAGTCAACCTTGAGCCTTGGCGAGATTCGAACCCTGCAGTAATTGCAGGCAGCTGGTCTTAATAACCAGCTTAATAACAGGGTGCCTTAAACCCCTGTACCACCAAGGCTGTTATACCATAACATTCTATATACTTGTCACTCTATACACTTATACTCTATAGTCTAATGGTAATATTACTTATAATATATATGCATATATAGTGTGTGTGTGTGTGTGTATTCTTTCCTTTTCATAGGCTTTATGTGTATTTCTCTTTAGCCAGGCTCTTCCTACGTAAACCAAGATTTTTATGCAGCCCTAGTTGAGTGAAATCACAATCCACTAGTTTCTAGGCTTTTTTTTTTCTGGCAGCCAGCAAACACTCTGCTGCCCATTGGGAGACTAAGGAGACTAAGATAGATCTATTTTGGACTTATAAGTCCTCATCAGTTAGCCACACCCTGTTTGCTGGCTGCCAGAAGAAAAAAAAAAGCCTAGAAACTAGTGGATTGTGATTTCACTGAACTAGGGCTGCATAAAAATTTTGGTTTACGTAGTAAGAACCTGGCTAAAGAGAAATACATACATACATACATACATACATACATACATACATACATACATACATAATACACACATAATATACACACACACACACACACACACTATATATATATATATATATATATATATATATATATATATATATATATATATATATATATATATATATATATATATATGTTAATCTTCTTTTGTTATTAAGTTACTAATCTCTGCACCTGTTATCTAACCATTTGTACAATAAGTCCCATGTTAAATAATGCTCTATTCCAATTGAATCCACACTTTTCTCTTTTTAAAAAATATTTATTATTATTATTTTCTTTAAAAACAAAAAGAAAAGAAAAATTTCCATTTTACAAAAGTCCTGTATCGGTGTATATCCATAGTTTATGTTCCCCCCCTACATATTCATATGTTTATTTTTGTGCTTCCCTTATTCCTTATATATTATATATACTACTCCTTACTTATTATATAGTACATACTATTGTAACTATATGTTACTTTACATATCTTATAAATTTGATATCATTTTATTGATGCTTCCTAATATCTAGATCATCTCTATTATGTATTTTTTTGCGTATTATTCCTGTCCTCTAACCATTAGTACCATTTATTCCAGAGGTGAGTTTCAGCAGGTTCTGGCCAGTTCTGGAGAACCGGTAGCGGAAATTTTGAGTAGTTCGGAGAACCGATAGTGGAAATTCTGACTGGCCCTGCCCCCCTCTATTGTCTGCCTCCCAAGTCCCAGCTGATCGGGAGGAAATGGGGATTTTGCAGTAACCTTCCCCTGGAGTGGAGAGGAATTGGGATTTTACAGTATCCTTCCCCTGGAGTGGGATGGAAATGGAGATTTTACAGTATCCTTCCCCTACCACACCCACCAAGGCATGCCACGCCCACCAAGCCACACCCACAGAACCGGTATTAAAAAATTTTGAAACCCACCACTGATTTTGTTGTGGTCCGCCGGCAGCCTGCAGAGCTGGCAGCGGAGTCGGACAGTGAGGAGGCTGGGGAGGACAATGGGGCAGTCCTGGAGGCTGGGGAAGGCCCGGATGAGGGCTCTGCATCGGAGGCAGAGATGGGGCCAGGGCCATCAGAGAGTGATGTGCAGACTTTGGAGCCTCCAGAGGCTGACAGTAGAGAGGCAGAGGAACAGGAGGAGCTGTTCCTAGTGCATGCATGAGAAGAGCTGCCAGAAGGCAAGAGCAGCTAAAGCAAAAAGGACGACTCAGGAGGAAGGCCAGGAGATGATTGGCCCCTCCCATAAAGCTTAAAAGACCAGCAACAGCTCTTGGGCTCTTTGTCGGAAAACAACGTTGATAGATTTCTTTCTTGTCTTGCTGTATTTATTTCTTGTTGGCGTCTTCTGCTTCTGAACTTTTGCCAAGAAAAGCCTTTGGCAGGTTGCCCAATTAGACCAAGGCTGGTGATAAGGCTGAAGAATTGTGTTATGAAGAATTTGTTTTGAATTAGTTTGGACTATGCTGAGAATGAGTTAATTCTCAGCTGTTCTAATAAAGTCTGTTTGTTTTCGAACTGATTGCGTCTGATATTATCTACTCGGGCCTGGGTCACAACAGATTTATTCCATATGAAGTAATATTCCGTTCCATCTTTTTCTTTCATTTCTTTCTTCAATTTATCCATCTCTGCACAGTCTACACTTTTCAAAGGTGACATATCTGGAATGGCTTCTCTTTTTTTTGCTTCCTACCTGGACTCACTTCCTGATTCCCTTTCTTTTTTCAATTTATATGC
Source organism: Arizona elegans (assembly GCA_022577455.1). NCBI lineage: Eukaryota > Metazoa > Chordata > Lepidosauria > Squamata > Colubridae > Arizona > Arizona elegans. The sequence continues at coordinate 2,336,614 of JAKOOJ010000062.1, read as the reverse complement.
TAGCCACCTTCCCGGTTTATTTGCGTTTTCAAAATAGTTCTGTTTAGCACTTCTTATTTTTTGGACTCACTTCCTTTTTTCTTTTTCTCTTCCTGCAGGGAGCATCGTCCAGCCTGGTGGTCAAGTTTGCCGACACGGACAAAGAGCGCACTATGCGCCGGATGCAGCAAATGGCGGGGCAGATGGGCATGTTCAACCCCATGGCCATACAGTTCGGAGCCTACGGCGCTTACGCACAGGCAGTGAGTGTCAACACAACCAGGGGGTTCTGAGGGGGTGGCTTTTGCCCCGCAGTTGAAGGTCGGGAGGGATTCCATACGCTACAGGTAGTCCTCGACGTACGACTCAAAATTTATGTCGCTAAGCGAGACATTTGGGAAGTGAGTTTTGTCCCATTTTTACGACCGTTGTTGCCATATCCGGTCAGCGAATTGCTGCGGTTGTTAAGTTAGTAACACCATTGTTAAGTGAATCCCGCTTCCCCCATTGGCTGTGCTTGTCAGAAGGGTCACAAAAAAGGATCGCGTAAACCCGGGACACTGCGACCATCATACATGTGAGTCAGTTGTCAAGAATCCAAATTGTACAATCACGTGACCATGGAGATACTGCCACAGTTGTGCGAAAAAGGGTCGTAAGTCACTTTTTTTCAGTGCCATTGCAACCGGTCACTAAATGAACTGTTGTAAGTCGAGGACTATCTGTATCTGGGTTATAATTAGGCCAACCCTCCCCAAAACCCTCTTGAAAACTCAACAGGTATCGCCAAGGACCACCGCAAAAGTGCAAGATGAAATGGCCTTTATGAGAGCAGATGCCTTCTCAAATTGTGATTTTTTTCACAAAGATAAACGGTGCATCTGTTCCATAAATGAAGGTGGGACAACTTAGCTAATACTGAGGGGTCCTTGGTGCTCTCTGAGCTTGGTGGTTTTCTTACAGTCCTTCCATAACATAAACTAGGTTACCACTAAGTATGTTACATGGTTTGGGCAATGATATGTCTGCAGGAAAATCACCAAGCTCAGAGAGCACCAAGGACTCTAAAATCCTCCTCCTACACCTCCTCTTCCTTCTTCTCCTCCTCTTCCTTCTTCTTCTCATCCTTTTCCTTCTTCTTCTCCTCCTCTTCCTTCTTCTTCTCCTCTTCCTCCTCTTTCTTCTTCTCCTCCTCTTCCTTCTCCTCCTCCTCTTCCTTCTTCTTCTCATCCTCTTCCTTCTCCTCCTCCTCCTCTTCCTCTTCCTTCTCCTCCTCCTCTTCCTTCTTCTTCTCATCCTCTTCCTTCTTCTCCTCCTTTTCCTCTTCCTTCTCCTCCTCCTCTTCCTTCTTCTTCTCATCCTCTTCCTTCTTCTTCTCCTCCTCTTCCTTCTCCTCCTCCTCCTCTTCCTCTTCCTTCTCCTCCTCCTCTTCCTTCTTCTTCTCATCCTCTTCCTTCTTCTTCTTCTCCTCCTCTTCCTCTTCCTTCTCCTCCTCCTCTTCCTTCTTCTTCTCCTCCTCTTTCTTCTTCTTCTCCTCATTCTCCTTCTTCTCCTCCTCTTCCTCTTCCTTCTCCTCCTCCTCTTCCTTCTTCTTCTCATCCTCTTCCTTCTTCTCCTCCTCTTCCTCTTCCTTCTCCTCCTCCTCTTCCTTCTTCTTCTCATCCTCTTCCTTCTTCTTCTCCTCCTCTTCCTTCTCCTCCTCCTCCTCTTCCTCTTCCTTCTCCTCCTCCTCTTCCTTCTTCTTCTCATCCTCTTCCTTCTTCTTCTTCTCCTCCTCTTCCTCTTCCTTCTCCTCCTCCTCTTCCTTCTTCTTCTCCTCCTCTTTCTTCTTCTTCTCCTCATCTTCCTTCTTCTCCTCCTCTTCCTCTTCCTTCTCCTCCTCCTCTTCCTTCTTCTTCTCATCCTCTTCCTTCTTCTCCTCCTCTTCCTCTTCCTTCTCCTCCTCATCTTCCTTCTTCTTCTCATCCTCTTCCTTCTTCTTCTTCTCCTCCTCTTCCTCTTCCTTCTCCTCCTCCTCTTCCTTCTTCTTCTCCTCCTCTTTCTTCTTCTTCTCCTCATCTTCCTTCTTCTTCTCCTCCTCTTCATCTTCCTTCTCCTCCTCCTCTTTCTTCTTCTTCTCCTCCTCTTTCTTCTTCTTCTCCTCCTCTTCCTTCTTCTCATCTTCCTCTTCCTCTCCTTCTCCTCCTCCTCTTCCTTCTTCTTCTCCTCTTCTTCCTCTTCCTTCTTCTCCTCTTCCTTCTTCTCATCCTCCTCTTCCTCTTCCTCTCCTTCTCCTCCTCCTCTTTCTTCTTCTTCTCCTCCTCTTCCTTCTTCTCATCCTCCTCCTCTTTCTTCTTCTCATCCTCTTCTGTCTTCTCCTCCTCTTCCTCTTCCTTCTTCTCCTCCTCTTCCTACTTCTCCTCCTCCTCTTCCTCTCCTTCTCCTTCTCCTCCTCCTTTTCCTTCTTCTTCTTCTCCTCTTCCTCTTCCTTCTTCTTCTCCTCCTCTTCCTTCTTTTCCTCCTCCTCCTCTTTGCAAACCCCACTCCTTTCTGGTCCCAAAGCTGCTTTTTTCAAGAGGCAACTAGACTTTCTGGTTTTTTTTTTTGAAGACGTTTCGCTTCTCATCCAAGAAGCTTCTTCAGCTCTTTTAGTCCAACCCTCCGCTCGAGCACGAGACCCTGTGCAGAATAAGAGAATAACTTAATAACAAAGCTGGAGGGACCTTGGAGGTCTTCTAGTCCAACCCCCTGCTCAAGCAGGAAACTCTATACAGAATAAGAGAATAATTGTTCACTCCGCCTGTTGTTTAAATTCTTAGTCAATATTTTGGTTTTGTCTTTTTTCATTTTAAATCCTGCTACTGCGCCAAATTGGTTTATATCTTGTAGTAAAATAGGTCCAGATTCTAACGGTTCCTCAATAATAAATGCCAGATCATCTGCGAATGCTTGGACTTTATATTCTTGTGACTTAATTTTTAATCCCCTTATTTCTGAATTATCTCTAATTTGGGACATTAATGTCTTAACAGACAGAATGAACAGCAGAGGAGACAGTGGGCAGCCCTTTAGTTATTTCAAAACTTATTTTTGAAATAGTTACTCCTTTAGTTATTTCAAAACTTTCTGTTTTTAATAACCCTCCTAGCCCCTCCCCACCAGCAGCACCCACCACTTTTCATTGGTGGATTTTTAAAAAACCACCTGCTCATCAATCTGGACCATACTTTCCGTGAATGCCAGGGGAACAGGTGGGACCTTTTAAAAAGAGAAGAGAAGGCCATATTGTGCAGGGACAGCAAAGGACTTCTAATCACACCATCAGCAATTACAAAGAACACTAAATCGCTAATTAAAATGCGAAAGGGTCTTGCAAGAGGCGTGTAGGAAGAAAGAGGAATTAACGATCCAGTCGGAAGCTGCCACCTTCACAGCCAGAGATCCCAAAAGGTCCAATGATCCATTCCTTCTTTCTGACTTGCATTTCAAACACATTGAAGGAGCTCTCGTGTGAGGAAGGAAGGGAGGAAGGGAGGAGAAGAAGGAGAAGGAGGAGAAGAGAGACAGAGAACAATGAAAGGAAAGCAGGAAGGAAGGAAGGAGAAAGAGAAGAGAGAGGAAGGAAGGAAGGGAGGAAGGAAGGAAGGAAGGAAGGAAGGAAGGAAGGAGAAATGAAGGGAGGGAGGAAGAGAAGGAAGAAAGGAGAGAGAGAACAGGAGGGAGGGAGGGAGGAGAAAGAGAGAGAGAGAGAGAAAGAGAAAGAGAAGAAGGAGAACAGTGAAAGGAAAGCAGGAAGGAAGGGGAAAGAGAAGAGAGAGGGAGGGAGGGAGGGAAGAAGGGAGGGAGGGAGGAAGGAAGGAGAAAGAAAGAGAGAAAGAGACAAAGAGAAGAGAAACTAAGAGTGAAAAGAAAGCAGGAAGGAAGGGGAAAGAGAAGAGAGAGGAAGGAAGGGAAGGGAGGAAGAGAAAATGAAGGGAGGGAGGGAGGGAGAGAAGGAAGAAAGGAGAGGGAGAACAGGAGGGAGGGAGGGAGGAAAGAGAGAGAGAGAGAGTAAGAGAAGAGAGACAAAGAGAACAGTGAAAGGAAAGCAGGAAGGAAGGAAGGAAGGGGAAAGAGAAGAGAGAGGGGGGAGGGAGGGAAGGAGGGAGGAAGGAAGGAGAAAGAAAGAGAGTGAAAGAGTCAAAGAGAAGAGAAACAAAGAGAACAGTGAAAGGTAAGCAGGAAGGAAGGAAGAAGAAACAGAAGGGAGGGAGGGAGAGAAGGTGGAAGGAAGGAGGGAAAAAAGGAAGGAAAAAAGGAAGGAAGGAAGGAAGGAAGGAAGGAAGGAAGGAAGGAAGGAAGGAAAAAAAGAAGGTCAAACTCAAGAGAGGGAGTGAGAAGGAAGGAATTCTTTCTAATATTAACTTTTTGGATGATCTCCATTAATGATCTCGCCACTCCTGTTCAACATTTATGTGAAGCCGCTGGGTGAGATCATCCGTGGTTTTGGGGTGCGATGCCATCTGTACGCTGATGACACTCAGCTGTACATTTCCACCCCAGACCACCCCAATGAAGCCCTCAAAGTAATGTCCCAGTGTCTGGAGGCCGTGCGGGTCTGGATGGGGAGGAACAGGCTTTGGCTCAACCCTTCCAAGACCGAGTGGCTGTGGATGCCGGCGTCCCGGTATAGCCAGCTGGTGCCATCGCTGGCTATTGGGGGCGAGTCACTGACCCCCACAGAGGGGGCTCGCAACTTGGGCGTCCTCCTGGACACATGGCTGTCTTTAGAAGAGCATATGACGGCCGTGGCCAGGGGGGCTTTTTATCAGGTTCGCCTGATACGCCAGTTGCGCCCCTTTCTGGATCGGGACTCCTTGTGCACAGTCACTCATGCCTTGGTTACGTCACGCCTGGACTACTGTAACGCTCTCTACATGGGGCTCCCCCTGAGGAGCACCCGGAGCCTCCAGCTGGTGCAGAATGCGGCCGCGCGGGTGATTATGGGAGCGACGTGGCGCTCCCACGTAACACCTCTCCTGCGCGAGCTGCATTGGCTCCCGGTGGTCTTCCGGGTGCGCTTTAAGGTGTTGGTTCTCATCTTTAAAGCGCTCCATGGCTTAGGGCCAGGGTATTTGCGAGACCGCCTGCTGCTACCGATAACCTCCCACCGGCCAATACGCTCTCACAGAGAGGGCCTCCTCGGGGTGCCGTCGGTCAGGCAATGTCGGCTGGCGGCCCCCAGGGGGCGAGCCTTCTCTGTGGGGGCACCCGCCCTGTGGAATGAGCTGCCTCCCGGAATACGATTGATCCCGGACCTCCGGACCTTCCGTAAAGCCCTGAAGACGTTTTTATTTCATCAAGCCGGCCTAGCCTAAATGGTTTTTAATTGGGATTTTAAATTTTATGGATTTGGGGTTTTAAATTGGGTAGCCAATTATTTAATTCTTTTAATTATCTTAACTTTTGTATTTGTATGTTTTTTAATTTTGGCTGTTCACCGCCCTGAGTCCCTTCTGGGAGAAGGGCGGTATACAAATTAAATTAATAAAATAAATAAATAAATAATAAATAATAGTGATCAACTCTCTGAGCAAGACAATATGATAAAAATGTTCGGCCCTTCTCCCCATTCCGTGCCTCTCCCAGGGCATGAAATGATCAGGGAAGCCTTGGGTTCAAGCGCTAGAATGGCCATTCAAAGCCTCCCTTTTGGCCTTCTTCCTTCTCCCTCTCTCCCTCTTCCTCAATATATATATCCCTCTCTCCCTCCCTCCCTCTCTCCCTCCCTCCCTCTCTTTCTGTCTCCCTCCCTCCCCCTGCCTTTCAAATTGTCATTCGGCTAAAGAAATCTTACTTAATTAATTGCAGGCATTTTAGGCAAATAAGTTATTAATGAGCACATTAAGTCTGCATACATTTGCAGATGAGGACAAAATCCTAATTCTGAAAGAGCAAAAAAGTAAACTTCCATTTTCAGAAACTGGGTATCCTGGCAGGGCTGTTAAAACAGGCAACCGTGGGTTTCTGTTACCTGTTGGGAGGACTAAGGTTGGGTTGAACAGGGAAGTCACCATCTTTGGCAACAGCAAGTGGAGTGATGGCTTCCCTGCCTGCCTGCCTCTTTCTTGGCAAGCCCCCTAGTCTGTTGAGATGGAGGCCTTAATGCCCTGATAGAAACAGAGAGAGGGAAGGAGGGAGAAAGGAAGGAAGGAAGGAAGAAAGAAAGAAAGACAGATTTGACAGGAACAGAAAAGGAAGGAAGGAAGGAAGGAAGGAAGGAAGGAAGGAAGGAAGGAAGGAAAAGGAGGAGGAGGAAAGAGAGATTGGGAGGAATAGAAAAGGAAGGAAGGAAGGAGGAGGAGGAGGTGGAGGAGGAGGAAAGAAAGAGATTTGGGAGGAACAGAAACGGAAGGAAGAAGGAAGGAAAGGGAAGAAGGAAGGAAAAAGAGAGAGAGAAAGAGGGTAAGAAGGGAAGGAGCAAGGGAAGAAAGAGAGAAAGAAAGAAAGAAAGAAAGAAAGAAAGAAAGAAAGAAAGAAAGAAAGAAAGAAAGAAAGAAAGAAATTGAGAAGCAGGAAGGAAGGAAGGAGAGAGAAAAAAAGAGAGGGAAGGGAGGGGGAAAGGAGGAGAGAGGAAGGGAAGGTAAAGAAAGAGAGAAAGAGGGAGGGAGGGAGGGAAAAAGGAGAAGAAAGAGAGAAAGAAGGACCAAAGGAAGGAAGGAAGGATAGAGAGAGGGAAACCCTTTAATTTAACGATGGTACAATCCTCGGCAAGGATGGTACGATCAGCCAGCAGGTTTTATAAAAAACACAAATCTGCTCGCAATCTGCATTTCGACTCGCTAAGACCCACTTCCCGAGCATTCATAGAAAATATTAGCCAGTGAATCCCACGCTTCCAAGGAAGACCCATCCCCACAGACCCTTGCAGTGGTTGGCTGCTGCCGGTTCGGACCTGTTCGGGCGAACCGGTAGTTCCGACGATCAAATGAGCTTCAAATTGCTGTGTTTTGAACGCTCGTGCGCGCTCACAGAACCGGTTGCAACCCACAACTGCCCACCCAGTCTAAGCACATTGTAGACATTGCGAGCGCCAGCTTTCCAAGTCAGGAAATGTCAGGATTGGCCACCAGGGGGCGCCACCACGAGGAATATTTATCCTGGCAAACCGCCTGTTTCTCTCCAGTTAGGAAAAAATGGGAGGTTTGCCAGCAAGGAACGTCAGAAGGACACAAGACCAGATGAAAATCTCACGCAGTTGCCCTCAAGACGCACAAATTATCACTGCAGAACCAGAGCAGAACTTTACCGCAGATATATAAAGCAGGGACAGAAATCCACATTTTGCAAAGGGACCAGGGTGATATATAGAATTTATAGATCATTTTATTAATTCATCGGCTTAACTCAAACTCATGCTTTACTCTCTGTTTACAAACTAGTGGCTGGTTTACACACACATTAGTGGTTTGTAAATCAAGGAATTGCCAAGAACCATCATGAGTGACGGGGCAAGGCTCTTATCTGTTTATAAACTGGTCTCCTTTTCATCTGGACCTCAATTTGGGGAATCATCCTAGAAAATCATCTCCTCCTCCTCCTCTTCCTCCTCCCCTCCGCTACTGCTTCCTCTCCTTCTCCTTCTCCTCCTTTTCTCCTCTTCTTCTTCCCCTTCCTCTTCCTCTGCTACTGCTTCCTCTCCTCTTCCTTTTCCTCCTCTCCCTCTTCCTCCACTTCCTTCCCTTTCTCTTGTTTCTTCTCCTTCTCCTATCTATACTTCTCCTGTTCCTCCTCCTCCTCTTCTGCTACTGCTTCCTCTCCTCCTCCTCCTCCTCCTCCTCCTCCTCCTCCTCCTCCTCTTCTGCCTTTCTTCTTCTCCTCCTGCCCCCTGCTACTGCTTCCTCTCCTTCTTCTTTTCCTCCTCTTCCTCTTCCTCCTTCTCCTTTTCCATTCTATACTCCTTCTCTCCCTTCTTCTCCTCCGCTACTGTTTCCTCTCCTCCTTCTCTTCCTCCTCTTCCTCCTGCCCCTCGCTACTGCTTCCTCTCCTCCTTTTCCTCTTCCTCCTCCTCCTCCCTACTACTGCTTCCTCTCCTTCTCCTCCTCCTCTTCTTCTTCCTTTTCTTCTTCCTCCTCCTCCTCCCCACTACTGCTTCCTCTCCTCCTCCTCCTCCTCTTCTTCCTCCTCTTTTTCCTCCTCCTCCCCATTACTGCTTCCTCTCCTTCTCCTTTTCCTCTTCCTCTTCCTCCTTCTCCTTCTCCTTCTCCTACCTATACCTCTCCTCTCCCTTCTCCACTACTGCTTCCTCTCCTTCTCTTTTTCTTCCTCTCCTTCCTCCTCCTCCTGCTCCTGCTCCTCCTCCTCCCTTGAGGCTGGGTTCAAAGTAAGAGTTTTGCACACCCACCACAGTTCTGGCGAGGGGTTTGGGAACCGTCCGGGAGCCGTCCTCTCCCTCCCTCTCGCCCAACTGCCCTGCCAGTGAATGCGTGATATTTTTGCTCTGCTCTCGTTTGTTCCAGCTGATGCAGCAACAGGCTGCCATTATGGCCTCCGTGGCTCAAGGCGGCTACCTAAACCCCATGGCGGCCTTCGCAGCAGCCCAGATGCAGCAGATGGCCGCCCTCAACATGAACGGGCTGGCGGCCACCCCCATGACGCCCACCTCAGGTAAGCATCCAAAGGGCAACCGAGGCAGCCCCAACGTGGCCGAGCAAGCCGTCGCAATACAGGCAGTCCTCGACTTACAATGGTTCATTTAGTGACCAAAGTTTTGCCGACACTGAAAAAAACCCACTTAGGACAGGTTTTTCACACTTACGACCGTCGCAACATTCCCGTGGTCACGTGATCAAAATTCAGATGCTGGCCAACTGACTCACATTTATGACGGTCTCAACGTCCCCAGGCTCACCTGATTCTCTTTTGTGAGATCTCCTGAGAAACAAACTCAGTGGGGAAGCCAGATTCGCTTTAACGACCGTGTTACCAATTTAACAAGGGCGGTGATTCACTTACAATTGGGGCAAAATTCACTTAACAACGGCCTCTCTTAGCGATGGAATTTTTGGGCTCAATCGCAGTAGTAAGTCGAGGACTTCCTGTGTACTCTCAACTGAGAAACGCAATTGATTGATGAGGCAAAACTCACTTAACAACAGCCTCGCTTAGCGATGGAATTTTTGGGCTCAATCGCGGTCGTAAGTCGAGGACTTCCTGCATACTCTCAAACCAAGGGACACAATTGATTTGACTCTCTGCCTTTCCTCTCCCGCCCTCCAGGTGGCAGCACGCCTCCAGGCATCACTGCACCAGCCGTGCCTAGCATCCCCTCCCCCATCGGGGTGAATGGTTTCACTGGCCTCCCGCCACAAGCCAACGGGCAACCTGCAGCGGAAGCCGTCTTTGCCAACGGCATCCATCCTTACCCAGGTAGGACAAAATTTTGGCCTTGGGACCTCTTGCTTCGACGTCTGACCCAATACTTTTGCTGGCTGGGGAATTCTGGGAGTTGAAGTCCCCTCATCTTCGAAGAGACAAGGTGGAAGCTACTCAAAGACCAAAGAAGAACCTTAACTCTTATAAGATAGCTCCATTACTTGACTTCACTAAAAAAAAAAAAAATCCTCCCTTTTATGACCCTGTAATCCCTTAATTCGGGGTAGAGTCAGGGTGACTAGATGGAGCTGAGCATTTACTGGCCAGATGCCCTTCCTGACACCTACGCGGAGGTCACCTACCCACCCACCCACCCCAGAGGTCCTCCGGGGGACCGGAAGTCGGCAAACAGGCCGTTTCTGGCCTCCGGGGGGGGGAGGCTGTTTTCACCCTCCCCAAGCTCCTAGAAAGGCTCTGGAGCCTGGGGAGGGTGAAAAATGGGCCTACTGGGCCCACCGTGTCATCGTTTGCCAAAATCGGGCGGGTCACGCGTGCATGCGTGGGGGCGGGGTGGATAGAATTATGGGTGTGGGCACTCACGTGCATGACTCCGCCCATGCTTCCTCCACTTTTGGCACATGATGGCAAAAAGGTTAGCCATCACTGGTGTAGGGTCTCCTGCTTAAGCGGAGGGTTGGACTAGATGACCTATAAAATCTCTTCCAACTCTGTTAATCTGTTATGATAGCAGTGGTCCAATATTTGAGGGGCTCCTACAAAGACAAGGGGGATCAAACTATTTTCTAAAGCACCTGAAGGCAGGACAAGAAGCAATGGGTGGAAACTAACCAAGGAGAGAAGCAACCTGGAACTAAGGAGAAATTTCCTACCCGTGAGAGCAATCAACCAATGGAACAACTTGTCTTCAGAAGTTGTGGCTGCTCCATCACTGGAGGCTTTCAAAAAGAGTCTGGACAACCATTTATCTGAAATGTTATAGGGTCTCCTGCTCGAGCAGGGGGTTGGGCTAGATGACCTCCAAGGTCCCTTCCAACTCTGTTATTCTATTCTATTCTAATCTAATCAAGGAGAAATTTCCTGACAGTTAGAACAATTTGTCAGACTACGATGCTATCTCAAAATTAAATGAATTTCCAAACTGCCAATCTTTAAGGAAATCTTTCTTTAATTGAGCACAGCCACCGGATCATGACTCTGCGCGGACAAGACTGACCTTTTGCCCCCCAATCCCTCCCTTTCCGATCCCCAAATCTCTGCTTCTCATTGGCTGTCTTCCAAGTCATTCTTCAGACTTCTTTTTCTCGTCATTTCTCAGGAATGTGCCCCCTCCCCTCATTTCCACGACAACCCGACTTCAAAGGGATTTAGCAGGCAAAAGTTTCAGAGTTTATCTCTCTCACTCTCCTCTATTCTCTATGCCAGCGTTGAAACGCTGACACAATTAATCAGTGGAGTAACTTACCTCCAGAAGTTGTGGATGCTCCAACATTGGAAGTTTTTAAGAAGAGATTGGACAACAATTTGTCTGAAGTGGTGTAGGGTTTCCTGCCTAAGCAGGGGGTTGGACTAGAAGACCTCCAAGGTCCCTTCCAACTCTATGCTCCCTTTTTACGGCCCTTCCGTTAAGCCCGGATCCTTGTCAAAGCAGCCGAGAAGCCTCCGCCCCTAAGCCACGAATGCCGGCTCAGCTCATTCTTCTGGTTATTGTAGTTATTGTTGTGTCTGAATGCCTAATTAATTGCAACAGTAAATGCACACTCTTTTAATCACTGCATCAGCTGTCTTAATCAATCTTCATAACACAGAATCGGTAGTATGGCACCCATGAATTTTAATCTACATAAATTGTGAGAAACCGCTCACAAGCTTGTTGTACCAAATGATATAATTATGGATATAGATTAGGTTTGGGGGAGAATGATTTAAATTGGATTTGGGAAGAAATTGACGCGGGTTGGGGGTTGGGCAGCTCTCCGTTATATATTATATTTATTTGTTTTAATCCTGACCTTGCAAAGCCTGTTCTTAAAATGACAGTCTTGGGGTCTCTCCCCCCCCCCCCCGTTGTTGTGGCCTCTCACAAAATTGTTGTGTTAAACATTCTCGTTCTGTTGATTTGTTGGGATCGCAGCCAGAAAAAATAGAAGGGTTTTTTTTTAAAAAAGTTTTTTTTATTTTTATTTCTCATAAATACATTTACATGTACAGTCATTTATCCATCATTTTTCATTCACCTTATCTTTTAACTTTCATTTTTACTTTTTCGGGGCTGCTCTTTTACCATTTATCTTTACTCCAACCTTTCTTCTTCTCTTCCCCTTCCCTTCCTTCCTCCTTCTCCTCCTACTTTCTTCTTTCTGCCTCTCCTTCTCTTTCCTACTTCCCCTTCCCTTCCCCCACTCCTCTCTTCTTCCCCCTTCTAACCTTCGCTTCTACTCCTCTTTCCCCTCCCTTTTCTTCCTCTCCTTTCTCCTTTCTTCTCTCTCTCCTTCTCCTCTCCTTTCTCCGCTCTTCCCCTCTTTCTACTCTTTCCCCTCCCTTTTCTTCCTCTCCTTTTCCCTTTCTTCTTTCTCCTCTCCTCTCCTCTTTTCTCCTTTCCTCTCTCTCTACTCTTTCTCCTCTCTCTTCTTGTTTCCCTTTTCAGTTCAATCTAAAGTATTCGAGCAGCCCCGATTTTCTAATTATCCTTATTCTCATTTCAATTTCTTATTCGATTAATATTTATTTTTATTTCTATTTTTAAATAGAAGGTTAAAGTGTGTGTGTGAAGTATAGAGATTGTAGGAAGGGCTGAAATAAGTCTTCTCAGACTTTTATTTCATTTTGCATTTTAACTTTGTTCTGAATAAAATGAAATGAAACTATAGAAAAGGAAGCTTTGCAAATGATAAATTGATGCTGGGTTTCTTAAAACGGATTTAGGACCGTTTTTCACACTTACGAACATTGCAGCGTCCCCATGATCCTGTGAACAAAATTCAGACGCTTGGTCACTGACTCATATTTATGACTTGGTAGTACAGTGGTTTAATGCACCCTGTAATTAACACAGCTGCCTGCAATTTCTGCAGGTTCGAATCTTACCAGGCTCAAGGCTGACTCAGCCTTCCATCCTTTCTAAGGTAGGTTAAATGAGGACCCAGTTTGTGGGGGCAATAAGCTGACTTTTATAAATATACAAAAGTATGAAGGCTATTGCTTAACGCATTGTAAGCCGCCCTGAGTCTCCGGAGAAGGGCGGCATATAAATTAAATAAAAATAAAATAAATAAATAAATGACGGTTGCAGTGTCCCTCGGTCACGGGATCTCCTTTTGAGACCTTCTGACGAGTAAACTCAATGGGGAAGCCAGATTCACTTAACAACTGTGGCAAGAAAGGTCGTAAAATGGGGCAAAACTCACTGAACCAACCTCTCACTTAGCAACAGAAATTTTGCACTCAACTGTGGTCTTAAGTTGAGGACTACCTCCTGTACAATTGATTGGCGATGACGGAAATTGTTGTGACCTAGGCTTCCTGAGTCACTAAAACACACGAGTAGTCCCAAAAACCTCTTTTATTGCAACAGCTGTGAATTATGTTCATTCACAGCTGAGTCCCAAATTAGTTGCAAAAAGTCCTTTGGGATCATCACCAACCTTTATCTCCCTTGACACACTGCCAAAGACTTACTTGGCAAAGCCACACAGAGTCCAGAATCAAACAGAGATGCTGACTGGGAACAGAATTAACAATGTTGCTTTCCTGCAAAGAGCCCAAGAGCCTTTGCTGCTCTTTTAAGCCTTATGGGAGGGGCCAATCATCTCCTGGCCTTCCTCCTGAGTCGTCCTTTTTGCTTTAGCTGCTCTTGCCTTCTGGCAGCTCTGTGCATGCGTGCACTAGGAACAGGCTCCTCCTGTTCCTCTGCGTCTCTGATGTCCGACTCTGGGGACTCCGGAGTCCGTGCATCACTCCCAGATGGCCCTGGCCCCATCTCTGCCTCCGACGCAAAGCCCTCGTCCCGGCCCTCCCCTGACTCCAGGACTGGCCCATGTTCCTCCCTAGCCTCCTCACTGTCTGACTCTGCTGCCAGCTCCGCAGGCCGCTGGCAGGCCATAACAGGAAATTATCGATGGAAGAGAAATATCAAATTGACAGTTAATATTACACCGAGAGGAAATTGGTGTTTTATCGACAGTGCATTAATCTAATAGAATGAAACAGATTTTAAGGGTGGAAATTTTTTTTGCAGGCCATTATTATTATTTTTTTTAACTGAATATTTCTAAACTTTATATTCTTATAAAATGTAACCGAGCTGGCTTCGAACCGGATAACAGCTGCCAGCATTTTCTAGGTTTCTTACTGAAAAGCGCAAATAATTTCTTTCACGAAAGAAGGGCAAATTAAGTTACAAGCTTATGTATCAACGTCAAAATGAGCTACATATTTTAAAATGCAATGGGAGATTTTAACTTGATGTAGGGATTTTTTTTTTTTTTTATGATTATCATTTTGCATTGCCGCATCCTAAATCTGGGTTTCTCCTAGCATAAGATTATAACATGTAGATTTGTCAAATTTATTGTAATGTACAATTTGTCATTCAAATCATGCTGGTTAAAATTGCCAATTACTGTGCAATAATCTTATTTTAATGCTGATTTATTTCAACATATTTTTTTTTAACTTTCAGACAGACGTGCGATATTTTAATATGTAGATTTATATCAATGTCATTTCGGAATTATTTCTTGTCAAACTTACAGCGCTTGAAAAACCTGCTCTTTATTAATAACTTGCTTTTCCTCTATTTTTCTGCTTCTTTTTCTGATTATATTTCTACATCGTCGCTAAAGTCAACTCTAGAGCCACAATTCTAATAAATAAAACTCACAACCACCTTCCCTAAAATGTTTATATAAATGTGAAAAGTTCTAGGAGAGAGTCACTAAATACAGATAGTCTTTTATTGACCGTTTGAAGTTACAATGCCACTGAAAATAGTTGTCAGAGTTGACAGATGCCCTAATTAAATCATGAATCTCCAGTCAACCTTCAAAAGAAATCCAGTTATTTATCAGGAGCTTCGTGTCAGCACGTTCCAGGTGAAGCCAACTCTGACCCCACGTAATTTATGCCCCAATCATGACCCTGTTTTCCCCCTCCCCCCAGGGTGTGTCATTCACCAATGGAGCAATTTCATGTGTTGTAGAAATCACTCCCCTCCGGCCACTGTGGATAACCCTGGGAGACAGCCTTGAGAGAGATATGTCTGGAATGTGCTCCTGTCTTTGGCTGCCCTGCTGCTTCATCGGTTTCCCATCCCCCTTGCTTATGGCAACTCGAGAGCAGGCCAGGGATGCTTTGCGAGTTGACGATAGTGACTTATGATCATTTTTCACACTTATGTCCATTGCAGCATCCCCATGGTCACGTGACTTACATTTGGATGCTTGACCACTGACTCACATTTATGACAGTTGTGGTGTTCGGGAGTTGTTTTGCGACCTTCTAGCCAGCAAAGTCCATGAAGAACCCAGATTCACTTAACAACGGGGATTCACCATGATTCACTTAACAAAAAGAAAAAAGGCACCAACTTCTTCTTTTTTCTCCCTCTGCACTACACCTCCTCTTTTTTCCTCCCTCTCTTCTTACTTCTCCATGTTTTTTTTTCCCATTGTATTTTATACTTTGATAAATGAATAAAAAAGTTTTGATTTGAACAAAGGTGGCAAGAAAAGTCGTAAAACAGGACGGATTCACTTAACAACATAAATGTTGGGGTCGATTGTTCCAACACTGGAAGTTTTTAAGAAGAGATTGGACAACCCTTTGTCTGAAATGTTATAGGGGTCCCCTGCCTGATCAGGGGGTTGGACTAGAAGACCTCCCAGATCCCTTCCGGCTCTGTTATTCTGTTATATTAATGTTGCCAAATGTGTTATGTTTCAACCTCCTCTTTCTTTTCTCTCTCTTGTGTTTTCGCAGCACAAAGTCCAACCACGGCTGATCCTTTGCAGCAAGCATACGCTGGAGTACAGCAATATGCAGGTCGTTAGTATTAACACTTTCCCCCAATAACCCTTTCACTTTCACTTCCGGGGGGGGGAGGGGGTGGCATTAGAAAAGTCACATTCATGGCTCATCCCATCTGCATGTCCATTGTCTCTCAGCAGGCCAAGGGGCAACATTTGTGCTGTGTCTTAAGAGGCGTTCATTTCTTCCTTAGGTTTACCAATCAAGAAGAATATTTGTAGCTCAGGGTTGAATTATATGGTCCTTGGTGCTCTCTGAGGTTGGTGGTTTTCTTGAAGACGTTTCATGACCCAACTAGGTAACATTATCAGTGCTAGAAGGGAGTGGGATTTGAAGAGAGGAGGAGAAGAAGAAGGAGGAGAATAATTGTGGAGTCCTTGGTGCTCTCTGAGCTTGGTGGTTTTCTTGCAGATGTTTCATGACCCAACTAGCTAACATCATCAGTGATAGAAGGCAGTGGGGTTTGATCTTTGTTTATATACAGGTGGTTTGATTAGAAGAGAATATTTGTAGTCAGGTTTGAACTGTGGGGTTGTTGGGGCTCTCTGAGCTTAGTTGTTTTCTTGCAAACGTTTCATGACCCAACTAGGAAACTTCATCAGTTGCTAGAAGGGAGTAAGATTTGATCGCTTTTATATACAAAGTGGTTTCGTTAGAAGAGGATATTTATACTCATCTTTGAACTGTGGGGTTGTTGGTGCTCTCTGATTGTGCTTGTTTTCTTGTAGACGTTTCATTACCTAACTAGGTAACATCATCGGTGCTGGTAGGGAGTGGAGTTTAGTCTTTGTTTATATACTGGTGGCTTACTGTATATCAACATTGGTGGGATTTGTCTTGATATTTCCTTGATTAGGCTGTGGTTTACTCATTGTTTGTCTCAGTTGGTAGTTCCGTGATTGGGCTATTGTAGCAAACAATATATAAACAGAGAGCCAAACCAAGCTAAAAATTCCAGGGTTTGGGATCCAATTGGCAATCAAAATGCATCCAAGAAGAAAGGAAGGACAAATATTCAAAGGACCATCTTTTCCTGCTCATATCTACCTGACCCACCAGAGTGGGGAGGCAGAGAATGTTACAGCTCCTCTCACCTTTAAGAAGGTCCACCTAGCAGGACCAAGTAGAAGGGCCTTCTTTGTGGTGGCTCCCTCCCTGGGGAACATCATCCTGACAGAAATAAGATAGGCCCCTACCTTGACACTCTTTTAAAAGGCCTTTAAGTCCTTGTTTTGCCAATTGGGAATTGGGGACCCCCAGATTGGGGTGAAACCAGAGATGGGTTTCAGCAGGTTCTGACCAGTTCTGGAGAACCGGTAGCGGAAATTTTGAGTAGTTTGGAGAACCGGTAAATTCCACCTCTGACTGGCCCCACCCAAGGGGTGAAATCCAGCAGGTTCTAACAGGTTCTGGAGAACCGGTAGCGGAAATTTTGAGTAGTTCGGAGAACTGGTAAATACCACCTCTGACTGGCCCCAGAGTGAGGTGGGAATGGAAATTTTGCAATATTGTTGCCCCAGGAGGAGAGGGAATGGAGATTTTATTTATTTATTTATTTATTTATTTATTAAATTTATATACCGCCCTATTCCTAAGGGACTCAGGGCGGTGAACAGCGAACGATAAAAATACATTTAATACATCCCAGTTTAAAATAAAATCAAAAAAAGCAATATAAAGGGAAAGTTAGGCCAGGCCGGCCTGCTGAAACAGGAATGTTTTGAGGGCATGGCGGAAAGTGCGCAGGTCCGGAATCTTCTGTATCTCTGAGGGGAGCTCGTTCCAAAGGGCAGGTGCCCCCACAGAAAAGGCTCTCCCCCTGGGGGCCGCCAGTCGACATTGTTTGGCTGACGGCACCTTGAGAAGCCCCTCTCTATGGAAGCGTACTGGGCGGTGAGAGGCTATTTGTGGCAGAAGGCAGTCTCGTAAGTACCCTGGTCCTAAGCCATGGAGCGCTCTAAAGGTGGTAACTAAGACCTTGAAGCGCACCCGGAAGACCACAGGGAGCCAGTGCAGCTCGCGGAGGAGGGGAGCCACATGGGAGCGCCATGCTGCTCCCATAACTACCCGCGCGGCCGCATTCTGGACCAGCTGGAGCCTCCGGGTGCTCCTCAAGGGGAGCCCCATGTAGAGAGCATTACAGTAGTCCAGGCGTGAAGTGACGAGGGCATGAGTGACCGTATTTAACGAGTCCCGATCCAGAAAGGGACGCAACTGGCGAATCAGGCAAACCTGATAAAAAGACCTCCCGGCCACAGCCGTCAAGTGTTCTTCTAAAGACAGCCGTGAGTCCAAGAGGACGCCTAAGTTGCGAACCCTCTCCGTGGGGGGCAATGACTCATCCCCAATAGTCAGTGATGGCACCAATTGACTATATCGGAACGTCGGAAACCACAGCCACTCGGTCTTGGATGGGTTGAGCCTGAGTCTGTTCCTCCCCATCCAGATCCGTACAGCCTCCAGGCACTGGGACATCACTTTAAGGGCATCATTGGGGTGGTCCGGGGTGGAGATGTATAGCTGAGTATCATCAGCATACTGATGATACTTCACCCCAAAACCACGGATGATCTCACCTAGCGGCTTCACATAAATGTTGAACAGAAGGGGTGAGAGAACCGACCCCTGTGGCACCCCACATACAAGGGGCCTCGGGGTCGACCTCTGCCCCCCTGTCAACACAGACTGCGACCGATCAGAGAGAAAGGAGGAGAACCACTGCAACACGGTGCCCCCCACCCCTAACTCTTCCAACCGGTGCAGCATGATACCATGGTCGATGGTATCAAAAGCTGCTGAGAGATCTAATAGGACTAGGATAGAGGAGCAACCCCTGTCCCGATTTTGCAGTATCCTTCCCCTGGAGTGGGGTGGGAATAGAGATTTTGCAATATCCTTCCCCCAGGAGGGGAGGAAATGGAGATTTTGCAGTATCCTTCCCCCAGGAGGGGAGGAAATGGAGATTTTGCAGTATCCTTCCCCTGGAGTGGGGAGGGAATGGAAATTTTGCAATATCCTTCCCCCAGGAGGAGAGGGAATGGAGATTTTGCAGTATCCTTCCCCCAGGAGGGGAGGAAATGGAGATTTTGCAGTATCCTTCCCCTGGAGTGGGGAGGGAATGGAAATTTTGCAATATCCTTCCCCCAGGAGGAGAGGGAATGGAGATTTTGCAGTATCCTTCCCCTGGAGTGGGGTGGGAATGGAGATTTTGCAATATCCTTCTTCTGCGATGCCCACCAAGCCACACCCACAGAACCAGTAGGAAAAAATTTTGGATTTCATCCCTGCTCCACCCCCATCTATTCTCTGCCCCCGAGTCCCAGCTGATCGGGAGGGAATGGGGATTTGGCAGTATCCTTCCCCTGCCACGCCCACCAAGCCACACCTACCAAGCCATGCCATGACCACCAAGCCACGCCCACAGAACCGGTAGTAAAAAAAAATTGAATCCCACCACTGGGTGAAACCCATCAAATAGCTCATTTCCCAAGCAACAGAGGGCAGGAGAAGAAACAAGGGAGGGAAACCAATCAAGGAGAGAAGCAACTTGGAATTAAGGCGAAACTTCCTAACAGTGAGGACAATTAATCAGTGGAACAGCTTGCCACCAGAAGTTGTGGGTGCTTTATCACTGGAGGTTTTAAAGAAGTGAATGGACAACCACTTGTCTGAAATAGTATAGGGTCTCCTGCTTGAGCAGAAGACCTCCAAGGTCCCTTCCAACTCTATTCTGAATTGGACCTTGTTGTAATCCCTATCCTTATCATTTGAGTGTTACCACCAAGAGGGATTTATTTATTGTTTATTTTATTGCTTCGATTTATATGCCGCCCTTCTCCGGAGACTCAGGGCGGCTTACAAGGCGTTAAGCAATAGCCTTCATCCTTTTGTATATTTATACAAAGTCAGTTTATTGCCCCCACAATCCGGGTCCTCATTTTACCTACCTCGGAAGGATGAAAGGCTGAGTCAACCTTGAGCCTGGTGAGATTCGAATTTGCAGTAATTGCAGGCAGCTGGCAACTAAGTACTATTTAACAGCGCTTTAGTCTGCTGCTCCACCAAGGCTCCTTGCCATGGATGTGGGATGTGGGATTATTGCCCAGAATCACTGAGAGTGAGCTGGCAGCCATAAAAAAAAATTTCTTAAATAAATATGTTCCATAATTGCTTTAAGAAATTGCGCATGGATGTAGGAACCAAGAGTTTAGTTCAACTCCGGGTTCGCTCATGCAGCTAGGACAGTGATGGCGAACCTTGTCGGCACCGAGTTCCCAAACCGGAACACGCCTGCATGCAAGGGCACATGTGTGCACACGCCAGAGCCCCGGAAACCCAATGACCAGCTGGAAGTTGCGCATGCACTCACCAGCCAGCTGTTTTTTGGGCTCCTGGCACACGCATGTGCACCGGCCATCTGGTCTTCATGCGTGCCGGAGCGCCGGACACCCAAAGACCAGGTAGTCAGCCTGCGCATGTGCACCAGCCCGTGTGTCAGGAACCCAAAGAGCAGCTGGCGATGGCACGCGTGCAGGGGTGGGCTTCAGATCCTTTAGCAACGGGTTCGTTGCCCTGTTGCTGGGTGGGTGTGGCCATGGTGGGCATGGCCTAGTCGGCCACCTGCCCCGCGGCGTAGGGATGTTTTTTGCCCTCCCCAGGCTCCAGAAGCTTTCCAGAGGGCAAAAACAGCTTCCCCCGCTGTTTTGCAGTCACCCGTTTTTTCCCTCCCAGACCCCCTGTACTTACCTGGAATGATGAATGGGCTGCGTGGAGACTCCTGGGAGGGGAGAGGCGGGTAGACGTGGTCAGCCAGGAGTGGCATTTGGCGGTTCGCCAAACCCTGGCAATCTTTGGTTAGAGGATCGCCCAAACCCTGCCGAACCCCCAGGAGCCCACCCCTGCGTGCATGCTCTCAGAAATTGCTCTGTGTGCCATCTCTTGCGCGCGTGCCATAGTTTCGCCATCACAGAGCTAGGACATCAGTGGTGGGTTGCTATCGGTTCTCCCCGGTTCTTGAGAACCGGTAGTGGAAATGTTGAGTAGTTCGGAGAACCGGTAAATACAACCTCTGCCTGGCCCCGCCCTCAATCTATTCGCTGCCTCCCGAGTCCCAGCTGATTGGCTAGAAGGAAAAAAATCAGGGCTCACTTGACAAAGAAGAGGAGGAAAAACAAAACAAAACAAGACACCGTCGCTTTAAATTGAGAAGCCAAGAAGCCTCCCAACTGATCGGCTAGAACCGATCCACTCCTTGTAAACTGCTCAGTGGCGGTAGATTAGCAATTGAGGCCAAGCTGCCTGAAAGTGGTTTCCGATGCTCTCGGTGGAGGCAGAGCGGCAAAAAACTGTTTAAACTCTTGCCGTGGTGCTTCAAAGGGCCGCCCTACAGCTGATCAGCGGTAAAAGGCAGTGTGGCGGTAGACCAGTGTCCTCCAAAAACAAATGGGTAGACCGGTACGGCTCTGCAAGCAGTTAAAAGCCTGGTAGATCTGCTCAATCCTAAAGAATTGCTTGTCACATGACCATCAAACCACGCCCACAAAATAAGCCACACCCACAGATCCAGTAGTAAAAAAATTTAGAACCCACCCCTGTAGGACATGCCACATTTTCACAAGGATATTGTAGAAAATATTCAGAACATCTCAACATCCTTTTCCACCTAACAAGTCCAGCTTGTTGCTTCAACCAATTAGTTTGCTTCCTGTGGTGCAAAGGACAGTCATTAGTTCTTGCTGTGCAGAGGGGGTTTTTTTGGGGGGTGGGGGGGAAATCCGGAGAATGTAAATTTTAAAACCTGCATTGGTTGGTGTTTCATTTCCTTAATTGCGTGTCCGGCTTGACAGAGAGGTCATGTTGAGAGGTTCGATTCAAAGGGTTGCGGCTCTTAATTAAAGTCCAAGTATGCAAATGGACGCTTGCTTGCTTGCTTTCCTGCTCCTGCTGGAACCCCATGGGTTCATTATTTTTGGATTCTGTTTGAGATCAAAGGAGCCTTTCCGCTTGCTGTTGGTCTCTGTTATTCAGATCACTTGAGGCGCTGAGATTTAATTGAGTTTTCTAGACCTTGGCGCGATCCAGGTGAATTGGCTGGGTCCCAATGGCTTAAGACTCTAGAAAGAGTGCAGAAAAGAGCAACAAAGATGATTAGGGGACGGAAGGCTTAAATATATATGAAGAACAGTTGAAGGAAATTGGTATGTCTAGTTCTGGTGTCAACAACCTGTGGCTCCGGAGCCACATGTGGCTCTTTGGGCCCTCTGCTGTGGATCCCTGTCTCATCACTGGCTGGCCCTGGCCCTCGCCTTCCCCTCCCAGTCACTCCTCGCCTGGCCTTCGAAATCCGAAAGATACAGAGAGAGAGGGGGAGAGAGGGAGAGGGGAAGCGAGAGACAGATAAACAGAGAGAGAGAGATACAGAGAGAGGGGAAGAGAGAGGGGGAGATAGAGAGAGAGATACAAAGAGGGGGAAGAGAGATGGGGGAGAGAGAGAGAGATACAGAGAGGGGGAAGAGAGAGGGGGGGAGAGAGAGATACAGAGAGGGGGGAAGAGAGAGAGTGGGGAGATAGAGAGATATATACAGAGAGAGGGGGAGAGACAGAGACAGAGATACAGAGAGAGAGGGGGAGAGAGGGAGAGGGGGAGAGAGAGACAGATAAACAGAGAGAGAGAGATACGGAGCGAGGGGAAGAGAGAGAGGGGGGATAGAGAGAGAGAGATACAAAGAGGGGGAAGAGAGAGAGGGGGGAGATAGAGAGAGAGATACAGAGAGGAGGGAAGAGAGAGGGGGGAGATAGAGAAATAGAGATACAGAGAGGGGGGAAGAAAGAGAGGGGGAGATAGAGAGAGATATATACAGAGAGAGGGGAAGAGAGAGAGACAGAGAGAGATACAGAGAGAGAGGGGAGAGAGGGAGAGGAGGAGAGAGAGACAGATACACACACACAGAGAGATACAGAGACGGGGAAGAGAAAGAGGGGGGAGATATATATATATATATATATACAGAGAGAGGGAGAGAGAGAGAGAGAGAGAGAGAGAGAGAGAGAGAGAGAGAGAGAGAGAGAGAGAGAGAGAGAGAGAGAGAGCTAGCTTTTGTGGTTCCCAGTGTTTTTTAACAACTGGCTCTCTGCCCTAAAGATTGGCTGGGTAGGTGTGGCTAGGGGGATCATGTGACTGGGTGGCAGTGAGTGATGTGGAGTTGGCCACGCCCATCCAGGTTTTGTGGCTCCCGGTGTTTGTTTGTTTGGTTTCTGTGGGAAACGGGTCCAATTGGCTCTTTGAGGGTTTAAGGTTGCAGACCCCCTGGTCTAGTTTAATGAAAAGAAGGACTAGGGGAGACATGATAGTAGCATTCCAATACCTAAGGGGCTGAAGAAGAAGAAGGGTTCAAGCTATTCTCCAAAGCAACTGAGGGGCAGGAGAGGAAGCAATGGATGGAAACTGATCAAGGAGAGAAGCATACCTGGAATTAAGAAGAAATTTCTTGACAGTTAGAACAATTTATCAGTGGAACAATTTGCCTCCAGAAGTTGTGGATGCTCCATTTCTGGAGGTTTTTAAGAAGAGAGTGGACAACCACTTGTCTGGACTGGGGTAGGATTTCCTGCTTGGGCAGGGGTTGGACTAGAAGACCTCCAAGGTCCCTTCCAACTCTGTTTTTCGTGTCAGCATTCCAGCGCTGACATATTGAAAGGAGAGGAGAAGCTTGAACGTTTGCCTACTTAATTCCTTTGAAGATTCTGTTTCCTTGGAGATGGGAGGGGGGGGACATTCCTGTGATCTGACGGAGATGGGATGAGGAGAGTGGCTTGGAAGATAGCCAATGAGATGCAGAGAATTGGGGATTGGAAAGGGAGGGATTGGGGGGCAAAGGTCAGTGCTGACCGCGAAAGAGCCAGGGACAGATCACTGTGCTCAATAAAGAGAAAATTTCCTCAAAGATCGGCAGTTTGGAAATTCATTTATTTTGAGATAGTACCGAAACCTGACAGTTCGGTTGTTATCCTGAGTGATGAGAGTTGTAGGCTTCTTTGGGAATGAGAAGGTTCTTCATGTAAGATCTTTGCAGAGCACCAACTTGGAAAAGTCTAACCCTACACATTATATTGGTTGTCTTCTTATTTTGGTAAGGTAGAAGATCTAAATTAAGCCCAATCAAGTTAAGACGTGCCCCAAATATGTTTCTGGATTGGCTAATTCCATCATCATCATCATCATCATCATCATCATCATCATCATATCATCATCTATATATACTAAAATTTCATGGTTTGCAGCCCAGCTACATTATTTAGAGGGGGTCATACGGGGAAACTGTCTTAAATTGTACCATCTGCATTTATCTACCATTTTCACAAGAATGTGTTATGCAAAAAGTCAAGCTGATGTAACCTGTTGAGGAACAGGTATCAGGCAAGGTTTAGGATAAAAGGTAAAGACCCTCTTGATTCAAGCTTATCTCCAAGAGACTTCAGGGAGATGTCCATGTAGTTTTCTTGGCAACGATGTAAAAATGGCAACATCTAGCCAATCTTGGGTGATGATCAGATGACCAAAGAATGATCTTGAGGGTACTTGGATAGGAGACCATTAGCAAATCCCAAACTGTAGCTAGACCAGGACAGGAGTCTCAGAAGAAGACCATCTCACATTTCATTGCAAGAGAACAATATGGGTAATGTCTGGGCAGCTACTAATGAAACCTGAATGGAAGGATACTTGACTTCTGTGTTTTTCATGACTAAACCATTGGAGTCTTGTTCTTTCCTCCAAAGGACCTTGAGATGTCTCAGTACATCCTGGTCTATCTTCTGAAGCATCTTGAAATGGTTGAAATTGGCTGTAGTGACTCTTCATCGTTCATCTATTTTTTTTCCATCCGTCAAACCTGTCAGTGCAATAACTTGACACTTCCGAACGACCATTTGAGGTACATGATATGCGCAAACATGGAAGCTGAACATCGAATGTCTATGGAGCTTCTCAATCATCTAGGTCATGGTTGTCCCCAAAGTGTTTCTTCCAAAAGGCAACTGGACTTTCTTGGTTTTTTTTTCTCTTTGAAAACATTTCGCTTCTCATCCAAGAAGCTTCTTCAATTCCTGAAGTTCCAAAAGAAGTACCTCTCCTTTAGTACTAATACCTTATAAATACTTAATCTATATATATATAAATGGATGTGTGTGTTTATGTTCCAGCATAACTCTGGAACGCCTTGATCAATTTCAACCACACTTGGTACACAGATGACTTACTCTCTGGAAAGAAATACTGGGGGGGGGTGGTAAGACACCCCTAACACCCCTCAGGGTGTGTTCTGTTAAGATACAGCATACAGCCTGTTGTGCCTTAAAATGGCTTCTACTGTACAGCAAAGTGGAATTGCCATAGTAATGGCTTTACAGTACTCCACAAGGGGGCTCCCTCTGGTAAGGGGGAAAATCCAACATTAGAAATTACGTTTGGTGTGGACATTTTCAACAAGGCATACATAGGAGAAAAGAACTACAACATCCAAATGATCATGGAGCAGCTAGTAAAACAACGTAGTATCATGTTACTTGATGCTTTTGGGGGCACAGGGAAACATTTCTAATTAATTTAATTCTCGCCAAAATCAGGGCTCAGGGTGAAGTTGCTCTTCCTGTCTAATACAGGATTGGGATAAATAATGGGCAATACTGGGTTATCAGCTAGTATTTTATAAAGTATGATTATCGCTTTATAAAACCTTAGTAAGACCACACCTGGAAATATATATATATATTTGTTTATGTAAGTTTTCACGGGTATGTATGTGTGTATAGTTAATATTTCAGGTTTCTTCCCGTGTAATTGTGGATATATCCCTAAAAGGGTAGAAGCGATGTTTCAACAGAATCCCATCTGCCATCATCAGGCTTATGTCAGCAGTCATTTTACCCTTCTACCCTTCTACCCTTTTAGGGATATATCCACAATTACACGGGAAGAAACCTGAAATATTAACCACACACACACATATTCTCTCTCTCTCTCTCTCTCTCTATCTATCTATCTATCTATCTATCTATCTATATATATATATATATATATATATATATATATATATATATATGTTGAGACTTTGGAAAAAGTGCAGAGAAAAGCAGCTAAGATGATTAAAGGCCTGGAGAGTAAAATGTATGAAGAACAGTTTCAGGATTTGGGTTTTGCTGGTCTAGTGGGGACATGATAGCAGTCTTCCAATATTTGAGGGGCTGCCATAAAGAAGGGGGGGGTGTCAGCTTATTTTTCAAAGCAGCAGAAGGCAAGACAAGAAACCGTAAATGGAAACTCATCAAGGAGAGAAGCAATCTGGAATTAAGGAGAAACTTCCTAACAGTGAGGACAATTAACCAGTGGAACAGCCTGCCACCAGAAGTTGTGGATGCTCCATCCCTGGAGGTCTTTAAGAAGGGACTGAACAACCACCTTTGCCAAATGGAATAGGGTCTCCTGCTTGAGCAGGGGGCTGGACTAGAAGACCTCCAAAGTTCCTTCCAGCTCTATTCTGATTGAAGCTTCTTGGATGAGAAGCAAAATGTTTTCAAAGGAAATAAACCAAGGAAGTCCAGTTTCCTTTTGGGGAAAAAAGCATCTTTTTGGAAGCTGAACTTTCTTTAGCTCCTCTGAGCTATTCTATCTCCTCCTTCCACTGTTGAATGTTAAGAGGTCTGGTTTCCTAAATTTTTGGATCTTCTGGCGTCCTTGCAAAAGGCTGTTTCTGATTTACGAGATTGAATTCTTGGGTTGAGATGATACAGTTCCTTTCTTGTACCTGCAAGGACCTTAAAGTCTGCTTTTCTTCCTTTCTCCCTCTAGCTGCTTATCCTGCAGCCTATGGTCAGATAGGCCAGGCCTTCCCACAGCCACCTCCCATGATTCCACAGCAACAGAGAGAAGGTGAGTCTTTGAGCTGCTGAAATGACCACTGCTTGGGCTTTCTGTAGCTTCAGAAACAAGGCTAAACCATCCCGTAGGAGATTGCAGGTATCCAGGTATCTGAGCAGAAGAGAAATCTTGTTAGAGGTGGCCAAAGTCAACAGTAAATCAAGGGAAGACGGTAAGTTGTTGATAAGAACTGTGGTGGTGCAGTGGTTAGAATGCAGTATTGCAGGTTAACTCTGCTCACTGCCAGCAGTTCGATCCTGACCGACTCAAAGTTGACTCGGCTTTTCATCCTTTGGAGGTTGGTAAAATGAGGACCCAGATTGTTCGGGTCAACAGGCTGACTCTGTAAACTGCTTAGAGAGGGCTGTAAAAGCGATATATAAGTGTAACTGCTAGTGCGATAGATAGATAGATAGATAGATAGATAGATAGATAGATAGATAGATAGATAGATGATAGATAATGAGAGAGAGAAAGAGGTAATGTGTGTGTGTGAGAGAGAGAGAAGGAAGGAAGGAAGGAAGGAAGGAAGGAAGGAAGGAAGGAAGGAAGGAAGGAAGGAAGGAAGGAAAGAAGGGATAGATAGATGGATGGATGGATGGATGGATGGATGGATGGAAGGAAGGAAGGAAGGAAAGAGAAATAGATAGATAGATAGATAGATAGATAGATAGATAGATAGATAGATAGGAATGATGGATGGATGATAGTTGGATGGATGGATGGATGGAAGGAAGGAAGGAAAGAGAAAGAAAAAGAAAGAAAGAAGGAAGGAAGAAAGAAAGAAAGAAAGAAAGAAAGAAAGAAAGAAAGAAAGAGTAGATGGATGGATGGATGGATGATAGATGGATGGATGGAAGGAAGGAAGGAAGGAAAGAGAAAGAAAGAAAGAAAGAAAGATAGAAGATAGATAGAGATAGATAGATAGATAGACAGACAGACAGACAGACAGACAGAGTGGATGGATAGATGGATGATAGATGGATAGATGGATGATAGATAGATAGACAGATAGAGTAGGTGGATGGATGGAAGGAAGGAAAAAAGAAAGAAAGAAAGAAAGAAAGAAAGAGTAGATGGATAGATGGATGGATGGATGGAAGGAAGGAAGGAAGGAAAGAGAAAGAAAGAAAGATAGATAGATAGATAGATAGATAGATAGATAGATAGATAGAGTAGATAGAGTAGGTGGATGGATGGATGGAAGGAAAGAAAGAAGGAAGGAAGGAAGGATGATAGGTAGGTAGAGTAGGTGGGTGGGTAGGTAGGTAGGTAGATAGATAGATAGATAGATAGATAGATAGATAGATAGATAGATAGATAGATAGATAGATAGATAATCAGTCACTTTTTTCAGTGCCATTGTAACTTTGAATGGTCGCTAAATGAACTGTTGTAAATTGAGGACTTCCTGTAATTGAGAAAGGAATGAACTGCCATCTTCTACAACTTGCTATTCACCAAGTGTCTTGGATTATCTTCCTTCTGTATACAGCTAGTGGTGTCAAAATCCAGGAACTTTTAAGATGAGATGAAAAAGAGGGGGTGGGGGGAAATAGGCTAAATCTTCCTGTTCTTGGACCTTGTAGATGTATGTACACCTTGAGAGGATTTCCGACTTACAATAGAGACAGCAATACGTTCAAAAATACGGGTGCCTTATTTTTCAAGAGGGTTGTTAATGCATAATTCAAGGACAACAAGCTGAAGGGAGCAAAGTTCAAAGGTTCCTCTGCTTATTTGATCCACTTTTATCCAAAATGTGTATTTTTTTTCCTACGGTGGAAATTTTCCCCGACCTTCTTTTATCCTTGAGAAGTTTAGAGCCCACCACTCTTAGCCTCCTCCGGCAATGCTTCTCAAAGTGGATCACGTGTGCTTGAGAAGAAGTCACCGGATTGAGGCTTCCTTGGGGCTTTGACCCCATGGTTAGAGAACCCCTTTTTAACATTTTTTTTTAATTTCTCTTCTTTTTCACCTTATGGATGCCCCTGCTGGGCTAACCAGCTTTGGACTGTAATTTAATTTTCCTTAGAGCCTAGTCAGAAAATTAATCTAATCCATGAAAGCTTGCATCTACTCCTAATATCTCTATCTGTCTGACTGACTATCTGATTATCTGTCCATCCACCATCCATCCATCCATCTCCATCCGTATCATATCTATCTATCTATCTATCTATCTATCTATCTATCTATCTATCTATCATCTATCTATCTACCTATCTCCTATCTATCATCTCTATCTATCTATCTATCTATCTATCTATCTATCATCTATCTTTCATCTCTATTAGCTATCATTTATATCTCTATCTCTATTTATCTCTCTCTCTATCATCTATCCTATTTATCATCTTTCTATCATCTATCTATATCTACCATATCTAATCTATTTATCTGTCTACCTACTTACCTTCCTACATACTTACCTACCTACCTACCTACAATATATCTGCCAAATTTCCTTTCGCGAAATGTGGGCTGAGTCTCAGGCAATCTGAACATCCCCAGTTCTCTTGAAGCTGGGTAAATGTCAATGCCAGGACTTAAAGGAAGAAAATGTCATAAGGGTGTCAGGCTTCCAAGTAAGACCCCCAACGAAAGAAGACTCCAAGGCTTGAAGTTCCTCAAAGTTCCATTTTATTAGAGATGTCATATTGGCACATCTGGGAAAACCAGAATCTGAAAGCTTCCACGTTTTCCCCACCCAAAGGAAGTCCAAGTCCCTGCCCCAGCACCCACAAGTCCATCACATGGTCCAATCAAAGCACCATCCCAACTGGAGATGCCTCCCAGTCACAGCCCTCCAGGTGCAGGGCAGGATGTCCTTGACTCTCAAAGAAAAGAATGTTATTATGACTATATATGACCCCTGCTCCATACAATCCCCGCTCCCAGTTTCCCACAGTAGGAAATGTGGCAGGTCTGAAGGCCCAAATGTAAAAGTTGGCTTCCAGGTCTGACAAAGGGTGAACTTGATTGCCTACTCTGGTCTCCTGCAAAGGTTCTCTTTCCATTATATTCCTCCTCCCTCCACCTTCCATCCTTCCAGCCACCCCGAGCATCTCTGCTTGGACCCCACAAGAATTCTTAACACTTACCATACCTTCATTGCCTAACTTCTCACATGCAATTCTCAAAGCCTGGCAAAGGAGTACTCGGAAGGAACTCAAGATTCATATACAGGTTAACAGAGCTGGAAGGTACATTGTAGGTCATCTAGTCCAATCCCCCATCCAAGAAGACCCTACACCATTTTTGACAGATGGCAGTCCAGTCTCTTCTTGAAAGCTTCCAATGACAAAGCTCCTACAACTTCTGAAGGCAACTTCTGTTCCATGGGTTGATTGTTCTCACTGTCAGAAAATTCCTCCTTATTTCTAGGTTGAAGCTCTCCTTGATCAGTTTCCATCCATTATTCCTTCTCTGGCCTTCAGGTGCTTTGGAGAATAGCTTGACCCCCCTCCTCTCTGGGGCAGCCCCTCAAATATTGGAAGACGTCTCTCATGTCTCCCCTGGTCCTTCTCTTCACTAGACTAGCCAGGCCCAGTTCCTGTAACTGTTCTTCATATATTTTAGCCTCCAGTCCCTTAATCATTCTGGTTGCTCTTCTCTGCACTTTTTCTGGAGTCTCAACATCTTTTTCATACTGTGGTGACCAAAACTGGATGCAGTACTCTAGGTGTGGTCTTACTAAGTCTTTATAGGGTGGTATTAGTACCTCCCTTGATCTTGATTGAATCCCTCTGTTAATGCAATTTAGGATTGCATTGGCTTTTTTGATTGCTGCCGCATACTGCTGGCTCATATTTAACTGATTGTCCACTAAGATTCCAAGATCCCTCTCACAGGTCCTGCTGTTAAGCCTGGTTTCTCCCAATCTATATGTGTACTTCTGGTTTTTCTTGCCTAAGTGTAAGAGTTTACTTTTCTCTACATTGAATTTCATTTTGTATATTCAACCTGAAGATGAACTCATCAAATGGGCTGGCCTTGCAGAAGACACTAATCAACCAAAGATATCATCGATCAGCTTCGTATGGTGAGGAATAGATCAGAATAACTCTGTTATTCCGAATATAGTCAGCTTCTGTTAATAAGTTAATGTGGTCTTCTTAATCTGGAGACACCTATTGTCATTTGATCTCCCACGTTCTTCTCACTGGAACATCTGTGGATGGATTTTTTTTCCCTATCCTCTATTATTATTATTATTATTATTATTATTTTGTCCATTGCAATCAATACTTGAGTAAATGGACGCGTATGGAGAAAACCACAAATACTGAAATAGTTCAGCTGATGAGTTTTTCAGCCTCGTATGAAAAATATTGATTTATCTGGACGTGTTGAGCACTGAATGATATTTTCGATTCACCAAGAAGGATTATTCACCAAGGATTTCTTTGGGCATTAATCTCCAAAAAAAACCCAAAAAACGCCATGAAAGTATTTTTACACAATTCCTCTGAAGTTTATGAAAGGATACGAACTCTGTGAGAAAAATTGGTATAAAGAGAATTTCTTAGTACATTTAGGACTTTTTCTTTTTTACCTCAGAACTTACAGTATTTTTTTAGAGAGATGAACTCATTTTCAACTGTTCCTTTTGCCAACACGCTGATATTCTTTCTTTATAAGTGGAAGATGAATGCAGAGAGAAAGGGAATAATTCTGAAGAATTAACAGAGGTTGCATTATATGAGAAATACAAAAGCCAGGTTCCCAGCTCAATAAATAAAATTGGTGCTGAATAATGCTCCCATTATTATAATCCCATTGACACACATATATTTTGTTAATTCTATCTACGTTTTCTCCAGCTGACATCGATTTAGTCATATCCAGCAAAGGTGTAGACCAGAAGATGACAACTTGCTTCATGAAGGCTCCAGAAATTTTCCCTAGTACTTTGTGGACTACTAGTTATGTCTAATTTTTTCCCCCTTTAAATAACACTCGCAACTTGATGCTACGTCTGATCTTGTGGTTGATTGTCCATCCACAGAATCTACTTATTCCTCACTGACCGACCTTCCTCCATGGTCATGGAAGATGCTATAATCCCAGAATACTATATATTGCCCAATGTATGTTTGATTTCCATTCAAAACTTGGCATCGTCTTCTAACAGCTGCTCAAATCCAAAGACCAAAAACAATTTGGTCATAACCAGAAAGATAAAGACTAGCCTTTTAACAGAATAGATTTAACAGAATTACAGAATAACAGAGTTGGAACTGACTTTGGAGATCTTCTAACCCAACTCCCTGCTCAAGCAGGAGACCCTATATAGCAGAGGTCTCCAACCTTGGCAACCTTAAGATTTGTGGACTTCAATACCCAGAATGCTCTCAGCAAAGCTGGCTGTGGAATTTTGGGAGTTGAAGTCCACAAGTCTTAAAGTTGTCAAGGTTGGAGATCTCTGCTACATACTACCATCCAGTCAAATGGCTGTCAAAACTCTTCTTCAAAAACCTCCAGTGATGGACCAGCCACAACTTCTGGAGGCAAGCTGTTCCACTGATTAATTGTCCTCACTGTCAGGAAATTTATCCTTACTTCTAGGTTGCTTCTCTCCTTGATTAGTTTCTACCCATTGCTTCTTGTCCTGCCCTCAGGTGCTTTGGAGAATAGCTTGACTCTCTCTTCTTTGTGACAGCCCTTGGAAGATGGCTAACACATCACCCCTAGTCCTTCTCTTCATTAGTCTAGACATTTATTTTATTTTATTTTATTTTATTTTATTTTATTTTATTTTATTTTATTTTATTTTATTTTATTATTTTATTTTATTTTATTTTATTTTATTTTATTTTATTTTATTTTATTTTATTTTATTTTATTTTATTTTATTATTTTATTTTATTTTATTTTATTTTATTTTATTTTATTTTATTTTATTTTATTTTATTTTATTTTATTTTATTTTATTTCTATACCGCCCTTCTCCTGAAGGACTCAGGGCGGTGTACAGCCTGATTAAAAGCACAAAGACAAACAAAATTTAAAAATAATTAAAATTATTAAATGATAGGTCCAATTATAAAACCCCAAATTTTAAATCCCATATTTAAAAACCAATTAAAATCTTTACATTGATAGCCCAGCCTGGCAGAACAACAAGGTTTTGAGGGCACAGCGAAATACACGGAGATCAGAGATTTTACGAATTTCTGGGGGCAGTTCATTCCACAGGGCTCCCACAGAGAAGGCCCTCCCCCTGGGTGTTGCCAGCTGACATAACTTGGCCGATGGCACCCTGAGGAGACCCTCTCTGTGGGAGCGAACTGGCCGGTGGGAGGCTACTGGTGGCAGAAGTTGGTCTCGAAGGTATCCAGGTCCAATGCCATGGAGCGCTTTAAAGGTGGTAACCAACACCTTGAATCGCACCCAGAAGGCCACTGGGAGCCAGTGCAGCTCGCGCAGGAAGGGTGTCACGTGGGCACAACAAGTTGCGCCCATAACCACCCGCGTGGCCGCATTCTGGACCAGTTGGAGCCTCCAGGTGCTTTTCAAGGGGAGCCCCATGTAGAGAGCATTACAGTAGTCCAGCCGGGAGGTGACAAGGGCGTGAGTGACCGTGCGCAGGGCGTCCCGGTCCAGAAAGGGCTGCAACTGGCGAATCAGGCGAACCAGATAAAAGGCCCCCCTGGCCACGGCCGTCATATGTTCTTCTAAAGACAGCCGTACGTCCAGGAGGACACCCAGATTGCGGGCCCTCTTTGTGGGGGGTAAAGACTCACCCCCAATAGTCAGCGATGCAGAGAAGACATTCCCCATTCCTGCAACTGTTCTTTATATGGTTTAGCCTCCAGTCCCTTAATCATCTCTGTTAGTCTTCTCTGGACTCTTTCTCGAGTCTCAACATCTTTTTTTATATCATGGTGATCAAAACTTCATCTTGGTGATGATTCCAAGTTGACTACTTAGTGTCAGAAGTCACCAGGAGATTCCTCCACTGTGACTCCAGAAAATCCTGACACCTTGCTTTTGTGGAATTAGGCAATGAATGTTCCCTGTGACATGTTGGTGATCTCATTTGGACCATAATGGCTGTTGAAGAACAAGATATAATTCTTGTTCAACCTGAAGTATTGAATGGATCCAGCTATGGTCTACTTGTTCCTTTCAGTGGCCCAATTATGGACCTATCTATCAAGAGAAATTTCCTGACAGTGAGAGCAATTAATCAGTCTTGACTCCAGAAGTTGTGCGTGCTCCATCATTGGAGGTTTTTTTTAAAGAAGAGATTGGACAATAATTTGTCTGGAGTGGTTTATGGCAAGGGTGTCAAATTGGATTTCTTTGAGGGCCGGATCAGCATTGTAGTTCTCCTCCACAGGCCGGAGGGGTGGGAGGCGGGCGGGGAGCACGGGGGGAGATCACCTTCCTGCAGCACCCTGCTGGCCAAAATGGGGCGTGGGGGGTGCTGCGTGTGGCCCCCTCTGCCCCATTTTCGGTCTAAACAGCCTACTGAAGCAAGGCCTCCGCACAGCCCGATTTTGGCTGGCAGACTGCTGGAGGCCAGGGAGGTCAAAAACAGGCCATGCGGGGCCCTCGTGGGGCCTCCACGCAGCCCATTTTTGGCCGGCAGAGTGCTGCAGGAGGCTGTGGAGGCTGAAAATGGGCCGTGGGCTGGTCCTTTGATATTTCCAGGCCGGACCCACAGGCCAGATTAAAGCATCCCATTGTTCTGCCCCAGCTACGGACCCCAAAGAACACAGCACACACAAAGTTTGTACAAAACTTAATTTACTAAAATAACTCAGTCTTTTTCAAAACAAAGGCTGTTAATAAGCTTTCTTAACAGCCTACAAGAAACCAAAGATAAAGTAATCACAATCTTACTGAGGTTGGCAGAAAGCCCAGAAGCAATTTGCAGAGAATCCAGACGTGAAGGAGAGTGAACTAAAGTTGTTCCCTACAAATTGCTTCAGTCGGCGTTCCTCCTTAAATAGGCTAAGGGAGAGGCCAATTAGCCCCAAGCCTTACTCTCGAGGAGACCTCTTCCTGAAAAGCCACTCCTGCCTTTTGGCAGCTCTGCACGTCCATGCATCAAGAAGAGGCTCCTGCTCTTTGTCCTCTTCACTTATGGGAGTTTCTGGAGGTTCTGAAGACCCTGGTTGAATCCCTGCCTCTGGCAACACATCTTCTCCAGCCTCCTCCTTGTCTGACTCGAGCGCCAGCTGCATAGGCTGCTGGCGCAGCACCACACCAGCCTCCTCGCTGTCAGAATCAGCTACAATCCGCACAGGCTGCTGACGGGCCACAACACCTGTGGGCTCTGAGTTTGACAACCCTGGTTTATGGCCTAAGCAGGGGATTGGACCAGAAGACCATCAAGGTCCCTTCCAACTCTGTTTCTCTGTTATTGTATTCTGTTACATTAATTAAGTAGACCGTTTGGGAGGGGAGAACATAACTTGGATTCTGAGAGGTGCAATTTCATCAACCACAGCCTTGTACCCCCCCTCAGAAGATCTTCACGTGCTCTCCGCA
Source organism: Arizona elegans (assembly GCA_022577455.1). Classification (NCBI taxonomy): domain Eukaryota; kingdom Metazoa; phylum Chordata; class Lepidosauria; order Squamata; family Colubridae; genus Arizona; species Arizona elegans. The sequence goes on along the minus strand of JAKOOJ010000062.1, from coordinate 2,301,837 downwards.
TCGTAAGCACCACGGGAAAATTTGCGTTCGGCAAGTCTTCATCCAGGGTTCCCTTTTCTATTAATCCGAAACGGAAGCGCAGCGCAAGAACAGGACTTTCAATCACGCCCGAGACTCGGGAATTTTAATGAGCTTTAAATGGGCATCTGTCAGAATCCTGACTTGGCGGAACTGACCTGCCAGCCAAGGGATGAGTAACGACCCATAAAAAGTGGGGGGGGGCGGAAAAGCCCCTTTGTGAATGCCTCTTTCTTAGAGGAAAGGAAAAGTTGTAATTTGCAGTGTTATGACATTATAATTATGCCCCCATGAAAAGCGAGAGCATTAAAAAACAGACTTATCTAGATAGGCGGGAGTTCTTGTTCCTTCTTCTCCCCACTGGAAGTTGGTGAGTGTGTGTGTGTGTGTGTGTGTGAATGTGAAAGAGAGAGAGAGAGAGCGTGCGCACCAAAAGATGGCAGTAGTGTCCATGTCATCAAAGACCCATCTCTTAATTATCTGCATCAAAATACAGAATAACAGAACTGGAAGGGACCTTGAAGGTCTTCTAGTCCAACCCTCTGCACAAGCCGGGGACCTTATATCATTCCAGACAAATGGTTGTCCAATCTCTTCTTGGAAACCTCCAGTGATGGAGCACCCACAACGTCTGGTGGCATACTGTTCCAGTGGCTAATTGTCCTCACTGTCAGGAAATTTCTCCTTAGTTCTAGGTTGCTTCTCTCCTTGACTAGTTTCCATCCGTTGCTTCTTCTCCTGCCTTCTGAAATCTCCTCTCAGATCCCAAGTACAAGAAAGTAGAAATTCCTGAACCTCTGCTATACTAGCGCGACATGACAACTTTCAAAGAAGTCCTTGGAGATGAGATGCTGGATTTTTTTTTCTGACATTCCTGAAAAAGACAGAAGATAAATCCCCCCCCTTTTTTTTTTACTAAATTGCCCATGCGTTGGTATTTAGAGAGGGTATTTTCCCCCCTATTCTCAATAAAACCCTTTACCAGGAAATACACAAAGGGGACTTTTAAAGAAGAAATGAGAAGATTTCTCCTTCTCTTCCTTCTTCTTCTTTCCTTCTTCTCCTCCCTTTCTTTCTCCTCATCATTCTTCTTTCTTTCTTTCTTTCTTCTCCTTCTCCTTGTTCCTCTTGCACCCTATGACTATCATTAAGTGTTGTACCTTATGATTCTTGGCGAATGTATCTTTTCTTTTATGTACACTGAGAGCATATGCACCAAAGACAAATTCCTTGTGTGTCCAGTCACACTTGGCCAATAAAGAATTCTATTCTATTCTATTCTATTCCTTCTTCTTCTTCTTTTTCCTCCTCCTCCTTCTCCTCCTCCTTCTTTTCAACTTGTTCTCCTCTTCCTCCTCCTCCTCTTCTCCTCCTCCTCCTCCTCATTTTCTTCTCCTCTTCCTCCTCTTCCTCCTCCTCTCTGCAAACCCTCTCCCTTCTCCTTCTCCTCCTCCTCCTCCTTCTCCTCCTCCTTTTCTTCTGCTTCTCCTCCTCCTCTTCCTCCTCCTCTCTGCAAACCTCCTCCCTTCTCCTTCTCCTCCTCTTCCTCCTTCTCCTTCTTTTCATCTTGTTCTCCTCCTCCTCTCCTTCCCCTCCTCCTCCTTTTCTTCTCCTTCTCCTCCTCCTCTTCCTCCTTCTCCTTCTTTTCATCTTGTTCTCCTCCTCCTCTTCTCCTCCTCCTCCTCCTCCTCTTCCTCCTTTTCTTCTGCTTCTCCTCCTCCTCCTTTTCTTCTGCTTCTTCTCCTCCTCCTCATCTGCAAACCTCTTCCCTTCTCCTTCTCCTCCTCCTCCTCCTCCTCTTCCTCCTTCTCCTTTTCATCTTGTTCTCCTCCTCCTCCTCTTCCTCCTCCTCTCTGCAAACCCTCTCCCTTCTCCTTCTCCTCCTCCTCCTTCTCTTCCTTTTCTTCTGCTTCTCCTCCTCCTCCTCCTTTTCTTCTGCTTCTTCTTCTCCTCCTCCTCCTCTCTGCAAACCTCCTCCCTTCTCCTTCTCCTCCTCCTCCTCCTCTTCCTCCTTCTCCTTCTTTTCATCTTGTTCTCCTCCTCCTCTTCTTCTTCTTCTCCTCCTCCTCCTCCTTTTATTCTGCTTCTTCTTCTATTGCTTCTTCACAGGAAGGATATACAGTAATATAGCCCCTAAGGTTTCTGAGATCACCCTCAGGGTAACTTCAGCGGAGTTGAAGTTATGTGATCAACCCTCAGGGATAACTTCAGCGGAACCCAGCATAGCTCTTCTTGTGCCCCTCTACAGACAGAAAAAAGAAACCCAATAATTCCAGGTTTCTCACAAGTTTCCGCCTCGTGGGTTAAAAAGTGAGATGTATAATTTTATGCCTATTGAGAAGCCTTCCCAACCCACCACTAACTGGCTTGTGTTAGGTGCCAGAATCTGATCTGATCTCCTAGAGACCATCTTAACTACCTGACCAAGAAGAAGGTTTTACCTCTTTATTTTATGCCTCAAGATGATTCCTGTTTTCATTTCTCAGATACTTGGGGTTATAGAAGACAATGAGTGAGTTGTGGTAGTAGAACCAGGGGTGGTATTCACTTAGGATCGCTACCAGTTTGCAAATGTGAGCGATTGCCACCTCCGCGCATACACAGAGCATCAAAAACGGGACGTGATGACGTCTGGGCGGGTGGGCGGAGCCCAGTGGTGAAATCCAATTTTTTTACTACCAGTTCTGTGGGCGTGGCTTGGTGGGCATGGTGTGGCTTGATGGGCGTGGCTTGGTGGGCATGACAGGGGAAGGATACTGCAAAATCTCCATTCCCAGCCCATTGGGAATACCAGCCAGAGGTGGTATTTGCCAGTTCTCTGAACTGCTCAAAATTTCCGCAACCGGTTCTCCAGAACCTGTCAGAACCTGTTGGATTTCACCCCTGGCGGAGCCTCCTGCAGCTGCCGCTACAGGTTTGCCTGAACCGGATAGAACCGGCTGAATATCATCACTGAGTGGACCCATGTTTTGTCCCAGCTGGGACCTCCTCACTTTCTGGCATCTTACCTCCCTCTCTCCCTTCTCTCTCTCTTTCTCTCTCTCTCTTTCTCTCTCCTTCCCTCTCTCCCTCCCTCCCTCTTTCTCTGTCCTCCTCCACCTTCCCCCTAGGACCAGAGGGCTGCAACCTGTTTATCTACCATCTGCCCCAGGAGTTTGGGGACGCAGAGCTGATGCAGATGTTCCTGCCATTCGGTAATGTCATCTCCTCGAAAGTGTTTGTGGATCGGGCGACAAACCAAAGTAAATGCTTTGGTGGGTAAAGATAACAAAACAATTAGTTTCATCCAGGAAAGGAACTTTCTCTGATCTACTTTGACTATTATTATTATTATTATTATTATTATTATTATTATTATTATTATTATTATTATTATTATTATTTATTTATTTTGATTTCCTTCCGACTGCTATTTTTATTATTTATTTATTTTTCCCGGGTTGGGTTTTTTTTTTTTTTTTTTGCAAATTTATATTCAGCTGACTTTTCCCTCCCCTCTCACTTTACCTTTGTTGATCAACTCTGTCCTTCCTTCCCTCCAGGACCTTTCCTGTAACTTCTCCACTTCCTTCCTTCTTACTGTCTAACCAACTCAAGTCCTGTGTCTCCTGCTACACAAGGGAATATGTGGGGCCGCACACCCCAAAACCCTGGCTGCAGAGAATGGGGAAGCCCCATACACTGGGGGTGGGGGGCTTCTAGGACAATTCACCATGGCCAGCTCATCAGAGCCAACTCATTGCGGGTCAATTCAACGCTGTATTAATCTATTCATTCCATTAGTTGTGTCATCGGTGACCACATTTTGGTCAAAATGATCATCGCTTTTGTATTTCTGGATTGACCTATTTTAATTTATTATTTGCCAGGCTTCCATTTGAAATTAAGTTAAACTTTCGTACAGTATTTGTTGACTTGTCCCTGAGTGAATTGGCTGCGTTGAGTCGGCCATAATGAGTTGGCCGCGTTGAGTTGGCCATGGCAAGTTGTCTCATTCTGCATTGGGAGAAGGGACAGGGAAAGGAGCCATGGAGGAGAGAGGTTGGTCAGGGTGATGGATGGAGAGGGACATGTGGAATGCCAAAGCAGAGAAGGAGGGATGGGAAGAAGGGAAGGGACGGTGGAGAGATGAAAGTGAATTCAACGGTGAAGTTGATCATCAGCAGGATTCAATCTGCTTTGGCCAAAGACAGAAGGGTTGGAGATCCTCAGTCATCCAGGTCATGGTTATCCCAAAGGTGCTTCATCAAAAGGCAACTGGACTTTCTTGGTTTCGCTTGAAGGTGTTTCACTTCTCATCTAAGAAGCTTCTTCTGCTCAGAAACATCTTCAAGCAAAACCAAGGAAGTCCAGTTGCCTTTTGGAAAAGCACCATTGGGGCCCTGAAGGGTTGGGTTTCAGGATGCATGTGGGAACATCGATGTTTGAACTCTTGGTAGGTGGTCCCCATCCTCGCTCCTCTTTCCTCTTGTGCTGCTGCTAATTGTTTTGGATGCCATGTTGTTGGATGGGTTGGTGGGTACCACTTTGAACACCTTGCCTTCATCTCCTGCCATCACTTCACTTCCCTCATGACCTGCCCGCTATCTGCTCACCTGCATTGGTTCCAAAGCTTCCCTCACCTGCCCAACCCTTGTCTTCCTGCAACAGCCAGGTGGGACCTCAAAAATTGAGGTTCAGGAGAAACTTTTTTTGCTTTTTCAATCTTCTCCAGATCCAGCTCAAAGCCAGCTTTGGGGCAATTTCTCCCCTTCATGTCTGAATCCTGATGGGTTGCAGCTTGAAAAGTGGGTTGATCCACCACTGTGGTTTGGGGTGAAAAGAAATAACAGATTGTACCAGCTGAAGGGGGGGTACAGAGGCCAAAAACGTGGAGATAGAGGCGGAAGTCAACGTTCTTCAACATGGGCAACTTGAGTCCCAAATTCGACATTTGGGTGAACAGCACCCAGGGGTGCCTGTAGGGCGGTGCCAAGGCAGGTGTCCACCCCTGTCTAGCCACATGAAAAATGGAGATCTTGGCCAGGTTGAAGGAGGCCTATGGAAGCAAAGATGAAATGTCAACATGGAAACACTGAACAATGAACAATACCTAAGAGAAGATTCTGGTGTGATGGGAACAGAAAGCTTTGGGGTATGCATGCATGGGTTTCTGTGGGTCATAATTGGGTTCTTTGGGATTGATTTTGAACTGGACGGACAGGACATAAAGAATAATGGTGATATGAGGACTTGTGAGAGGGGAATACGGGTCAGAAAGCTAATGGTAATCCTTGATTTATGACCACAATCGAGCACAAAATTTATGTCGCTAAGCGAGATAGTTGTTTAGTGCGCTTTGCCCCATTTTATGGCCTTTCTTGCCAGAGTTATTAAGCGAATCACTGTAGGGGTTAAATTAGTGACATAGTTGATGAGTGAATCTGGACGTGGCTTGTCGGAAGGTCACTGCGACTGCCATAAATATGAGTCAGTTGCCAAGCATCTAAATCTTGCTCACATGGCAATGGGGGATGCTGCCACGGTCTTAAGTGTGAAAACAGTCATAAGTCACTTTTTGAGCTGTTGTAAATTGAGGGTTACCTGTAGGATTTGGGGCTGTTCTGCCCCAGCTACGGACCCCAAAGAATGCAGCACACACAAAGTCCATTCAAACCTTAGTTTACCAGAATAAACCAGTCTTTTACAACAAGGACTGTTAATTAACTGCATTAACAGCCGCCAAGAATTCAAAGAATAATAACTGAAAACTTACTGTGGTTGGCAGAATGCCCAGAAGCAATTTGCAGGAAGCTGATAAGATAAGCAAGACAAGACACGAAGGTATGTGAACGAAGTTGTTCCCTGCAAATTGCTTCAGTTGGTGTTCCTCCTTAAATAGGCTAAGGGAGTGGCCAATTAGCCCCAAGCCTTACTCTCGAGGAGACCTCCTCCTGAGGAGCCACTCCTGCCTTTCGGCAGCTCTGCATGCCCGTGCATTGAGAAGAGGCTCCTCCTCTTCTTCCTCTTCACTTATGGAGGTTCTGAAGGCCCTGGCTGAATCCTTGCCTTTGGCACCACATCTTCTCCAGCCTCCTCATTGTCTAACTCGAGTGCCAGCTGCACAGGCTGCTGGCGCAGCACCACACCAGCCTCCTCGCTGTCGGAATCAGCTACTAGCTGCGCAGGCCACGTACAGGCCACAACAGGGGCTGGAGTAAACCCCAGAATTGAAGGTCATTCCACTGGTTCCTCGTGTGAACTTCTTTCCAGAGAAATTCTAGCCAAGGTAGTGTTTTCATTATCGTAAATAACAGGATGGCCAATTTGCGACTAAGAGCAAAAACCCCAGCATGTAAAGAGAAAAAAGGACGTTATATTGGATAACATAATAACAAGGCACATCAGAGCTGAAGGAGAAGCTTCTTGGATGAGAAGCGGAACATCTTCAAAAGAAAAAGAAAGAAGAAAGCCCAGTTGCCTCCTGAAAAAGCACCTTTGGGACAACCATGGCCAGAAGGACTGAGAATCTCTACAGACTTTGAGCTATACAATTTGGGATGGACACCCTTGGAATGGGGTGGGAGTAGTAATGGATTTTCAGAAGGAAAAATTGCAGACTACAGGAATCATTTGCACCACTCAGGTGACCCTGAGGACACAGATAAACCTCCAAGGGGCCTCAATAACTCCCTAAAAGGATGCAAATAACCAGCTATCTGTAAGGAGCATAAATCCTTCCATTCTCCACCATCCAATCAGAGCTGAAGAAGCTTCTTGGATGAGAAGCGAAATGTCTTCAAAGAAAAAAACCAGGAAGTCCAGTTGCCTCCTGAAAAAAGCACCTTTGGGACAACTCTGACCTGGATGACTGAGAATTTCTACAGACTTTGAGCTATACAATTTGGGATGAAGACCCTTTGAACAGTGTGGGAGTAGGAATGGATTTCCAGAGGAGAAAATTGCAGACTAGAGGAACAATTTGCAACACTCAGGTGACACTGAGGACACAGATAAACCTCCAAGGGGCCTCAAGGACTCTGTAAAGGGATGCCAATGACCAGCTGTTTGCAAGGAGTTTAAATCCTTCCATTCCCAACCATTCAGTCAGAGCTGAAGAAGCTTCTTGGATGAGAAGCAAAACGTCTTCAAAGAAAAACCAGAAAGTCCAGTTGCCTCTTGAAAAAAAAGCACTTTTGGGAGAAGGCATATTGCCTTTAAGAAACTGAATGTTCAGCTTTAGTTGCAGAACAATACGGAGGGCCTAGGAGCTCCCGTGTATTGCTAATCATGTATGACTTTCTAATGATGGCCCCTTAGGAAAGAAACACCTATGGAGAATCGTGTGTTGGTCATCACCCTGAGCGATCAAGATTCTTCCCATGGGAAGTTTTCGTTACTAAGTGAAATGTCCCAACTATGCCCAGTTGCATCAGACCCACAGTTCAATCCGATGGGAGAAATTGTTATTTGTTAATCCTAGTAATATTGGGAGGGAGGGAGGAAAGAAGGGAGAGATGAGGGGGGGTAGAGAGGGAAAGAAAGAAAAAGAGAGAGAAAGAGAGAAAGAAAGAAATGTCAATGGGGAAGCCAGAAGGAAATTGGAAGTCATTCTCGCTCATATTGTTTTTGAAGGGAGGGAGGGAGGAAGGAAGGAAGGAAAATGGATGGAAAATGGAAGGAAAGGGAGGGAGGGAGGAAAATGGAAGGAGAGAAAGGCAGGCAGGGAGGGAGGAAGGGAGGGAGGAAGGAAGGAAGGAAGGAAGGAGGAGGGAGGGAGGGAGGGAGGGAGGAAAGAAGGAAGGAAGGAAGGAAAGAAAGAAGAGGGAGGGAGGGAGGGAGGAAGGAAGAAAGGAAGGAAGGAGGAGGGAGGGAGGGAAGGAAGGAAGGAATTATCCACAACACGATTCATTACAGCAATTAAATTATTCATTTCTAACATCTGTGACATTGTCCTAGTGAATTGGGGTGTTTGTCCCTTCTCCATCTCACTTTGTTCGATCTTATTTTGTTCCTAGCAGGACGAGACAGATCCCCACTAAAGGGAGAGACAGAAATAGGAAAACAAGACCCATCACACTCCCTTTCTCCACCCCCAGCCCACAATTAGGGGAGGGGGAGTCAGCCCGGAGCAGCAGCAGGGAAGCGGGAGGGGAGAGAGAGCCAGAGAAGTATTAGGGCTTCGCGCACCGCTATTCATTTTGCAAACTATAATTAATTTGATGCTTAGATTAATATCTGATGCACTCTCAAAGGTGCATACAAAGCATTTTTCCTTTATTATAATGTTGATTGCTTATTGGGGAGATAAATTTCATTGTCAAGGAATCCCCCGACTTAACAAAACTTTTAGTCTTAGCTAGCATGTCTGCAACAAAGAGCAGAGGTTGGTGCTTTCGCCACTCCACGCTTGGGCCTGGCCAGGCTTCGGCCTGACGATCCCAGCCAGGAAAGGGCACTTAGGATGGGCAGGGACCTGGCTTTATTGGGTGGCCAATTGGATGGATGGATGATAGATAGATAGATAGATAGATAGATAGATAGATAGATAGATAGATAGATAAGTAGATAGATAGATAGATAGATAGATAGATAGATAGATAGATGGATGATAGGTAAAGTAGGTAGGTACTGTAGGTAGATAGCTGGAAAGATAGATAGATAGATAGATAGATAGATAGATAGATAGATAGATGATAGATAGATAGATAGATAGATAGATAGATAGATAGATAGACAGACAGACAGACAGACAGACAGACAATGGAAAGATGGATGGATAGATGATGGATGGATGGATGGATGGATGGATGGATGGATAGACAGACAGACAGATGGAGGACAGACAGATGATGGATGGATGGATGGATGGATGGATGGATGGATGGATGGATAGATGGATGGATGATAGATGATAGATAGACAGACAGACACAAAGACAGACAGATATGGATGGATGGATGGATGGATGGATGGATGGATGGATAGACAGATGGACGGATGGACAGCCGGAGGGAGGGAGGGACAGACAGACAGACAGGAGAGAGAAAAAGAGATGGAGAGAATGTACATCTGTGTATCTGTGTGTGTATGTATACATAGACACTTATGCATATGCTACTAAAAGGGTTTCCTATTTGTCTGCGTGGAACCTTTAACTGGGCAAAACACTGTCTCATTGGATAAGAGTTTTTGAACCAGGGTCGGTCAAACAGGTTAACTTACAGAAAATATCCAAACCTGAGCCCCATAACTTCCATGAAATTGAAATTTGGCAAACTGTACATCTTATGGCTAAACAAAATTATTGCACAACATTTGACGACCTCAGACAAAATGTGGTCCAGTTCTGAAGGTTGACCGAGTCATTCGGCTTAACACAAGCTCCTTCTGAGGCTGGTGCAAGTCTGAAGATCTCCCTGAATTTTTGAAAAATTTTTTCCTACGTTAGAAGCTCTGCCATTGTTGAAGGTACCGTGTTTCCCCGAAAATATGACCCTGCCTTGTATTTCTTTGAACCCCGATATAAGCACTTGGCCTTATTTTCGGGGAGGTCTTATTATTTTGGGGCAAATGGAGCAAGATGGGGCTCCTCTTGCCGTCTTACCTGATTTCCAGCTCTGTCTCCCTAACCCAAACCAGAGGAGATGGCAGGGACCAGCTGGGTATGCAGTTAAATATTTTTGGAGAGGGCTTATTTGGGGGGGCTTATTTTAGCGCATGTGCTCAAAAGCTCAATTGGGCTTATTATCAGGGGATGTCTTATTTTAGGGGAAACAGGGTAGATGAAATCCTCGACTTACCACAGTTTGTTTAGTGACCGCTCGAAGTTAAAAGGCACTGAAAAACGGGACTTAGGACCGTTGCCGCATCCCCAGAGTGACGTCATCAAAATTCGGACGCTTGGCAACTGGCATGTACTTATGATGGTTGCAGTGTCCCAGAGTCATGTTTTGCGACCTTCTGACGAGCAAAGTCAATGGGGTAGCCAGATTCACTTAACAACAATGTGACTAACTTAATAACGGCAGTGATTCCCTTAACAATTGTGGCCAGAAAAGTCATAAAACGGGGCAAAACTCACCGAATGAATGTCTCGGCTAGCAACAGGAAGTATGGGCTCCATTGCTGGTTGTAAGTCGAGGAATTCCTGCCTTGAGGAATCCGGTGAGGATATCTGTCAGACTTCGATGCTATCTCAAAATAAATGAATTTCCAAACTGCCAATCTTTAAGGAAATCTTTTCTTTAATTGAGCACAGCCACCGGATCATGACTCGATGCGGACAAGACTGACCTTTTGCCCCCCAATCCCTCCCTTTCCAATCCCGAAATCTCTGCTTCTCATTGGCTATCTTCCAAGTCATTCTTCAGACTTCTTGTCTCGTCATTTCCCAGGAATGTTCCCCCCCTCTTCATTTCCACGACAACCCGACTTCAAAGGGATTTAGCAGGCAAAAGTTCAGAGCTTATCTCTCTCCCTCTCTATGCCAGCGTTGAAGCGCTGACAATATCTTTCAGGAAAGAGTCACCTGTTGTCTAGTGTATGTGCATTTATACAGACATTTACATGTGCAAACACACGGACAGACGGATGTCTCCGTTGTAAGTGGCTTCGTCTTTTAGAATGAATTCTAAAACGAGACGTTTTAATTCATCCTCCGAGCCAAATGAGGTTTGGATGAAGCACAATAGGATGAGCATTGGAGCATTTGAACTTTGTTGGGGGAGAAGATTATGGGGAAGGTAGAGGAAGGAACTAGAGGGACAGCCATACTGGACTTAATACTTACGAACAGAGAAGAAGTGATAGAGGGAGTTGAATCTTCAGGAACCTTGGGTGAGAGTGACCATGTCATACTAGAATTCAACATAACGCAAACTCAAGCAGTAGAACAAAATGATACCAGAGTCTTAGTTTTTAAAAGAGCTGATTTTAATAAACTCAGAAAGAACTTGGGAAAGTTTCCTTGGATGAAAATCCTAAAGGGGAAAACAACTCAAGAATCTTGGGAAACTCTGAAAAATATGATCATAAAAGCCCATACCAGCTCAATACCTCTGAGAAAGAAAAACAAGAAATCCAAGAAGAAATCAGCACGGCTACACAAAGATCTCTCTGACATATTAAAAGACAAAAAGGACAAGTACAAAAAATGAAAAGAGGGACACATAACTAAGGCAGGATATCAGCAGACAGCCAGAATCTGCAAAGACGAAGTCAAGAAAGCAAAGGCTCAGAATGAACAAAGAATCGCAACAAAAGTCAAAGATAACCAAAAAAAAAAGTTTCTTCCAACTTATAAATAACAAGAAAAAAATCAAGGAAACAGTTGGTCCACTAAAGAGAGAAGACAGCAAGGAAGTAACAGGCAATAGAGAGAAAGCAGAGCTGCTTAACTCGTTCTTTTCATCAGTCGTCACGCAAAAAGAAACTACCAGAAACATAACTATAAAAAACAGACTGGAAATAAAAGTTAAAATAAGCAAAAAATAAAAAAAAAGAGAGAACACCTGTCTGATGCTGAGGAATATAAGCCACCAGGACCTGAAGGATTACATCCCAGAGTTTTGAAGGAGCTGGCAGATTTTATCTCAGAACCATTGTACCATATCTTTCAAAAACCTTGGAGCACTGGAGAACCACCAGAGGACTAGAAAAGAGCTGATGTGCTTCCCATCTCCAAAAAAGGGAGAAAAAAAAAAACAGATCCAGGAAACAACTACAGACTAAGCAGCCTAACATCAATACCCAGGAAGATACTGGATGTTCTGCCCCAGCTCCGGATTTCCGAGGATATTGACACACACCAACGGTCCTTATCAAATTTATTAAGTAACAAGAATAAACAAGACTGACAAATGTTGGCAACCAACAAGATATGATAAACCAAAATACTCTGATGATAATTACAAGTTGTTTCCAGCAAGAAACTTACTAAAGGCGGGTGACTTAAATAGGCTAAGGGAGTGGCCAATTATCCTCAAACCTTACTCCTCCTCCTGAGTAGCCACTCCTGCCTTTTGGCAGCCCTGCGTGCTCGAGCATTGAGGAGAGGCTCCTCCACTTCGCTCTCTCCACTGGAAGGAGCCTCTGGAGGTTCTGAAGGCCCTGGCTGAGTCTCTGCCTCTGGCACCACATCCTCTTCAGCCTCCTCGCTGTCCGACGCGAGCACTGGCTGTGCAGGCTGCTGGCCTGACACCACACCAGCCTCCTCGTCGTCGGGATCAGCCACGATCCGCGCAGGCCACTGGCGGGCCACAACACTGGAAAAGATAATAAAAAACCCACATCTGCCAACACCTAGAAATGAGTGAAGTAATAACTAGCAGTCAGCATGGGTTTGTCCCATCGGAAGTTGGCAACAGGCCATTTCTGGCCTCTGGAGGGCCTTCGGGGGGGCGGGGAGGCCGTTTTCGCCCTCCCCAGACTCCTAGAAAGGCTCTGGATCCAGGTGAGAGGCCTACCGGGCCAACGCTTGCCTGGAGCGAGGGAAGCGGGGGGTATTGCATGCGCATGCATGAGGGCGGGATGCATAGAATTATGGGTGTGGGCTCATGCGCGACCCCCCCGCCCTACTCTCCTGGCACGCGATGGCAAAAAGGTTGGCCATCACTGGTATAGGGTCTCCTGCTTGAATGGGGGGTTGGACTAGATGACCTATAAGGTCCCTTCCAACCAGTGGTGAAATCTAAAATTTGTTAATACCGGTTCTGTGGGCGTGGCTTGGTGATGGTGGGGATAATGTGACTGGGTGAGCATGGCAATTTTTTTTTTTTTTACTTTTAAAACCATTTTTTCCACAACCTCTTCGGCGAAGAGGTTGTAAAAATATGCTTTCAAAAGGCTCTGACGATCCCAGCTGAGTTGTCTGATCAGCAGAGGCTTTTTTTCTTTTAAATGCCTCTGACGATCAGGCAACTCAGCTTGGATCGTCAGAGGCTTTTAAAAGAAAAAAGGGGTTTTTTTCTTTTAAAAGCCTTTGATGATCCCAGCTGAGCCGCGCAATCATCAGAGACTTTTTTTTTTTACTTTTAAAAGCATTTTTTCAGCCAAAGAGGTTGTAGAAAAAATGCTTTTAAAAGAAAAAAAAAAGCCTCTGATGATTGTGCAGCTCAGCTGGGCAAGGGGTGGGGCAGGGATTTTTGCTTCCGGTTCTCCGAACCACCCACCTCCATCGCTACCAGATCGGGCGATAAAGTCCGAACCGGGAGCATTTCACCCCTGCTTCCAACTCTGTTATTCTGTTCTTGAAAAAGCACCTTTGGGATAGTAGTACTGATGATCTTAACTAGTTAGATAATAAAATGTCTGCAAGTAAACAAGAAGTCACTTTGTTTAGTGACATTGTAATTTGGGACGGTCACTAAATGAACTGTTGTAAATCAAGGATTATCTGTAAAAGTTTCACCTTCCTTTGTTTCTATTCTGCTTAGATCTCATTTTAAGCGCATCCATCGAAAAAGCATAGCTAGCCTCTTGGCCTAATTGGATTTCTTTCTAAATAAAATAAAATATCCCATTTACATTTTTTAAAAATTCATTTTTTAAAAAAGTCATCTATTTTTTATCCAACCCGGGCTACGAGGTGATTTTTCTCTGCAATTATTCTGTACTTACTCTTTCTTATAAATGAACTCCAGTCTGGGAAAATTATGTGACGGATCAATGAAAACAAACGTTGCATTTAATTTTTTTTTCTGCTCGTATCACAATTTCGCCATGCTAAACCTCATTTATTTGTAAGAAGAACTCTAATGGGATTATGAGAACGGATTGCCACCTTCAAAATCGTGCCGGCTAGATTTAGGATTAAATTCTTGTTAAATCCTGTTCCAGAAACGCTCCATCAATCCAACGTTATTGACAGCCATACATCAAAATTCTATTTGAAACATCAACAACAAACATGCTAAAATATTAAGAAAGAAAAAAACTAGCTAATTACCTTCTGACATGGAATAATCTATCAGAGTTTAATTGCCTTTCCTTGAACCAATGATCAGGGACCAAGTTAATGCAAACTTTTTTTGAGACTTTTTTTTTAAGGATGCTAACGGGGAAGAAAAATGTGTTGTCTTCTATGGGACAGTTGGAGCATGTGACCTGAATCCAGATTATTCATTCATCCTTCCTATGAGAAGTTCGATTCCTCGTGGGATAAAGACGACAAAGACCAACAGAAGAAAATATTTGTATTTCAGGGTTGAACTGTGGGATCTTTGATGCTCTCTGAACTTGGTTGTTTTCTTGCAGTCGTTTCATGACCCAACTAGGTAACTTCATCAGTGGTAGAAGGGAATGATGTTTATAGAGAGGAGGAGGAGGGCTCTGGGATCCTTGATGCTCTCTGATATTGGTTGCTTTCTTGCAGACATTTCATGACCCAACTAGATAACATAATCAATGCCCATAGGGAGTAGGGCTTGTGGACCAGGAGGAGGAGGGCTGTGGGATTCTTGATGCCCTCTAAACTGGGTTGTTTCCTCGCAGACATTTTATTACCCAACTAGGTTACATTATCAGTCTTAGAAGAGAATGGAGTTTGATTTCTGTTTATATTACAAAGTGGTTTGGTTATAAGAGAATATTTGTAGTTCAGAATTGAAATGAGGGAACCTTGGTGCTCTCTGAGCTTGAAACGTCTCGCTGAAGTTTACTTACCAGTGCACTGATGAGGTTACCAAGTTTGGTAAGGAAATGTCTGCAAGAAAACTACCAAACTCTGAGAGCTCCAAGGACCTTCCCTTCTAGGTTCACACAGAAAATCTAGGCACCCAAAGCATGGCTATACAATAGTGGCCAAAATTATGGAAACCTTTTGGGAAAAGTGTATTTTCTAAAACTAGCTAATAACACTTTTTTTTTGTTTGTTTTTTTTGGAGTAGTACCATAAAATTATATATCAATGGAAAGATAATTTAATCAAGAATGTAATGCAATAACTTTTATGCAGGATTTGCTATTAGAATAGCCGTTACAGTACTAAGAAGAAAAGTGAAATACATAGAAAAAACGAGATATGCAAAAATGATCACCATGTCAGTTAATTCTTAGTTGGGTAACCTTTAGCATGAATTCCAGCCTTACAACGCCTTCCCATGGAGGGAACCAAGTCTTTGAGTTCTGCAGCTGTTATCATGTGAGACCAAGATTGAATGATGGCTTCTATTAACTGGGTTTTATTGCTGGGTCGCTTCTGACTAACCAAGTTTCTTTAGTCGGCTCCATTGATTTTCAGTTGGGTTAAGGTCTGGGCTATTCCCAGGCCATTCCAGCAGTGGAATAGGATTATCTTCAAACTCCAAAAAAAAAAAAAAAGTGGTGTTATTAGCCATCAAACCTCAAAAATACACTTTCCCCAAAAAGGTTTCCACAATTTTGGCCACTCCTGTATATCTCCATCCATCCCTCTTTCCAAAGTATTTCTCCTTGCAGCTTCCTCTCTTGGGTGCCACTTCTAAATTTCACACTCCCTTCAGATAAATAACCCCTTGTTTTTTTAAAAAAAAAAAAAAACAGCAACTTTGCCGAAAAAATCACCACTGGATACCCTGAGCTTGCAAATTTCTTCATGCTTAACTGCCTTGCTAAATCATTTATTTTGTGTGGTCTTTTTTTTTTTAAAGGCAATTCCAGGAAGGAAAAAAACCCCCCATAAAACAGATTTATCACAAAACCTTGTCCTCCCGTCAACCTTCTTCAAACCGGTACATATATTTTTCTGATTATTAATTAACACGAACAGAGAAGCAGTTTTGTGTTTTTTAACCTCTGCTTCTCTGTTTTTCCCTTCCTTGTTCTTCAGAATTAGACCTTCCTCGTGTTTCACTGTTTTATGAGCCATGGGCAGTAGTGGGATTCAGCCGGTTCGTACCACTTCGGGAGAACCGGTTGTTAACTTTCTGAGCAGTTTGGCAAACTGGTTGTTGGAAGAAATCATTAGGGCAGAGAACTGGTTGTTAAATTATTTGAATCCCACCACTGGCCATGGGAGTAGTTCTAATCCTGAGTTTGCTTCTCCACTGAGTAACTACAGGTACCACAACCACAATTAACCCCAAAATTTCTCTTGCTAAGCGACTATAGGAAGTCCTCGACTTACAACACTTCATTTAGTGACCATTCAAACTTACAACCTTTCTAACATCCCCATGATCATGCGATCAAAATTCAGATGCTTGCCAACCGGTTCATACATACCACGGTCGCTATGTCCCCCGAATCACATGATCTCCTTTCACGACTTCCTGACAAGCCAAGTCCATGGGAAATTCAGATTCACTTAACAACTGGTGACTTGCTTCATTTATCAACGGCAATGATTCACTTAACCACTCTGGCAAGCAAGGTCGTAAAATGGGGCAAAACTCCCTGAACAAATGTTTTATTTTAGCAACATAAATGTTGGGCTCAGTGGTGGTTGGTTTAAGACTCCAGGCAGCTCACAAGGCAATAAAAATAAGAATATAAAAACAATTATGAAATTTGAAAGATTTGACCTATCAATTGAACTTGGGGGCAAAAAGACCAGTAAGTAATAAACACATTAGATTCGCATTCACACCATTGAAAATGTTACTCCTAATACTTCTATGGCAAATCTAGATAGCTTACTAAAAAGCAGAGACATCACCCTGCCAACAAAAGTGTGTATAGTGATTTCCCAGTTGCAATGTCTGGCTGTGAAAGTTGGACCGTAAGAAAGGCTGAGCGCCAAAGAATTGAAGCCTTTGAACTCTGGTGCTGGAGAAGACTCTTGCGAGTCCCTTGGACTGCAAGGCCATCCAACCGGTCAGTCCTAGAGGAGATCAACCCTGACCGCTCTTTCGAAGGCCAGATCCTGAAGAGGAAACTCAAATACTTTGGCCACCTAATGAGAAGGAAGGACTCCCTGGAGAAGAGCCGAATGCTGGGAACGATGGAGGGCAAAAGAAGAAGGGGACGGCAGAGAATGAGGTGGCTGGAGAGAGTCACTGAAGCAGTTGGCGTGAGCTTAAATGGACTCCAGAGGATGGTAGAGGACAGGAAGGCCTGGAGGTCGCGATGGGTCGGACACGACTTCGCAACTAACAACAACAATACTTCTACCCAGAGTCACCAATACGGAGATGGGCGGCCTCTAAATTTAATAAATAAATAAATAAATTCCCTGCCTGAATCCATTTTAGCAGATCATTTACGCTGAGCCGTTTAATATGAGCATCCTAGACCAAGCCAAGTCCAAAAGTGCCATAGAATTCCTGGAGACAAAGCTGAGAATTCCCCAGACAAATCAGCTATCAACGGGCACATAGAGATCCAACAACATCTACATCCCATTGAAAAAGAGACAATCAGCAAGCCAAAAAGGAAAGAAAAACACTAAAGAAATCTCCTTGCCAGCAATCAACATCCAGGTGAGCAGAGATTAACATCAAGAGTAACATTAGACCAACCATCAAGCAATAAGCATAATTCCAATCAAGGAACTACCATTTCAGGAGACCCTATACCATTCCAGACTCCACAACTTCTGATGGCCAGGAGTTCCACTGGTTAATTGTCTTCACTGTTAGGAAATTTCTCCTTAATTCCAGGTTGCTTGTCTCCTTGTTAAATTTCCATCCATTATTTCTTGTCTTGCCTTCTTGTGCTTTGGAAAATAAATTGACCCCCAACTCTTCTTTGTGGCAGTCCCTCAAATACTGGAATACTGCTATCCTGTGCCCCCTAGTCCTTCTTTTCTTTAGACTAGCCAAACCCAAATCCTACAACTGTTCTTCGTGCGTTTTTGTCTCCAGGCCTTTAATCGTCTTAGTTGTGGCTCTTCTTTGCACTTTTTCCAAAGTCTCAACATCTTTTTTGTAAAGCGGTGACTAAAACTGCGGCCGCGCGGGTGGTAATGGGAGCGATGTGGAGCTCCCATGTAACACCCCTCCTGCGCGAGCTGCCCTGGCTCCCGGTGGTCTTCCGGGTGCGCTTCAAGGTTTTAGTTACCACCTTTAAAGCGCTCCATGGCTTAGGACCTGGGTACTTGCGGGACCGCCTACTACCACCAATAGCCTCCCACCGGCCGGTACGCTCCCATAGAGAGGGGCTCCTCCGGGTGCCGTCAGCCAAACAATGCCGACTGGCGGCCCCCAGGGGGAGAGCCTTCTCTGTGGGGGCACCTACTATCTGGAACGAGCTCCCCCCGGAGATACGGAGGATCCCGGATCTGCGCACCTTCCGCCGCGCTTTAAAGACTTTATTATTTCACCAGGTGGGCCTGGCCCAATTTTCTCCCTCTTTCATAGAAGATTTTTAATTTTTAAATATCTTTTAGTATTTTATATATTCAATTTTAAAATTGGTTTTAAATAGTTTGGGGTTTTAAATTTGTCGGGGCCAAAATTATTTAATTTGATTTTATTCCACTTTTAAATTTTGTATGTATGTGTTTTATTGTTTGGCTGTGCACCGCCCTGAGTCCTTCGGGAGTAGGGCGGCATAGAAATCAAATCAAATCAAATCAAATCAATCAATCAATCAATAAATAAATAAATAAAACTGGAGGCAGTATTCAGCCTGATCAAGGAATCACCAAGAACACCCCCGTCAGTACTGACAGGACAAGTCACTATTCTATAAACAGACAGGAAACCTCAGTCCCTTCAAGCATTGATGAAGTTACCTAGTTGGGTCATGAAATGTCTGGGAGAAAACCACAAATCTCAGAGAGCACCAAGGACTCCACATTATTCCTCCTCCTCCTCCACTTCCTCCTCCTCCTCCTCCTCCTCCTCTCTTCAAATCTCACTCCCTTCTTGCACTGATGATGTTACCTAGTTGGGTCATGAAATGTCTGCGAGAAAACAACCAAGCTCAGAGAGCACCAAGGACCCCACAGTCCTCCTCCTCCTCCCTCTCATCCTCCTGTTAACCCCACTCCTTTCTAGCACTGATGATGTTACCTAGTTGGGTCATGAAATGTCTGCGAGAAAACCACCAAGCTCAGAGAGCGTCAAGGACCCTACTGTTCAACCCTGAGCTGCAAATATTCTTTTCTATCAGTACAGGAATGCCATTTTCTAGAAATTCTGGGCGGGGGCGGGGGGGAAGCAGATCCTGCTAGAATAAGAGAGTTGTATGAACCAATTTTAACAAGGCAACCCTGCCGAGTGTGTTTGTGGGGAGCAAATGGTAGAACCAGCAGGACAAAATCGGATGCCATGAATGGAATATTCCTGTTGAGCTTTAACTCTGCAGAGGGCCAGGACTAAAAAAAAAACCCAGCATGTTAGTTTTCTCTCCAAGTAGCTGCATGGCTTCCTGGATAATATTGTTATTATTTTTAATTGAGTCACTCCATTGATATCTAGTTTCATCAACAGCTTCTTTTCCGTTTTACCGGTTTGTGATTTTTGTTCCTGGTTCCTGCGGGGAACACAGCAGTGAAAGACAAAAAGATCCAGAGGCAAGGGCATGGTGACTGCCGTGGAGAACATTTTTCTTTTTCTTCCCCAAGTGATTTTATGAAAGATTTTATTAAGGTTTACTGTAAGCTAAAACATGAACGGAAACAATAACTGAAAAAGTTAAAGAAAGAAGGAAAAGAGGCAGGGGGGAGGGAGGGGGGAGGGAGAAGGAAAAAAGGAAAGAGAGGGAGGGAGGAAGGGAGGAAGGAAGGAAGGAAGGAAGGAAGGAAGGAAGGAAGGAAGGAAGGAAGGAAAATGGAGAGAGTGCAGGACAAGAAGGAAGGGAGGGAGGGAGGAAGACAGATATGGGGAGGCATGGTAGGAGGGAGGGAGGGAGGAAAAAAGGAAAGAAGGGAGGGAGGGAGGAAAGAAGGGAGGAAGGAAGGAAGGAAGGAAGGAAAATGGAGAGAGTGTGGGACAAGAAGGAAGGGAGGGAGGGAGGAAGACAGATGTAGGGAGGCATGGTAGGAGGGAGGGAGGGAGGGAGGAAAAGAGAGTGTGGGACAAGAAGGAATAGGGGAGAGAGAGGGTGGGAGGGAGGGAGGAAGGAAGGAAGGAAGACATGTAGGGAGGGATGATGGAAGGGAGGGAGGAAGGAAGACAGGATGGAAGACAGAGATAGGGAGGGACAGCAGAAGGAAAGATGGGAGGGAGGGAGGGAGGGAGGGAGGAAGGAATTTCTAAATGTTTCAGGCCAGTTCAATAACAACCAAGTCATTCTAGTCATCGAAAGTTAAATCCAGAAATGTTAGAGAATTCCTGGAAGCCTGGCAGACAAACCAAGCCATCAACAGGCACATAGAGATAAACACCATTTACACACCATTCGAAAGAGACAATCCAAAAGCTAAAAAGGCAGCCAAAAGACCAAAACACCTTCTCTCCAGCAGTCAACTCCCAGATGAACAGAGATTAACAGCAGGATTAATACCAGGCCAACAATCAAGCAGTAAACAGTAGACAATGATAGATTAAGGAACTGCCAACGCAGATGGATAAATAGTTTTAAAAAACAGTATAATCAAGGAAATACCGTGACAGACACTCCCACCAACACTGACAGGGCACCCACTAGTATTGAAACAGTGAGCAGACACTATTCCTTTCTAAAATTGATGATGTTACCTAGTTGGGTAAAGAAATGTCTGCTGGAAAACAACCAAGCTAACAGAGCACCAAGGACTTCACGATTTTTTCAGCAGCCAAAAAGGCCAATATAATCCTTGGTTATATTGTATAAACAGAGGCATAGAAGCAAAACCACATGAATCCTTAGTAAGGCCACACCTGGAGTACTGCATCCAGTTTTGGTCAGCACATTACAAAAAAGACATTGAGACTTTGGGAAAAAGTGCAGAGAAGAGCAACTAAGACGATTAAGGGCCTGGAGACATATGAAGAATGATTGCAGAAATTGGGTTTGGCTAATCTAAAAAGAAGAAGAACTGGCGGGGAACATGATAGCAATATTCCAATATTTGATGGGTTGCCACAAAGAAGAGGGATTCAACCCTTCAAAGCACCAGAAGGCAAGACAAGAAGCAATGGATGGAAATTAATCAACGGGAGAAGCAACCTGGAATTAAGGAGGAACTATTGTGTTTCCCCCAAATTAAAACCGGGTCTTATATTACTTTTTGCTCCAAAAGACGCATAATGGCTTATTTTCCAGTTAGATCTTTATTTTGGGGGAAATACAGTACTAAACGCCTCCGTCTGCTGACGATCTTAACCGGGGCTTATTTTTGGGGTAGGGCTTCTATTACGAGCAGTCTGAGAAATCATGCTAGGGCTTATTTTCTGGTTGGGTCTTATTTTCGGGAAAATAGGGTAAGAGTGAGGACAATTAATCTCTGTAACCGCTTGCTTCCAGAAGTTGTGAGTGCTTCATCACCGGAGGTTTTTAAGAAAAGACTGGACAACCTATCTAGAATGATACAGGGTCTCCTGCTTTAGCAGGAGGTTGGAATAGAAGACCTCAAAGGTCCTTTCCACCTTTATTCTGATTGATTTCCTAATATAAAAGGGACTCAGTATCAAAAGTGGTACCCACCTCTCTCTATATTCTAAAATAGCCAAGTCTTCTATCTCAGTCAAGATTCCTGCCACCTCATTGGCCAGACTCAATATCAAAATAAGGGAGAGATGGAAAATAAGAGGAATCCTACAAGAAAATAGAATCTTCAAGATCCTCAATCTTTTCTAATGCCATTCAGCACCGCGTCGGTTCTCAGGCTCCCACATCACCATGTCAATCTCTCCTTTGACTCACCTTGCCTACCTCTTTCCTTGAAAGCTGATCTGAAGGCAACATTTGGATTTGAGAAGAGATGTCCATCAGCATCAATTTGCCATGGAGCTCAAGAACATCCAAGCCAGGAGCTCTTCTGGAGCACTGGAAGGTTATAAAAACGGTACATGACTTCCCAGCAAATAGTTGAGGTAGCTTACTCCAAAAATGGTCCACAGTTCTGTAAAGGATGTGACAAACTTGTACGTGTGTGTGTCCCACTGAGGACAATTAGCTAGTGGTCTATCTAAAGGCACTTGGGAAATGGCTAGCGATCTTCAGACAACACAACATACGTACACACTTCAAACCCAAGAATACACTAAGGCAGAAGCTTGTCCACCCCAAGGATAAAACACCTAGAGACAAACTGGGCAACATGGTATATGCAGTACAATGCAATGAGCCATCTGTACACTGGGGAAACAAAACAACCACTTCATAAATGCATGGCACAACATAGGAGAACAAACCTATCAGGACTAGTTTCAGCAGTCCATCTGCCTTTAAAAGACAAAGGCCACTCTTTTGAACACAGCAAAGTCCACATTTTGGATAGAGAGGACTGCTGGTTTGAAAGAGGGGTCAAAGAGGCCATCTGGGTCAAAAATGAACAGCCCTCTCTCAACAGAGGGAGAGGGATATGACATCGTCTATCTCCAGTCTACAACATAGTCCTTTCAGCAGTTCCAAGAAGGCTCCACACTCATTTGCACCACTCAGGTGACCCTGAGGACACAGACAAACCTCTAAGTGGCCTCAACGACTCTCTAAAAAGAACACAAAGGAGCAGCTATCTGCAAGGAGTATCAATCCTCACCAACCAGTCCCAACTGAAGAAGCTTCTTAGATGAGTAGCGAAAGGTCTTCAAAGAAAAACCAGAAAGTCCCGTTGCCTCTTGAAAAAGCACCTTTGGAACTGATAGTTGTGTAGTTATGGTTTCCCTTAGCTTCTTTCCTATTAAAGTAGAGAAGCCAAGCCAAGGTATGAAAGTTTGGGTGTCCATCTGAACATGTAGATGGAGGAGGTTTTCTGCCAGCTTTTTATAGTAGAAGACCTTGTCAATTGTCTTAGAACACAACTAGCATTATTATAATATGATGTTCTGGTCAACATCGGACTCCTAATACATCCACTCAGATTCCTTTCCGGTAAGAAATGTGTTGTTTTTGATAAGGAATAAAAAATAGAATCAGAACATTGGGTACTTCCCACACGATTGCTGTGGCCTGATATTGCAATGGTTGAAAAATCTGATAGAGACACATAGGCCTTGACGTAAGACCATAAGGGACCCTGCCACATCGTAAATCGTGACAGTCCTAAAATGGGTTGGTTATGTAGCCCAACGCACCCCCCTCCCCCCGCAATCTTTTGGGTACCAGGAACCGGTTCCGTAGAGAGAGGTTTTCCCCCAAACTAGAGGGGCGTGGTTTCATGTGCTGCCTGTGTCAACTCCCAAAGCATTCCTGGCCTGCTATTGAGTTGCCATAGGCAAGTGGGAATGGGAAAAAAGGTGAAACACGACAGCCAAAAACAAAAGCACATTCCAGACATATATCTCTCAAGGCTGTCTCCCAGGGTTACCCACAGCGGCCAGAGGGGAGTGATCTCTAAAACCTGTGAAATTGCTCCGTTGGCGAATGTGACTGATGACACATCCGGGGGGGAGGGGGAAAACAGGGTCATGCCTGGGTTGTAAATTACATGGGGTCAGAGTTGGCTTCACTTGGAACGTGCCGACACGAAGCTCCTAATAACTAACTGGATTTCTTTTGAAGCTTGGCTCAAAGAGGATCATGATTTAATTCGGGCATCTGTCAGAACCCTGACAGCCTGCATGCCACGGATGGGGCTTCACTTGTTTGCATGGCCTGGTTTCTAGCATGCCGTGGCCCAATGCTGGTTCAAGGCCCGGGGTTGGGGACCCCTGATATAATCAACCCAATTTTGTGACTGTTTTTCGGTGGTGGTCATTTAGCAAATGGTGTATTGTTAACCAACCCATTTTTCACTAGGCTGCAGTTTTGCCGAAAACTGGAAATAAGTGCAGGTTTTCAGGAAAACCACCCTAAAAACTTGATTGCGTGACCATCAGATGCTGTAAATGTCCATAAAAATGGTCGTGTTTCTGAGTGTCCGAAGTTTGATTGTGTGGTTTTGGAAGGGTTCTGACTGTCATAATTTTGAATCTGGGTCATACGTAGCTTAAAGGTAGGTTCGTTGTAACTTTGAATAGTCGCTAAGCAACGGGTTGTAAGTCGAGGCCTACCTATAGACAAAAATATATATTTCCTCTTAGCTGAACAGGTCGATGTGTGGGGAAATAGTTTGGGGTGAAGAAGATGTTGACTTGTTTAACGTGAGCTACTGCCTCCAGGGATGTCTGTGGAGGTGATATAGGTGGGAACAAATTCAACATGGCAGCCATGACCAAATTTCAATCATTTGAAGCCCTGCCTCATTTTGGATACAGTCACCTGTAAAAAGGGGTGGGCCTTCTATCAGGTGATCAGATCCACCATGGGGGGGGGGGGAATCCCTTCATGGATGTCCCTGAACGGCTCAGAACATAGTGATTAAAATCCGTGATTTCTGTGGCGATGAAGATAAAGATTCAAGATCTCAATGGCCAAGTCTTCTTCTCGCAAGTTTTGGACCACGTCTACAAACCCATCATCAGATATCAATCCTGAAGGTTCAGTAGACCCAAGGGTGATGACTTTCCCTGTAGGAGGCACCTGCTGGACTTTTTTTCAGAACACAGCTGCCGGGGTGTCCATAGAGAGGTCAAACAATTCAAGATGGCAACCGCAACCATTCAGTCATAGTCCATCCCCTCCCCCGTTTCTAACATGTATGGCGTGATTGTAACCACGATCTTGATATATATTTTTTTCACCTCCAATTTGCAAACGACCCTGACAGTTGCCCCAAACGGGTATGTTTCCTGCCATCCTGAGATGGGAGATACATAAAAATATGATTGGGAGCCTTAAAATAGGTTTAACATAGTTGTTGTTTTTTCTTTTCATGTGGCAGAATCCCTAATTTGATCGCCAAATCCAAGATACCCAATCCCGGTTCCTGCATTTGTCATCCACCATGCTATCCACCCAGCCATCAAGGTTCAGCACCTTCTTGGTGACCTATAAATAGTGGTGGGATTCAGCTGGTTCGGACCGGTTTGAGCGAACCGGTTGTTAAATCGCTGGCTGGCCCCGCCCCTCCCCACCCCTCCCCTTCGAGGAGTCCACACACGCCCCATTTTGGCTCCTAGGTAAGTGCCTAGGAGGCCTACTAGGCCCAAAACGGAGCACGGGGTGTGTGGCAGCCCCTTTCCCCCTGCACCCTGTTTTCATTTCCAGGAGGCTGCAGAGAGGCCTACTAGGCCCAAAACTGGGCGTATGCGTGCGTGTGCGGTACCCCCCCCGGCAGCCCATTTTTGCTCCCGGGGGGGTGCAGGAGGCCGAGCGCTGCCTGTCACACCCTCTGGCCACACCCACTATGGCCACGCCTACCTAGCCGGTCATTAGGGCAGAGAACAAGTTGTTAAATTATTTGAATCCCACCACTGCCTATACAAATGCTAATCCGGTAAAAAAAATCACCAGCTCTTTTGGTGTACAAGTACTTGGTGGACCAATTTTTTGGGTGGTCCAGACAGTAGGAATGATTAATTAATGGAAGAGCCTGCATCCTGGAGTGGTAGGCAGTGGTGAAATGTAAAATTTGTTACTACTGGTTCTGTAGGTGTGACTTGGTGGGGGGGTTAATGTGACTGGGTGGGCGTGGCCAACTTTTTTTTTTTAACTTTTAAAAGCATTTTTTCTATAACCTCTTCAGCCGAAGAGGTTGTTAAAAAAAATGCTTTTAAAAGCCTCTGATGATCAGGCAACTCAGCTGGGATCGTCAGAGGCTTTTAAAAGCATTTTTTTCCTACAACCTCTTCAGCTTTTTTTTTTTTTTTTACTTTTAAAAGCATTTTTTCAGCCGAAGAGGTTGTAGAAAAAATGCTTTTAAAAGTAAAAAAAAAAAAAAGCCTCTGATGATTGCGTGGCTCAGCTGGGCATGTGTGGGGGGGAGGGATTTTTGCTACCGGTTGTCCGAACCACCTGCTACCATCACTATCGGATCGGACAATCCGGTCCAAACTGGGAACATTTCACCCCTGGTGGTAGGTGCTCCATCACTGGAGGTTGTCAAGAAGAGACTAGACAATCTTTTGTCTGGGATAGCATTCCTGCCTTGGACCAGAGGACCTCCAAGATCCTTTCCAGCCCTAGGATTCTATGATTCTATGATTATTATTATTTTATTTTTTTATTTAGGAGATTTATATTGTCGCCTATTCGCACATGGCGACTCAAGGCGGCTTACAAAGATATAAAAACATCATATAAAAAGCAGTAAAACTTATAAAAGAATCATATATAATAAAATAAAATCACCCCACCCCCACTCCCTGCCCCGGCGACAACACATCACACGAGCCATTTAATGGGCTCCATTCCGCTGTGGGTTCCCCAGGCCCGCTGGCAGAACCAGGACTTCAGTGCCTTCTGGAAGGGTGTTAGAGTGGGGGCCATTCTAATCTTTGAGGGGATGATGTTCCAGAGAGAGGGAGCCACCACAGAGAAGGCCCTACTTCTGGGTCCCACCAGGTATATCTCCCATGGGGGATATAACCTGCCTCCCCGCTCTGGTGGGTTGGGTGGATGTGACCGGCAAGAGACGGTCCCTCAGATCCCCTGGTCCCAAGCCATGAAGGGCTTTAAAGGTGACAACCAGCACCTTGAGTTGCACCCGGAAGCAAATCGACAACCAATGCAGCTCCCATAGAAGAGGTTTAATACACATGTTATTGGATGTTTTGTGTTTTGGATGTACTCAAGGGCCTATCTTGATGACGGGTTTTGGAACCCCGAGAGATGGCATGCATCAAAGAGGGGATTAAGAGGTTTTTTAAATGCATTATTAACTAAAATTTTAAGGGGTTCAGGGATGACCAGAGTGGGAGTGGGGGAGAACCCACAAGGGTCAAGGCCGGGTCCGGCAGAGGGCAGCAGCAGTGGAGACGCAGGGTTGGATATCAGGGAGGGGTCGAGAGCTCAACCTTGTGAGGGCCGTGTGATCCGTACGGTGGGTGGGAGGGGCAGATATGGTGGAAGCAGGGGACCATATCATGTTATGGGAATGTGCTCTCACTATCTTCGAGCAATCGCGCACTCTGGTCCCCAAGGCTTTATTCCTTCCCCAGATAGCACAGACTCTCAGGGCCTGGGCCTTCGGCTGTTGTTGTGCAACGCCAGATCCGTGGTAAATAAGGTCCCCCTCATTTATGATCTTATTCAGGAGGGGGGAGCGGATGTGGTGGATATTACAGAGACCTGGTTGGGCCCAGAAGGGGGTGTGCCCCTGGTCAAAATGTGCCCACAAGGTTTCCGGGCATTTCATCAGCCAAGGGCCCAGGATAGGGGCGGGGTGGTGGTGGTTATTATTAAAGAAAGTCTATGTCCGAGGGAGACCACTATACCTCGGATAGCCGGATGTGAGTCCCTCCTTGTGAAGTGGGGTCGTGGGGTGCAGATGGGCCTGCTGATCATGTACTTGGCTCCCTGCTGCATGGCAGCGACCCTGCCCAAGCTACCGGACGTGATAGCCGGGGTGGTGGTTGATACCCCCAGGCTTATGGTTATGGGGGACTTCAACCTAACATCTGTCGGCGAAACATCTATGGCAGCTCAGGAGTTCTTGGCTTCCATGACGGCCTTGGACCTGACCCAATTAGTTCAAGGCCCTACTCACTTGGGGGGACATACTCTGGACTTGATTTTTGTCAGTGGCAGAGTGATCTGAAAAGAGGGGATTTGGTCATCGAGCCCTTGTCATGGTCTGATCACTCCTTCCTTTGCATGGACTTTCGAACCGCTACACCCAGCCGCAGGGAGATGGAACCGACTAGGTGGTTCTGTCCCAGGCACCTGATGGACATGGATGGGTTCCTGACGGAGCTCTGGCTCACGGCACGACTGAAGAGCTGGTGGCCGCCTGGGATAGGGCGGCCGCCGGGGCTCTGGATCGTGTCGTGCCTTTGCAGCCTCTGACCCGGTGCTGATCTCAACTGGCTCCCTGGTTCTCCAAGGAGCTGAGATAAATGAAGTGCCGGAAAAGACTCCTGGAGAGTGATTGGAGGGCCAGTCACTCCGAATCTGACCGAACACTGGTGAGGTCTCATATTAACACCTACCTAATGGTGATAAAAGCGGCAAAATTTAATTATTTTTCCGCTCTTATCAGGTCTGCAGAGAACCGCCGAGCTGCCCTGTTTAGGGTGACTCGCTCCCTCCTTCATCTGGGAGCGAGGGAAGACCCCTTGCAGGGCAAGAGTGAAGATTTTGTGCAATTCCTGCATGACAAAGTCACTCAGATTCGGGAAGGTCTGGACTCTGATTGGGTAAATCCGGATGGGCTGATGGAGGGGAATCTTGAGAATCTTATCTGGGAGGGGTTTGACCCTGTGACTCCCGAGGACATGAACAGGATTCTGGGGAGGTTTAGCGCTGCCACATGTTTATTAGATCTGTGTCCCTCCTGGTTGGTGCTGGCCTCCCGGGAGGTTACACGAGGCTGGCTCCAGGGGATTATTAACGCCTCTTTGAGTGAGGGTTACTTCCCTCCCTCTTTGAAAGAGGTGGTGGTGAGGCCTCTCCTCAAGAAGCCTTCCCTGGACCCAGCTGTATTAGCGAATTATTGCCCAGTCTCCAACCTTCGCTTCGTTGCGAAGGTTGTTGAGAGTGTGGTGGCGCGACAACTTCCCCAGTACCTGGATGAAGCCAATTATCGAGACCCATTCCAGTCGTGCTTCAGGCCAGGGCACAGCACTGAAATGGCATTGGTCACATTGGTCGATGATCTCTGGAGGGCTCGAGACAGGGGTTGCTCCTCTGTCCTGGTCCTATTAGATCTCTCAGCGGCTTTTGATACCATTGACCATGGTATCATGCTGCGACGATTGGAGGGGTTGGGAGCATGGGGCACCATGTTGCGGTGATTCTCCTCCTTCCTCTCCGACCGTGTGCAGTTTGTGTTGGCAGGGGGGCAGAGGTTGACCCCGAGGCGCCTTGTATGCGGGGTGCCGCAAGGGTCAGTCCTCTCGCCCCTTCTGTTCAACATTTATGTGAAACTGCTGGGCGAGATCATCCGTGGTTTTGGGGTGAGATTCGATCAGTATGCTGATGATACTCAGCTGTACATCTCCACCCCGAACCAACCCAATGATGCCCTTGATGTGATGTCCCGGTGCCTGGAGGCCATGCGGATCTGGATGGGGAGAAACAGGCTCATACTCAACCCCTCCAAGACTGAGTGGCTGTGGCTTCCGGCGGCCCGGTATAGTCAGCTGTCACCATTGCTGACTATTGGGGGGTGAAACATTGGCCCTCACAGAGAGGGCTCGCAACTTGGGTGTTCTCCTGGATGCACGGCTGTCGTTGGAAGATCATATGACGGCCATGGCCAGGGGAGCTTTTTATCGAGTTCGCCTGATACACCAGTTGCGTCCCTTTCTGGACCGGGATGCCTTGCGCACAGTCATTCATGCCCTCATCATGTCCCATCTGGACTACTGCAACGCTCTCTACATGGGGCTCCCCTTGAAGAGCACTCGGAGGCTCCAGCTGGTCCAGAATGCGGCCGCATGGGTGGTTATGGGTGCGACTCAGCGTACCCATGTAACACCCCTCCTGCGTAAGCTGCACTGGCTTCCGCTGGTCTTCCAAGTGTGATTCAAAGTGTTGGTTACCACCTTTAAAGCGCTCCATGGCTTAGGACCGAGGTATATATGAGACCGCCTTCTGCCAACAACAGCCTCCCACCGGCCAATATGCTCCCACAGAGAGGGGCCCCTCAGGGTGCCGTCGGCCAAACAATGCCAACTGGTGACACCCAGGGGGAGAGCCTTCTCTGTGGGGGCACCAGCCCTTTGGAATGAGCTGCCCCTAGAGCTTCGTCTTAGCCCTGACCTGCGCACTTTTTGCTGCGCCCTTAAGACCCTTCTGTTTCAGCAAGCTGGACTGTCCTAATATGAATTTTAAATGGGTGTATGTGTGTTTTAAATTGCTGGCCAAATTTTATACATCTGATTTTAATTGGTTTTAAATTTTATAAATTCATGTGTTTTAATATGGCTGTACACTGCCCTGAGTCCCCCGGGAGAAGGGCGGTATAGAAATTTAATAAAACTTAAAACTTAAACTTAAAACTTAAAAACTTAAAATGTGCACAAAACCATGCAGGCTGCTGCATTTTGCACCAACTGGAGCTTCTGGGTGCTCTTCAAGGGCAGCCCCATGTAGAGCGTGTTGCAGCATTCAAGACGGGATGTGAAATGTATGTTCTAGTTTGAGGCGGACACCTCACTGCGACCCATTAGAAGTCCCTCCTGGCAACACTCCTTCCTTCTCTTCTCTGTAAGAATAACTTCAGCTGAGGACTTGTCCCTTTCAATGACCATCTGGTGGTCCATCTGGCATCTCTTCATTCCTCCACCCCAAAATCTAACTTTTCCACGGCTTGCTTCCCATCCTCCCCCTCAGCCAACTTTTGGTTGAGGTGAACGCTCGACCCATTCCATCCCCAACGCCGCTCACCCGAACCCACCGTGACATTGTCAGAAGCTGGAAGTTTCCTGCATCAAGCGCTGGGGAGGGAGGGGGCAGCTCCTTGGCCCCCCCTGTTCCATGTTCATCCTTGGTGTGATCTAGCGTGGGATGGCCCCGTCGCCCCCTACAGCTGGTTAAATCCTGCACCTTCCTTGTGTTTTGACAGGCTTTGTGAGTTTTGACAATCCTGCTAGTGCCCAAGCAGCCATCCAGGCCATGAATGGCTTCCAGATTGGGATGAAGAGGCTGAAGGTCCAGCTGAAAAGGCCAAAGGATGCTAACCGTCCTTATTGAAGCACGGTGGGGAACACTGGATAAGCAAGGTCTAGCACAGGTAACTGTTGGGGGGTGGCAAGGAACATCACCTGTTGTCCCGTAGCGTCTCTTGTATTGTGGACACTAATGACTTTTAACCTCTTAAGATTCTACCTTTCCTTCTAGAGCCACTTCTGAAGCACCTCCAGGACTTGACTCTACGGGGTTGAGGCATTACAGTGGGTTTATAGTGAGGGAGATATGAGGTTGACCTGGGTTTTTTTATTTACTTATTTGCTTTGTTGTTGTTGTTGTTGTTTGTTTATTAAATTTCTATGCTGCCCATCTGCCCCTACAAGGACATTCTGGGCAGCTTCCAAATTATGGAAAACCAAGGGGAAAGTCGTCAACAGATTAAAATGAGCCAATATTAAAAGGCTATTAAAACCAGGCCTACAAGAACTAAGAGATGGATGGGACAATCTGTCCTCTTGTCCCATCAGCCACCTCCAGTGGTGAGCGCCTTCCTCAGGGCCCCAGGCCAACTGGCAAACCTAGGTTTTGAGACCCTTCCGGAAGGCCAAAACAGAGGGGTCAGTTTTCACCTCCAATGGTAGAGTGTACCACAGAAATGGGGCCACAGCAGAAAAGGCCCTTCTCCTTGATCCCATTGACTCTAGTTCCTTACCAGATAGGCTCTATACCAGGCCTCTTCCACTGACACAAGTGGGGTGGGCTTGTCCCGTCGGCTCCTCAGATGCCCTGAACCCATGCCATAATTTTGCATTTCTCAACACATCCTTCTTCTTGCAAGCTCTCTTTTTTGAATCCACATTTAATCCCTGGTACCAAGGGGGCAATTTCAAAAGAGATCCCTTGAAACTTGGCACCAAAAGAAATGGGGGAGTAATTGCCAAGCAGGAGATCTAGATCAGACCGAGCGTGAACAAAGAGGCAGAGATCAATTCCCTCTGTGTCACAAATTTATTTATTTATTTATTTTTAATTGGATTTATATGCCGCCCTTCTCTGGAGACTCAGGGCGGCTTACAATGTATTAAGCAATAGCCTTCATCCTTTTGTATATTTTTACAAAGTCATCTTATTGCCCCCACAAACTGGGTCCTCAATTTACCTACCTTAGAAAGGATGGAAGGCTGAGTCAACCTTGAACCTGGCAAGATTCGAACTTGCTAATTGCAGACAGCTGGAGTTAAATTACAATGCATTAGCCTGCTGAGCTATCCAAAGCTCCTCCGTTAATAGCAACAGTACTTAGACTTATGTACCGCTTCACAGTGCTTTACAGCCCTCTCTAAGCGGTTTACAGAGTCAGCCTATCGCCCCCAACAATCTGGGTCCTCATTTTACCGATCTCCAAAGGATGGAAGGCTGAGTCAATCTTGAGCCTGGTGAGATTCAAACTGCCAAATTTGCAGACAGCCAGCAGTCAGCAGAAGTAGCCTGCAGTACTGCACTCTAACCACTGCACCACCGCGGCTCTTTTGGAAGAGCCCCAAATGATTTTATTCAGCAGGCGTTTATGCGGTTACACAAGCAAGGGGAGAAAAAATGCTGTTTGCATGAAAAGATAGATAAAAAGCAGAAGTTGCTACAATAAAAGTTATTTCCCAGTACATGTCACAAGCATATTTGGAAAGAAACCTATTTAGCAAACTTAATTGATCCTATTTCTGGTTTCCTGTCATCCTTCTCCTAAGCTATGGACAGTTACATATTATTACAACTCATTTATCTAATTAATTCGGCCATTTCAATACAAGAGTTTTGATCACCAATGCTCATTTCCATTGCTGTTCGTTAAAAGAAGGGAAAGATACAGTACAGGCCCTTGGGAAATATCCCCTCCACAATTGCTCAAGAAAGAGATGGGAACTGGAGTCCCATTTATTGCCGCGGGGTGGGTACAGTTGATGGTTTATGAATCTAGATGCTAGTAAAGGACCCCTGTGGACTTGTAATGGTTACGGAAGTAAGTTAAGTACGCAGATCTGGCATAAGAACATTCAAACATTCTCCATTCTTTGCGTAAGACAAATTTTAGGATGTGAACATTAAGGAGGGTGGGCTCCACCACGAGGGTCTTCTGAACAGCCTCAGAAAGCATGGTTTGAGAGTCTTGGTGGTGAATGTAGGGACCAAAATGGAGAAACTATTTCAGGGTTTACAAGAAACCCTCCAGAACATAATCTTTGAAGGCATCTCAAGAGGTTCAGAATTGGTAGCTGTGCCTTTGTTTTAACTGTTTTCCTGCTATCGGAATACACCCAAACTGTTGTTATATAGCATTGTTGTATTCTTCATCCTTTACCATAGTAGCAACTTTGATGCTTGGGAAGGCAAGAAGACAGAAAGCAGAGAAATAGGAGCAAATAGTTACTAGTAGAATGTGGACTTTTCTCAAATCTGGGTCGAGTAACAGTTCCCCAACTAAGGGTTTGCTAACTGCCATTCTGCCACTAATGTGATGTATTTGCTCCAAAGGTACCACCAGTTCATGCAAAAAATACCTATCAGATTACTCACACCTTCTTCTATTAGGAATAGGAGCTACTGGTTGGAAGCAGAGTTGCGTGGTTGCCGTTGAATTTTGTCCTTTTCATAAGCTTGACGTGAACGTTGGGGTGTGAGTATGGAGACAGAATAATAACAGAACATAACAGAATAACAGAGTTGGAAGGGACCTTGGAAGTCTTCTAGTCCAATGCCCTGCTCAAGCAGGAAGCCCTATGCCATGTCGGACAAATGATGTCCTAGATAGACCTCAAAAATTCTTCTGACTTTGACATATAATTGTGCAATTTCTAGAAGAGACCCCTAGAATTTAAGAATGACCTTTTCTGATGCAAAGCTTCTAGAAAGTGCTTTACTCAGACAAAAGTCCAACAAAGGGTTTCTTGACCCCTTCCAAAAGCAAAGAAAACTCTCCACGTTGCATTTTTTTCTATGATACCCTCACCTGAGGATCTCTCTGGCCTTGTCTGCTCTCTGTGCAGGTGCTATCATGTTTCCCAAATTCTAAAAAGCGATCCCAATTCCACCAGATCTCTAGGAAGCCATCTTCCCACAGTAACCTACAACGCTAGGATTCCTCAATCCAACCCAGGAACTAATCAGATCCAGTTTAGCTTCCTCAAATCATCCCAAATCAGCTGTCTGTTGTACAAAAAGTACAACCAGGGAACTCAAGGTGTTTGCACCATGATTTTCCTTGGGGAAATGAATTGAAGATTGAGCGAAGTGTACATGGAAGGAAAGGAGGGAAGAATGAGAAGGAGAAAAAAAAAACCCTGTAGGAATAACAGGAACTGTGACTGCCATGTTGACAAGCACTCCATCAAGCTAAGACCCTTAAATAATCCCATTAGCATCCTTTAATATGCATCAATGCCATATTTGAGTGCAGGTCTGTTTCTTCCTCATTGTTTTCAGTGGTAGGAATAATTACCAATTTGATTGATTCATGCATTATGTTGAGGGTAAACTGCCCTCTGCAGAGTAGAGCGACGGACCAGACAGCGTTGCAACACAGATACTCTCAGACTCTGAACGTTGTTAGAAAAATAAATAGCCTTTACTTGTTGTAAAACAAACAAAACTGGCTTCTCATAAACAAAGATAACACTTTCAATACAAAACAAAGTTTGCTTACAGTTCTAGTTCCGTAACACCGTCATAGTATCTTTAGCAGTAATATCACGAGCAGGAGTGAGAAGGAGTGAATGAACTTCCTGCCTTCCTTTTATTTCTGTTTTAACCACTTAATCAATTAGCCATCTTGTAGCAGTTAAAGTTACAGTACATATTATCTACCCAACCGTAGGATAAGGATCCAACACATTAGACAAATTCATTTATTTTCACTCTGTAAAGCCTGGCCTAAACTAAGAGGACACAAAATATAATGTGCCAAATCCACAGGTATAGAATAGGAAAACCCTGGCTCAATGCCGGCAGCTGTGAGAGGGATCTTGGGAGTCCTAGTGGACAATCACTTAAATAGGAGCCCAACCGTGTACAGCAGCTGCCAAAAAAGCCAACACAATCCTAGGCTGCATTAACAGAGGGATTAGAGTCAAAATCACGTGACGTTCTAATACCGCTTTACAAAGCCTTAGTAAGGCCACACTTGAAATACTCCATCCAGTTTTGGTCACCATGTTATTAAAAAAATGTTGAGACCACTGGTGGGTTTCAAAATTTTTTACTACCGGTTCTATAGGCGTGGCTTGGTGGACGCGGCAGGGGAAGGATACTGTAAAATCTCCATTCCCTCCCGACTCCAGGGGAAGGATACTGTAAAATCTCCATTCCCTCCCGACTCCAGGGGAAGGATACTGTAAAATCTCCATTCCCTCCCCGCTCCAGGGGAAGGATACTGCAAAATATACTGTGTGTAATGAAATAATAATGTATATTATTATACATTGTACTGTGTATAATGAAAAGAAGGACTAGGGTTGACGTCAGAGGGGGTATTTAGCCGGTTCGGAGCAGTTCAGGCAAACCGGTAGCAGAAATTGCAGATGGACCTGACCAGGGGTGGGTTCTAAAATTTTTTATTACCGGTTCTGTGGGCGTGGCTTATTTTGTGGATGTGGCTTGGTGGGGCGGGGTAATGTGACTGGGTGGGTGTGGCCAACTTTTTTTTTTTTTTACTTTTGAAAGCATTTTTTCTACAACCTCTTCGGCCAAAGAGGTTGCAGAAAAAAATGCTTTTAAAAGCCTCTGACAATCCCAGCTGAGTTGCCTGATCGCCAGAGGCTTTTTTTCTTTTAAAAGCCTCTGACGATCCCAGCTAAGCTGCATGATCATCAAAGGCTTTTTTTTTTAACTTTTAAAAGCATTTTTTTCTACAACCTCTTCAGCTGAAGAGGTTGCAGAAAAAAATGCTTTTAAAAGCCTCTGACGATCCCAGCTGAGTTGCCTGATCGTCAGAGGCTTTTTTTTCTTTTAAAAGCCTCTGACGATCCCAGCTGAGCCGCACGATCATCAGAGGCTTTTTTTTTTTTTTACTTTTAAAAGCATTTTTTTGGCCGAAGAGATTGTAGAAAAAATGCTTTTAAAAGTAAAAAAAAAAAGCCTCTGATGAGATGGGCAGGGTAAGCGAGCAGCGACCGGGCCAGGGACCAATTCGGGGGTGTGGCCAGCCAATGTTATTACCGGTTCTCCGAACTACTACAAATTTTTACTATCGGTTCTTGCGAACCGGGAGCAACCCACTACTCCACCTGTCCACCCGCCCTGGCTCTATGCCATCCTATTTAGGCACGTTTTTGAGGCCAGGTGCACACAGGGAAGGAGTGCATGTGAGCAAAGCACATATGTGGAAGGCCGAGCACATGCATGGAAGGCACACACACACGCATGAAGTGAGCGTGTGCGCGGCGAACCGGTGGTAACAAAATGTGAAACCCACCACTAGGTGATATGATAGAAGTCTTCTAATATTTGAGGGGCTGCCACAAGGAAGAGGAGGGGGATTCCCTCCTAACTCTGTTCATCTGTTACTCAGAGCTCATATTGGAAAATTCAAGCATGACTGACGAAGGCTCACTTTTTTTTTATGACTATGGCTTTAGACGAGGAGGGGCAGGGAAGCGTCCTCTGCCACTAACATTTTACCCAGTTTCATTTCTGTTAAACCATCCTCTGAAACTGAGCTGCAGATCTTTGCAAGAGATTTTAGGTTCATTTTGGGTAATCAGGAGCTGGGAATGTTTTTGAGGGTAAGAACCAGAGGTAGTATTCATCCGGTTCGGACCAGTTCTGGCGAACCGGTAGCGGCGACTGTGGGAGGGCACAGCCAACTGCCCCGGCGTAATGCCGTCCTATTTAGCCACATTTTCAAGTTCACACGTGGCGAACTTGTAGTAACGATATTGTAAATCCACCTCTGGTAACAGCAGAACAGTAATGGAACCAGTTAGGAAACCGAACTAAGAGTCTTTGGACAATTGCCTCTTTCTTGTGTGTGTTGCAGGGGGAGGAGGCATGAACTCTGTCTCAGGCAAGGCTGAATTTGATGGCTTCACTTGAGCTTTTTTTTATTTTTTTTATTTGATTTATAGGCCGCCCTTCTCCGGAGACTCAGGGCAGCTTACAATGCGTTAAGCAATTGCCTTCGTACTTCTGTATATTTATACAAAGTCAGCTTATTGCCCCCACAAACTGGGTCCTCATTTCACCTACCTTAGAAAGGATGGAAGACTGAGTCAACCTTGAGCCTGGCAAGATTCGAACCTGCAGTAATTGCAGGCAGCTGGTCTTAATAACAGGGCGCTTTAGACCACTGTACTACCAAGGCTCCTCAAAGCTTTTGAGTTCTATTGCATCAAGTCTAGGTCTTATGTTTTGGTAGGACCAAGGCCGCTGGTTCTGCTTCATCACTAGATTTCAGAATTGAGAAATCCGAAAGGACCATCTCTGAATCCCTTCGCCCTTCCATCCTAAATTGCATTTGCAATACAGAATAACAGAGAGTTGGAAGGGACCTTGGAGGTCTTCTAGTCCAACCTCCTGCTCAAGCAGGAAACCCTAAAGCATTTCAGACAAATCGTTGTCCAATCTCTTCTCGAAAACCTCCAGTGATGGAACACTCACAACTTCTAGTGGCCAGCTGTTCCACTGTTTGATTGTTCTCACTGCCAGGAAATTTCTCTTTAGTTCTAGGTTGGTTCTCTCCTTGATTATTTTCCATAATAATGTTCTCTTTTAGTGGTTGTAAGTTGAGGACTACCTGTATACACTTCTGGAGGAGAATTGTCTTCACTGGTAGACAATGAGCCTGCTTTAATTTCCAAAATAGTTTGCAATAAAAAACCAAGGTTTAAATTCTCTACCCCATTGAAATATCCTAGCCAAAACAGCTGGTCAGCAGGTCAGTTAAAGTCCCTGGGCTGCTATTCCATAGAGAGTCAGCCTCTTAGCTTTAAGCTTGAATTATCTTGGATTTGTTTGTCTGTTTTAAGTAGCTTGGTTTATTTGTCTCAGTAAAATTAAATTAATTAAAATTAAATTAAAAGTAAAAGTTAAGGGTCCCTGCGGATTTTATTTCATTAGTTGTTGTTGGCTATACTGGGTGGTACTTATCTCATTTCAAGGCCATTGAGCTAGCACTTTCTGGAGACATTTCCATGGTCACATGGCCAGCATGACGTCATGGAGGATTGTTACCTTCCCGCCAAAGTGGTACCTATTTATCTACTCGCATTTACATGCTTTCAAACTGCTAGGTGGGCAGGAACTAGAGCTAGGAACGGGAGCTCACTCCATCACGTGCCGCTGGGGTCTCGAACCTGGGCTGCCGGCTTTCCAGCTGATAAGCGCAGCGTCTTAATCGCTGAGCCACCGCGCCGCCCCATTTGTCTCAGTGCATTTTTGAACATTCAGCAATGGGAGTGAATTCCCTAAGCCGAAACCGCACATCATGCAACCCACAGGTTGCAACGGGTGTGTAAAATTCCACACCGATGTGCTGCAGCATTTTGAATATCCTCATCTCGAAAACCTAAAGTTGCTTGCTGTTTCCATTTTAAGTTTTTACTGGCAATACTTAGGAGAGTGAGGGTCATATGGGGAGAAATGGAATTGAAATGAATGTGATAAATCCTAGTGTTTGAGGGGGAAAAATGGATTCATAAGTGTTGTGACAATCTTCAAAAATGGTAAAGCTGGAAAAGAAAAGGAGTTCTGTCAAAATAAGGGTGGACTTTACTTATAGAGTGGCTGGACCACCTGGTTGATGTAGCAATAGCAATAGCACCTAGACTTATATACTGCTTCATAGTGCTTTCATAGCCCCCTCTAAGCGGTTTACAGAGTCAGCATCTGGCCCCCAACAATCTGGGTCCTCATTTTACACACGTCGGAAGGAGGGAAGGCTGAGTCAACCTTGAGGCAGTCAGGATCGAACTCCAGACTGTGGGCAGAATTAATCTGCAATACTGCATTCTAACCACTGTGCCACCAGGACTCTTCCTTCCTTCCTTCCTTCCTTCCTTCCTTCCTTCCTTCCTTCCTTCCTTCCCTTTTCTCCCTTCCTTCCTTCCCTTTCCTCCCTTCCGATCTTAGCACTTAGCAATAGCACCTAGACTTATATACCGCTTCACAGTGCTTTTACAGCCCTCTCTAAGCAGTTTACAGAGTCAGCCTCTTGCCCCCAACAATCTGGGTCTTCATTTTACCCACCTCGGAAGGATGGAAGGCTGAGTCAATCTTGAGCTTGGTGAGATTCGAACCAACAAATTGCAGTCAGCCGGCAGTCAGCAGAAGTCGCCTGCAGTACTGCACACAGACCACTGCGCCACCATGGCTCATTAGGTGTGAAGTTTGTTTTTGTGTCTGATTGAAGGAAAGTTAACAGAATAACACAGTTGGAAGGGACCTTGGAGGTCTTCTAGTCCAACCCCTTGCTCAAGCAGGAGACCCTATACCATTTCAGACAAATGGATGTCCAATTTCTTCTTGAAAAACTCCTGTGATGGAGCGCCCACAACTTCTGGAGGAAAGTCGTTCCACTGTTTAATTTCAAGAATAATAGAATCAGATGGGACCTTGGAGGTCTTCTAGTCCAACCCCCTGCCCAGGCAGGAAACCCTACACCACTTCAGACAAATGGTTATCCAACATCTTCTTAAAAACTTCCCGTGTTGGAGCATCCACAACTTCTGGAGGCAAGTTGTTCCCCTGATTCATTGTTTTAACTGTCAGGAAATTTCTCCTGAGTTCTAAGTTGCTTCTCTCCTTGATTAGTTTCCATCCATTGTTTCTTGTCCTGCCCTCAGGGGCTTTGGAGAAGAGGTTATCCCGTCTTCTTTTGTGTCAGCCCCTTAGTGGTCCCTGTTGCCATGTTCCGAAACCGAAAAGTGACAAAAAGGAAAGCCCAAACTACAAGGGAGTACTTTGTAAACTAGCACCCATGATGAGAAGGATTTTGACAAATGTCAGCATATGGATTGAAGAGAATATTCATAGCTCAGCACTAAAGTGTGGGTGACCTTGGTGGTTTCCTTACAGATGTTTAATGACCCAACTAGGTAGCCTCATCAGTGCTTGAAGGGGAGGGGGTTTGCAGGGAGGAGGAGGAAGGGGAGGACTGTGGGGTCCTTGGTGCTCTCTGAGCTTGGTTGTTTTGTTACATCAGTGCTAGAAGGCGGAGGAGGAGGAGGGGAAGGGGGAGGAGGAGGAGGAGGAGGAGGAGGAGGAGGAGGAGGAGGAGGAGGAGGAGGAGGAGGAGGAGGAGGACTTGGTGCTCTCTGAGCTTGGTTTTCCTGCAGACGTTTCATTACCCAGTTAGGGAATATCATCAGTGCTAGAAGGGGTGGGGTTGAAGAGGAGGAGCAGGAGGAGGAGAAGGGAGGAGGAGAACTACTGTGGAGTTGTTGATGCTCTCTGAGCTGGGTTTTCTTGTGGACGTTTCATGACCCAACTAGGTAACATTATCAGTGCCAGAAGGAAATGGGGTTTCCGAGGAGGAGAAGGACAACGACTGTGGAGTCCTTGGTATTCTCTGAGTTTGGTTGTTTTGTTGCAGATTTTTCATGACTCAACTAGGCAGCATCATCAGTGCTGGAAATTTATTTATTTATTTATTTTTATTGGTTCGATTTATATGCCGCTTTTCTCCAGAGACTCAGGGTGGCTTACAATGCATTAAGCAATAGCCTTCATACTTTTGTACATACCTGCTTAGTAGGGCTTTTGCCCCCCCCCCTCCTCCAAGCAATGTTCTTTTTTATACAAAGTCACCTTATTGCCCCCACAATCCGGGTCCTCATTTTCCCTACCTCGGAAGGATGGAAGGCTGAGTCAACCTTGAGCCTGGTGAGATTCAAACTTGCAGTAATTGCAGGCAGCTGGCAGCTAAGTTGTCAGGTTTCGAGGTCATCTCAAATAACTTGCATTTCAAACAAAGTCTTTGATGAAAAACTCCCACTTATTAAGCATGACATTCTAACTCCGACTCCATCGTAGCCAACACTGACTTCCTGACCCAAAACCCTCCCTTTCCTTTCCCCACTCCTCTGCACTCATTGGCCATCTTCCAAGTCACTCTACCCCTAATCTACTGCTCCAGCTCAAAGGAATTTCCCCCCTCCCATCCCATCTCCTAGGGGATAATATCTCCAGGGAAAATAAGTAGGTGAAAAGTCAAACGTCCCTTTCCAGACGCCTCCGCTTCTCCTTCTAAATGTCAGCACTGGAGTAAATGCAGCTTGAAGTGCTGACAAGTGTTACTTAAGTGCTACTTAACAGCACTTTAGTCCGCTGCGCCACCAAGGCTCCTGAATGGGGTTTGTGGTGGGGTGGGGAGGAGGAGGAGGAAGAGGAGGAAGAGGAGCAGGAGGAGGACTGTGGGATCCTTTGTGCTCTCTGAACTGGGTGGTCAAAACTGTGTTTTCCCAGTTGTTACAAAAGCTGCATCTTTAGAAGGTGGCAGGAAAATAATAAATGGATGCCTTTGAAGCGTGATGTTGGAGAAAATTGTTGAAAATACCTTGGACCACGAGAATGAATTATTCATATTAGATGAAGTAAACCTGCTTTGCTCACCAGAAGGGCCAGGTAATGAAGCTATTAAATATTGGGGACATAAATCGCAAGGGCAGGAAGCAGTTGAAGGGACTCTGACCCATGGGGAAAAAAAATCAAAGGCAT
Organism: Arizona elegans; assembly: GCA_022577455.1. Lineage (NCBI taxonomy): Eukaryota > Metazoa > Chordata > Lepidosauria > Squamata > Colubridae > Arizona > Arizona elegans. Next base: position 2,260,512 of record JAKOOJ010000062.1, on the reverse strand, counting down.
TTGAAAAAGGGCTGATAGAAGGCAAGGTGGCCTGATGCTACCACTGACTGAGGTACCATGGAGGTAAGAGAAATGTTAGACTTAACTGTGGTTGTAAACTGGGGACTATCTGTATAAGCAGACAGCAGACAGTTTACCGAGATAGTAACCAATCAAGAACAGACAAAAAAATCCCAACTCTCTTGTTACACTGATGATGTTACCCAGTTGGGTCATGAAATGTCTGTAAGAAAACATCCAAGCTCAGAAAGCACCAAGGACTCCATAGTCTTCCTCTTCCTCCTCCTCCTCCTCCTCCTCCTCCTCTTCCTCCTCCTCTTCCTCCCCCCCCCCAAACCCCACTCCCTTCCTGCACTGATGATGTTACCTAGTTGGGTCATGAAATGTCTGTAAGAAAAGATCCAGGCTCAGAAAGCACCAAGGACTCCATAGTCCTCCTCCTCCTCCTCCTCCTCCTCCTCCTCCTCCTCCTCCTCCTCCTCCTCCTCCTCCCCACAAACCCCACTCCCTTCCTGCACTGATGATGTTACCTATTTGGGTCATGAAACATCTGCAAAAAACCAACCAAGCTCAGAGACCACCCAGGACCTCACAGTCCTCCTCCTCCTCCTCCTCTCCACAAACCCCACTCCCTTCTAGCACTGATGATGTTAGACTTTTTTTTTTTTTTTTTTTGGCTTTAATTTATATGCCGCCGTTCTCCGGAGACTCAGGGCGGCTTACAATGCGTTAAGCAATAGCCTTCATTCTTTTGTATATTTATACAAAGTCAGCTTATTGCCCCCACAAACTGGGTCCTCAATTTGCCTACTTTAGAAAGGATGGAAGGCTGAGTCAACCTTGAGCCTGGGGAGATTCGAACTTACAATAATTGCAAGTTTCATGACCCAACTAGGGAACATCATCAATGCTAGAAAGGAGAAGGGTTTGCAGAGAAACACCTGCAAGAAAACATCCAAGCTCGGAGAGCACCAAGATCCCCAGTCCTCCTTCTTCTCTTCTTCTTCCTCTCCTCCTCTTCCTCCTCCTCCTCCTCCTCTTCCAGCACTAAAGACCCCACCGAATCCATAATTTTCAAGGTGACGAACAAAACCAGAGAATTTAGTTGATCAGGATTATAATCCACGTTCCTAAATTTGGTTACTTTGCCCTTTATCAGAAAATCTGAATTTGCTGAATTGATCCTATATTTCTGTACCTGGGGGAGATGGACAGAAACTGGGGATGGGTCTCCTGCCCCAGGTGCAGATGTCCCCACCAAGAGCTTTGCAGGACCCCAACTGGATTATCATCGTGGCTAGAAGCAAACCGTCCCCATGTGTTTGCCTTCCATGCCATGGCAAGGATCTGTTCGCAGTCAGAATAATCCAATTTAAAGAAATGATTCATATTAGTGAGCACATCTGTCTGAGGCCCGAGCAAAACCCCCGGTGTTAGTTTAATAAATGATGTTCATTAAACTCGGCTGAAAATATAATCTGGAGAGACTGATGGAGCAAACAGAACAAAGAATAAGCTAACGGAGCCGCACAATTATCTGCCATCATTTGTTCTGGTGCCAATGCAGAAGTAAGCCTTGTTTGCTGAAATCTTAATTTCGTTTGGCTGAGGCCGAATCCATCAAAAAAGTCGAGCCGGCAGACGATGCTCTCGTTTCTCAAAATCTGTCAGAAAAAGGTAAAAAAAAAAAAAAAAGAGCCGTTTTTCTTGATCGGGCCTACAGCAGAATTCAAAAAATTGAATGTTAAGGATGAGCAAAGAAATGTATCTCTGGGGACAGATGGTCCAAGCTCAGGACTTAAATTCTTGTGGCCTGTTGGCCGCCGACCCCTCCAGCAGCCGAATCAGAGGAGGAGGAGGAGGCTTGGGAGTCAGGATCAGCATGAAGGCAACCTGAGAGCTCCGAGGGGGAAGAGGGAATGGAGCTGGCAGAGAAAGAGAGAGAGACAGAACCTGGACTGTCCGTCAGCCCTTAGATGGAGAGTCAACAGCCCCCAGGTCCGGAGGTGTCTGATGAGGAACAGCTGGGCCCAGAGCCTGACATATGGATGCGCAGAAGGCAGAGGAGAGGAGAGCAGTGGAAATCTATGGGCCGGTCCTTGGGACAGAAGATGCATGGATGCGCAGAAGGCAGAGGAGAGGAGAGCCGGGGAAATCTATGGGCCAGTCCTTGGGACAGAAGACGCATGGATGCGCAGAGGAGAGGAGAGCCGGGGAAATCTATGGGCCAGTCCTTGGGACGGAAGAGCCACCGCTGCAAGTGAAGCCCCTCCCTACCTCTGGGGATAAAAGGCAGGGGCCGGAGATGAATAGATGTGGCAGACAACTATTCATCTTCCGGTTGGACAGATTTGTTAGCCTGCGATGAGAAAGAAACTTTTTGCGGGGCTGCCGGTGCTCCTAAGAAACGAATCTTTTCAGACCTTCAGAGGGTTTGTCGTGTTTGGGGAGCTGGGTCAGAACATAAATCTTGAACTTGGAAGATGAGCCTCATGAGGCAGGGATAATGAGGTCAACGCAGATAGATTTTACACTTAGGAAGAAAAAACAAAAAAACAAAGGCACAAGTACAGATTAGGCAAAACCTGGCTCAAAAACAGTAATCGTTAAAGGGATCTTGGAGTCTTAGCAGAGGATTGTTTAAACATGAGCCAGCAGTGTGCGGCAGCAGCCAAAAAAGCGAATACAATCCTTGGTTGTATAAACAGAGGCACAGAATCAAAATCACATGAAGTAGTAGTATCACTTTATAAAGCCTTAGTAAGGCCACACCTGGAATCCTGCATCCAGTTTTGGTCCCCACATTATGAAAACGAAGTTGAGACTTTGGAAAAAGTGCAGAGAAGAGGAACTAAAATGATTAAAGGCCTGGAAATTAAAACATATGAAGAACGGTTGCAGAAACTGGGTATGGCTTATCTGGAGAAAAGGGGTGACGTGATAGCTGTAATCCAGTATTTGAGGGGCTGCCACAAAGAGGAGGGGATCAAATTATTTTCCAAAGCACCTGAAGGCAGGACAAGAAGCCATGGATGGAAATGAATCAAGGAGCGAAGCAAAACTGGAATTAAGGAGACATTTCCTGTCAAATAGAAATTTGAATAATAAATAAATAAATAAATAAATTAGAACAATTAATCAATGGAACGAGTTGCCTTTACAAGTTATGGGTGCTCCATCACTGGAGGCTTTTAAGAAGGGAACTGGACAACCATTTGTCTGAAGTGGCATAGGGTCTCCTCAGGGGTGGGTTCTAAAAATTTTTACTACTGGTTCTGTGGGCGTGGCTTATTTTGTGGGCGTGGCTTGGTGGTGTTGTGACAATTCTTTAGGATTTAGCAGAGGTACTGGTCTACCAGGCTTTTAACTGCTTGCAGAGCTGTACTGGTCTACCCATTTGTTTTTGGAGGCCCCAGTCTACTCATTTGTTTTTGGAGGCACCGGTCTACTCATTTGTTTTTGGAGGCACCGGTCTACTCATTTGTTTTTGGAGACACCGGTCTACTCATTTGTTTTTGGAGGCACCGGTCTACTCATTTGTTTTTGGAAGCACCGATCTACTCATTTGTTTTTTGGAGGCACTGGTCTACTCATTTGGTTTTGGAGGCACCAGTCTACTCATTTGGTTTTGGAGGCACCGGTCTACCCATTCATTTTTGGAGGCACCGGTCTACTCATTCGTTTTTGGAGGCACCGGTCTACCACTACACTGCCTTTTAACACTGATCAGCTGTAGGGCAGTCCTTTGAAGCCCCGCGGCATGAGTTTAAACAGTTTTTTTTCCTTCTAGTCAATCAGCTGGGACTCGGGCGACAACAATAGATTGGGGGTGGGGCCAAATAAAAGGTAAGAATAATGTGGGGGGGGGGACAGGAGGGCCCAGTTCCCGAACAAAGAGAACCAGTTTGGTGACATCATATCGTCACCGCTACCGGCTCGGCCGAACCGGGCCAAACCAGGAGGAACCCACCACTGGGTCTCCTGCTTGAGCAGGGGGTTGGACTAGAAGACCTCCAAGGCACCTTCCAACTGTGTTATTCTGTTAATTAACCAGAAGCAATGGATGGAAACTAATCAAGGAGAGAAGCAACCTAGAATTAAGGAGAAATTTCCTAACAGAACAATTCATCAGTGGAACTTGCTTACAAAAGTTGTGGGTCCTTCATCACTGGAGGTTTTTAATAAGAAATGGGACAACCATTTGTCTGAAATGGTATAGGGCCATGATGGCGAACCTATGGTACAGATGCCACAGGTGGTACGCGGAGCCATATCTGTGGGCACATGAGTGTTGCCCTACTCGGCTCCAACTCCATACTGTTGTGGCCTGTCCAGATTTGTACAGACTTTGTGTGTGCTGTGTTCTTTGGGTCCGTAGCTGGGGCAGAACACATACACACACTGGCCAACTAATTTTCGGGCCTTCCAGGCCCACCGGAAGTCAGGAAATAGGCTGTTTCTGGCCTCCGGAGGGCCTCCGTGGGGGGAGGGAAGGCTGTTTTTGCCCTCCAAGCCTTCTTTGGAGCTTTCTTGGCTCCAAGAAAGCCTCTGGAGCCTGGGAAGGGCGAAAAATGGGCCTACCAGGCCTACTGTGCCATCGCGTGCCAAAATCGGGGGTAGCGTGGGGGGTCACAGGTGCATGCTCAGAGGGTGGGGCACATTGAATTATGGGTATGGGCACACGCGTGCGTGACACCACCACCCCCCCACGTGATCCCTGCTTTTGGCACGCGACGACAAAAAGGTTAGCCATCACTGGTATAGGGTCTCCTGCTTGAGCAGGGGGTGGACTAGAAGACCTCCAATGTCCCTTCCAACTCTGTTATTCTTTTATTTCTTATATTTTCCAACCAGGGAAGGTTTTTTTTCCCCCACGTACAAGCAGCCGTCAAATTCCATACATCTGGATGGAACCAATTGGGGGGGGGGGGAAGTTGGGGGTCCTTCACATACTGTAGCAACCTGTTTGCCCACATTTCCAACCGGAAATGTGAATGTGTGCTGTCCATGCATGAATGCGGCATCAAAAACACAGCGATATAGGACAGGATTGCACTTGGGCGAGTGTGCGGGGCCAACTGCAGGTCGCCACTACCGGTTTGCCTGAACCAGTCTGAACCAAACTGGCTGAATTCCACCTCTGCTCATAAGCTTTCGGCATTCATTACAAGGGAATTCAGTTACCTTTAGCGTTGAAGGCATCTCAGCTGCAATACAATCTTTCTTCCCCCTTCCATTCCTCTTCAATCAGTCCTCTCCATTTTCCCTACAGACACCAACACAACACCTGCACACCTGCAATTTATATCCATTGTATTGGATGGATATACAACATGTACATGGCACCCCTTATCTGCCAGTTGGCTTCTCCAGCTGGTGCCCAGAAAAATCCAAAGGTCCACGAAGAGGCGACTAGAGATAGTCCTGTGGTCTTATAACCACAATCGAGCCCAACTTGCTAAACAGGAAAGGTGTAAAGTGAGTTTTGTTTCATTTTACAACCTTTCTTCTTGCAGTTGTTAAGTGAACCACTGCCATTGTTAAGTTACTAACACAGTTGTTCAGTGAATATGGCTTCCCCGTTGACTTTGCTGGTCAGAAGTTCGCAAAAGGGGATCACATGACCCCGGGACACTGCAACCGTCATAAATATAGCTTTTCAATTTGTCCGTCACAAGACCTGAATAGACGACACACCCCCTTTTATCCCTTGTGAGGTGTGGTCCAGTGACTCAACTCAATCTCTGGCCCGCCCACCCCTCTTTCTCTGCTGTGCGCGCTTATCCTTCCGACGCTGTCTGGGATCCAGCCAAAACTCATCCCCCTGTTCTGTCCCCGTCTCGCATATGCACACAAACAGTCAGCCAGGAGTTAAAATAAACTTGCAGACAATAATTTCATTTGATAACAGAATTGGCAGCAACCCAGTAGCTGCTTGCCAAAAACTTTACTCACAGAAGGAGGTGTTCAGATAAACCAAAATAAATTCACAAAGCCAAAGAATTGTCAAGTCCAGTCCATAATAAATCCAAGGAAGGCAGATAACGAAGTTCCAGAGACACAATATGACTTGCTAGCTGTTCTGTTTTGTCCGTCACAAAGCCTGAATGGCCACCACACCCCCTTTTATCCCCTGTGGGGTGTGGTCCAGTGACTCAGCTTAATCTCTGGCATGCCTCCTTCTCTGCTGCGTGTGCTTGTCTTCCCGACGCTGGTGGGGATCCAGCCAAGACTTATCTCCGTCGCTGTCTAACTGCGGCTTCTCGGAGATGCCTGGCTCTTGGCCTATCTCTTCTCCTTCGGAAGATACCTGAGGCATTGCCAGAGAGGAGGGTCCTGGAGAGGGAGGCCTTGCCAACTCCTCTCCTTCACTTTCGGAGTCTTCTCCCTCCGATAAGATGGGCTCGGGGGTCGGAGTCACAACACCCCCTCACTCTCTATTTGCGGCTGCTCCGAAGTGCCTTGCTCCTGGCATAACTCTTGGCCTTCCGAGGAAACCTGAGGCATTGCCAGAGGGGAGGGTCCTGGAGAGGGAGGCCTTGCCAAATCCTCTCCTTCACCTTCTGAGTCCTTTCCCTCTGTTAGCACAGTCTCGGGGATCGGAGTCACAACACTAGGTCTAAGCTCTCTTGAATTGTGTTAACTGTTATCTAACATCAGTTTAACTAGAACTTAACTCTTTGTGCCTGACAGAGGGTTAGGGTTAAGGTTAAGGTTAAGGTTAAGGTATACGGTGGCTCAGTGGCTAAGTTACTGAGTGGCTAAGATACTTGTCGATCAGAAGGTCAGCAGTTCAGCACTTCGAATCCCTAGAGCTGCGGAACGGGGTGAGCTCCCATTACTTGTCCCAGCTTCTGTCAACCTAGCAGTTCGAAAGCACTTTAAAAAATGCAAGTAGAAAAATAGGAACCACCTTTGGTGGGAAGGTAACAGTGCTCCATGCTCCGTGTCAAAAACAGATCATGCCAGACTAATCTTATTGTATTCTTTGACAAAGTGACAAAATTAATGGACCAGAGAAATACTGTCGATATAATTAACTTGGAGTTCAGTAAAGCATTTGATAAATAATAATAATAATAATAATAATAATAATAATAATAATAATAATAATAATAATAATAATAATAATAATTTTATTTGTATACCGCCCTTCTCCCCAAGGACTCAGGGCAGTGTACAGCCTATTTAAAAACACAGACAAACAACAATTTAAAATTTAAAATAATTAAATAAATTGGCTCAAATTTAAAACCCCAAAAATTTAAATACCCCAATTTAAAACTATTTTGTTGATAGTCCGGCCTGGCGGAACAACAGGGTCTTCAGTGCACAGCGAAACACCCGGAGGTCGGAGATCTTACAAATTTCCGGGGCAGTTCGTTCCACAGAGCTGGGGCTCCCACAGAGAAGGCCCTCCCCCTGGGTGTCGCCAGCCGACATAACTTGGCCGATGGCACCCTGAGGAGACCCTCTCGGTGAGAGCGAACTGGTCGGTGGGAGGCTATTGATGGCAGGAGATGGTCTCGGAGGTACCCGGGCCCTATGCCATGGAGTGCTTTAAAGATGGTAACCAACACCTTGAATCGCACCCGGAAGACCACTGGGAGCCAGTGCAGCTCGTGCAGGAGGGGTGTCACATGGGCACAACGTGTTGCGCCCATAACCACCCGCGCGGCCGCATTCTGGACCAGTTGGAGCCTCCAAGTGCTCTTCAAGGGGAGCCCCATGTAGAGAGCATTACAGTAGTCCAACCGGGAGGTAACAAGAGCATGAGTGACCGTGCGCAGGGCGTCCCGGTCCAGAAAGGGCTGCAACTGGAGGATCAGGCAAACCTGATAAAAGGCCCCCCTGGCCACGGCCGTCATATGCTCTTCTAAAGACAGCCGTGCATCCAGGGGGACACCCAGATTGCGAGCCCTCTCCGTGGGGGGCAAAGATTCACCCCCAATAGTCAGCGATGGTACCTGCTGACTATATTGGGGCGCCGGAAGCCACAGCCACTCGGTCTTGGAGGGGTTGAGTCTGAGCCTGTTCCTCCCCATCCAGACCCGCATGGCCTCCAGGCAGCGAGACATCACATCAAGGGCATTGTTGGGGTGGTCTAGGGTGGAGATGTACAGCTGAGTATCATCAGCATACAGATGACACTTCACCCCAAAACCACAGATGATCTCACCCAGCGGCTTCACGTAAATGTTGAACAGGAGGGGCGAGAGGACCGACCCTTGCGGCACTCCCCATGCGAGACGCCTCGAGGTCGACCTCTGTCCCCCTGCCAACACGAACTGTGAGCGGTCGGAGAGGAAGGAGGAGAATCACCGCAAGACGGTGCCCCCTATTCCTAACCCCCTCAACCGCTGCAGCATGATACCATGGTCGATGGTATCAAAAGCCGCTGAGAGATCTAATAGGACTAGGACAGAGGAGCAACCCCTGTCCCGAGCCCTCCAGAGATCATCCACCAACGCGACCAATGCCGTTTCTGTGCTGTGCCCCTGCCTGAAGCCCGACTGGTACGGGTCTAGATAGATAGCTTCATCCAGGTGCCGGGGAAGTTGTTGTGCCACCACGCTCTCAACAACCTTCACCACAAAACAAAGGTTGGAGACTGGACGATAGTTGGCTAATTCAGCCGGGTCCAGGGAAGGCTTCTTGAGGAGGGGCCTCATTACTGCCTCTTTCAAGGCGGCAGGAAAGGCACCCTCACTCAAAGAAGCAGTTATAATCCCCTGGAGCCAGCCTCGTGTAACCACCCTGGAGGCCAGTACCAACCAGGAGGGACACGGGTCCAATAAACATGTGGCGGCACTAATCTTACCCAGAACCCTGTCCACATCCTCGGGAGTCATAAAGTAGACCGTAATCTACTACTAGATAAAATAGAAAAAATGTGCCTTAAACAGCATCACCACCAGATGGATTTGTAACTGGCTGACCAACCGCATTCAATGTGTAGTCCTCAATGGAACTGCATCTACATGGAGGGAAGTATGCAGTGGAGTACCCCAGGGCTCTGTTTTAGGCCCAGTGCTCTTCAACATCTTCATCAATGACTTGGACAAGGAGATAGATGGGGAACTCATCAAATTTGCAGATGACACCAAACTAGCAGGAATAGCCAACACTCCAGAAGATAGGCTCAAGATACAGAAGGATCTTGACAGACTTGAACATTGGGCGCTATCTAACAAAGTGAAATTCAACAGTGAAAAAAGCAAGGTTCTACATTTAGAGAAGAAAAACAAAATGCACAGGTACCGTATATGTGGTACCTTGCTCAATAGTAGTAACTGTGAGAGGAATCTTGGAGTCCTAGTGGACAACCATTTAGATATGAGCCAGCCGTGTACAGCAGCTGCCAAAAAAGCCAACACAGTTCTAGGCTGCGTAAACAGAGGGATAGAATCAAGATCAAGTGAAGTGTTTTTTGTTTTTTTTTTAATAAAAAGTTTTTATTTTCTGATCAAACGAGTAAACATTCATTCAAACTATCATCAAGAAAAAGAAAAAAAAAATCAATCCTTGGTAAACTCAATCTTCAACCCCTCCTCACCACCCCCCACCCCCGACTTCCCAGAACAAAAACAGGGCATAGATTTCACCAAACATTTGCTATAATAAACTAGCTAACTGCAAGATTTAATAACTCCCAAAACCCCTTAACTCCCCTTTTATAATTTCATCAACCTCCCTTTTTATAAGCTCAAAATAGCGTATAATCCAATAACTCTAAGAGTTTTAAAACCTTTAACAAATATTAAACATTCAAACCTTAAAAATTCTCTTAATATATCAGTAAAGTATTCAATTAACTTGCAAAAACATTTTCCCCCTCTTACTTTTCTCAAAGTTCAGATATTTTGAAATCTCATAACAGAAAATAAACCTTAGGTATTCACTAATTAAATTTCTACATTTTTTAAATTTCTAAGTTTCCCCCCTTCATTATTCCTCCCTCCAACTTTTAAAATTTTAAAAGATAATCATCAACATAATTAACCATTAATACATAAACTAAAAAACCAAAAAAGATTAATCTTACATTCAACCATTAATGCATCATATTTAAAAATCAATATTTAACTTTATACTTTTTCCCCCTCAGTAGTTATAACACCTAAAACATAATCATTTTTAACCATAAGTAGAACAACTGCAAAGCCAAAAGAAAAGGTTAATCTTCCATTCTTGCTTTCTTTTTATATTTTTTCCAGTCTTTCTGCATCCCTCCTACTTCTATTTTGAGGAGGTTTTTCATTTTAATTTGAGGTTGATGTAACTTCAAAGATTGTCCCCTTTTTGAGAAAATTTCCTCTGATTTAGAGCCCCCAAATCGCCTCTTCTTGCTTATATAAATCAGTTCATTCCTTCGCCTGTAGGACCAAAGTTTGTCAAGAGTTTGTGAAAAAAAGTTCAGTTGTTTCTTTTCTATTAAATGTATAAATGCCACTGGCAAATCTCCTTCATCTTCTGAAACTTCGAAAGTCTGGTCATTTACTACTTTTTTCCAAACCAAGTCATAATTTTGAAAGATTCTATCAATTTTTCCAAAAAGAGCAGAGAATAAGCTCGAAAATTCTTGAGAAGATTCTTCCACCTTCTCTGCTGCAATCAGAATATCTCCTGAATTGTCATCATGCTCCGTACTTGTTTTTGTCTTCTCAGTCATTTCTGTTGTTATCCCTTTAAGAATTGCTATTTGATTACTTATAGCTGCAGTATGATTATTCATGGCTTCTTTTATAAATTCTGTAAATTCTGCATCAAAATCCTTATAACTCTGTAAATCAGACAACTGTTTCATTTCTGAGACCTCCAAATAGCTTCCAGCACTTTCAGGATCTCCTTTCTTAGAAGCCATTTTATTTTAAAAAGATTTTCTTTCTTCCCACAACCATAAAATCATAAAGTCAGAGCCATCCTTTTGAGCAGCTTTCAGCAATTTCTTTATAAATCACCAAACGAAATAATCTTTTCCCAAACAGCTCTTCAAAATCTATTCCAGCAACTTAAAACCAGTCTCTGAGCACCAGTCTATTAGCAAAAACTTTCCTTTCTAACTTTCACTTTTAAAATCGCAACAAAGAAACGCCATCTTTACTTCCAGCTCAGAAAATCCAATTAGAAACATTGTATCCCCGGAGTTAAGTATTATACTTGCAAAAAGCTTGTCCTCCTGCTTCTGTTCCGCCTGCTTTTTTGAAATCATTTAATCTTCTGTTTGAGAGCAGAAATTGGATGCAACGCCTAGCTCTGTAAAAAAAACAGAGTCCCCACGGATCCGGAGCTTCAGTGGGCTGAACGGGGAGCTCTCACCCTCCTAACCCCTGGAATTAATCCAGGGGTTTTCGGGGAGCTCTACCCTCACCCACCTGCTCTCCTCCCCTTCTTTTCCCGAAGGGGAGATTTTCAAGCCGTTTGACAGCTGATTAGCGCTGTCAGAACGGCTCAACGGGATCGCAGGGGCGGCGGTCTAAAAAGACCGTCAATGGCGCTGCGGAGCCAACCCGGAAGTCAAGATCAAGTGAAGTGTTAATACCACTTTATAAGGCCTTGGTAAGGCCACACTTGGAATCCTGCATCCAGTTTTGGTGGCCAAAATGTAAAAAAGATGTTGAGACTCTAGAAAGAGTGCAGAGAAGAGCAACAAAGAGGATTAGGGGACTGGAGGATAAAACATTTGAAGAACGGTTGCAGGAATTGGGTATGTCTACTCTAAAGAAAAGAAGAACCAGGGGAGACATGATAGCAGTCTTCCAATATCTCAGGGGCTGCCCCAAAGAAGAGCGAGTCAAGCTATTCTCCAAAGTACCTGAGGGCAGGACAAGAAGCAATGGGTGGAAACTAATCAAGGAGAGAAGCAACCTAGAACTAAGGAGAAATTTCCTGAGAGTTAGAACCTTCGGCATTTAGTCATGCCGGCCACATGACCATGGAGACATCTTTGGACAGCGCTGGCTCTTCGGCTTAGAAACAGGGATGAGCACCACCCCCTAGAGCCGGAAACAACTAGCGCACATGTGCGGAGGAATCTTTATCTTAAGGCTAAGGATGTTTTCCCCCAACCAGGTTCACAAGTAAGAATCAGAGAAAACTATGTTGGGATGTGACTGTGTTTAACAAAAGAAAATTAGTCCACTTTTGTTGATCAGTTACCGTATTTTTCGGAGTATAAGATACACCTTAGTTTTTGGGGAGGAAAATAAGAAAACAGCTGATTGGCGGAATACCCCCAATCAGCTGTTCCCAGAGGTGAATTTTAGCAACAGGTTCGTTGGTTGTGACATCTGTGCTTTTTTTTTTTTTTTTTTGCTTTTTCTTCTGCCTCTGAAACTTCTGAAACTTTGTTTCAGAAAAAACTTTTTTTCCTGCCTCTGAAAGCTTCTCAAACAGACCTTCAGAAAAAAAAAAGGCTTTTTTTTCTGAAGCTCTGTTTGGAGGCTTTTTTTCCTGAAACTTCTTTCAGAGGCTTTTATTCTGAAGGACTATCTGTACTCTGTTCAGTCTCCTTTCTTTGGTATTGGTATGTAGATTAACTTCTTCCAATCTGTTGGTTATTGTGTCAATCTCCAGATTTGTTAGCATAGTTTGGTTAGAACATTTACTGATTCTTCTTCTGTTGCTTGCCATATTATTCTAGATAAAAGCCTTTCAGAGGCTTTTTTCTGAAGCTTCTTTCAGAGGCTTCTTTCAGCCTCTGAAATCTCCATTTGCGAGGCTGGATGGGGCTACATTCAGAGAATAAGACGCACCCAGATTTTCACCCTCTTTTTTGGAAGAAAAAGGTGCGTCTTATACTCTGAAAAATACGGTATATTTATTCTGATATGAGTGTTATGTTCTTTTTTTTTTTTTTAAAGCAGTCTGAAGTTAACAACATCCAGTAATTAATTAACATATATTTATAGCCTGGTTGGGAAACAGCCCAGATACTTAGATGGGTGTCTACCCTACAGCAAAGGATTAAAAATAGATTTGTGTTTATACCGGTGGCTTCCTTTTAATTCTAGGAGATTTGCTCAATGTTTATTTGGATAACTTGGATAACAATCCAAGTTTCATTGAGGCAATAATTCAATATCTGGCATATCGTTCAAAACGGAGTTTTAGATTTTTTTGAAAAAAAAAAGGGGGGGGGAAGGAAATTAATAAAAGTTGAATAATTAATAGGTCCGTGAAAGCATATGGAGCAATCAGAGGTTTCAATCGGTCTTGAGTGTACAGGGACACTAATTTTCACGTCATTCTTTGTAGCTGGTGGGACGTCCTAGTTTTAGTGCAATTAAAAATGAATCGAAAATATTTGGAGCAGGGGTAAAAATCTACTTACCTTCCCAACCAGTTCGGAAGTGTACACGCTGCATCACGTACGCGCATGGACCCTCTGCTCATGGGCAAACCCTTCTGCACATGTGCAGAGGGTAAAAAACTGGTTTTAACCAGGAAGTAATGACAGCTGGGCAGGTGGGTGGAGCCTCGCACCACCATCGCTACAGGTTCTCCGAACCACCAGCCACCATCGCTACCAGTTCAGCCGAACTGGTCTGAACTGGGAGCATTTCACCCCAGATTTGGAGCTCATTGTGCCGCATAGCAAATGGAAGCTGCTGGCCAATAATGATAAGAACAACAATAACAAAGTCAATGCTATAATAATATTCCATTGAAACTGCAAGATTATTTTAGAAAAGAATAGAATGAATGAGGGCTGGAAAGGACCTTGGAGGTCTTCTAGTCCAGCCCCCTGCTCAATTTCACTGAGGGCCACATTAGGGCTGTGATGACCTTGGGGGCAGGGGTGAAATGCTCCCGGTTCAGACAAGATCGCCTGATCCGGTAGCGATAGCGGCGGGTGGTTGGGAGAACCGATAGCAAAAATCCCTGTGCCCCCGCCCTCTATGCCCAGCTGAGCCGCACGATTATCAGAGGCTGTTTCTTTTACTTTTAAAAGCATTTTTTCTACAACCTCTTCGGCCAAAAAAATGCTTTTAAAAGTAAAAAAAAAAGCCTCTGATGATCGCGCGGCTCATCTGGGATCATCAGAGGCTTTTAAAAGCATTTTTTCTACAACCTCTTCGGCCAAAAAATGCTTTTAAAAGTAAAAAAAAAAAGCCTCTGATGTTCGCGCGGCTCATCTGGGATCATCAGAGGCTTTTAAAAGCATTTTTTCTACAACCTCTTCGGCCGAAGAAGTTGTAGAAAAAAATGCCTTTAAAAGCCTCTGACGATCCCAGCTGTGTTGCCTGATCGTCAGAGGCTTCTAAAAGCATTTTTTCCTGCAACCTCTTAAGGTTGTAGAAAAAATGCTTTTAAAAGTAAAAAATAAAAAAGTTGGCCACGCCCACCCAGTCACATTGCCCCCACCACCACCAAGCCACGCCCACAGAACCGGTAGTAACAAATTTTAGATTTCACCCCTGGTTGGGGGGGCTGGGCTGTGTGGCCGACTGGGTGGGCATGGCCACTCCCCAAATTGCTGGCATGTTTCCTCTTTGCATTGGGTAGACGAGGCCGAAGCCACGCTGGCCTTCTGTTTGACATCCGTGGTTGAGACTTTTTAGAATTCATAGGGGTTCTTGATATAGGAGAAGAAGGGATAGCTAACATATGAAGAATTGTTGCAAGAATTGGGTAAAGGTAAAGGTTCCCCTCGCACATACCGTATTTTTCAGAGTATAAGACACACCTTTCCCCCCTCCCAAAAAAGGGGGAGAAAATTTAGGTGTGTCTTATACACTGAATGTAGCCCCGCCCACCCACTGGCCCCCGCCTCTGCCTCGCAGCAGTTACCTCCTTGCAAGCAAACAGCAAGAAAAAACAGCTCTTTTCAGCTTCAGCACAGCCTAATTAGCACAAGTTAATTGGATCAGCCTCCTGACTCTCACCTGATTTGCTCTCAGCAGTTTTGAGCAGGCCTCTGCTGCTTGCTGCAAGGTGGTAAATTGCTGGAGCAGATTTTTTTTTTTTCCAGCTATGCTGAAAACGAAAATGAAAGTAAAGCAGGCTATTTGCTGTTTGCTGCAATGAGGCAAAATTGCTCAGAGGCAGAGGGAGATTTCTTTTTCCTTTTTTCCTCACCAAAAAAGGTAGGTGTGTCTTATACTCCGAAAAATACGGTATGTGCTAGTCGTTCCTGACTCTAGGGGGCGATGCTCATCTCCATTTCAAAGCCGAAGAGCCAGCACTGTCCAAAGACGTCTCCGAGGTCATGTGGCCGGCATGACTAAACGCCAAAGGCGCATGGAACACTGTTCCCTTCCCACCAAAGATGGTTCCTATTTTTCTACTTGCATTTTTTACTTGCTTTTGAACTGCTAGGTTGGCAGAAGTTGGGACAAGTCACAGGAGCTCACCCCATTACACGGCACTAGGGATTCGAACCACTGAACTGCCGACCTTTCGATCGATAAGCTCAGCGTCTTAGCCACTGAGCAAACTGAAGTGGTTCGGGAATGACGAGAGGCACAAGCAAGCAAGTGACAACAGCTCTTTAATATATGGTGAGACTTCAGCAAAAACTCAGAGGCTGCAGTCCTCCTTATATACAATCCTGGAGAGACTGTCAGCCAATCAGAAACGTAGGCAGGTTTGAAACTCCCGCTTAAAAGTATCAATACATAACACCCCTCCCTTCCCAGAAGGCACTAACACTCAAAAATTAACATATGTACAAACAAAGTCTCGCAGGTGCTTAGGCTGAGTTCTCGCCCTAGTTGACCTGCGCAGTTCAGTGTTTGGTGAGGCGTCGAGCTGGTCGGAGGGACTCTTTGTCTCTCCCGGCTCCGCCAATGGAACCTCCTGGATTTTGTCCGGGGCGTGGTTATTCCCGGCTGGGAGTGGCGACTCGCTGGGGCGGCGCTGGAACCAGGGCTTGTCAGCTAAGTATTCTCGCGGCCCCGGGCTTGAGTTAGCTGTTTTGGAGAAGTGGTCATAGTTAGGCTCGGACATGTCTGCGTTGATGTTTGCCTCGCCAACCACCCGTTTCCTCAGTTGGTCTATGTGGCGCTTCCAGAGTCTATCTACCCCCACATCCACCGTGTATGATTTTGGGCCTGTTATCCCCACTATGGTTCCTGCAACCCACAGAGGACCGCTGGCATAATTGCGAGCGAACACCGGGGACCCGACCTGAAACTGCCTTAAGCCACAGGTCTCTCCCTTAAAGTTTTCGTGCGAATAGTTAGGGTGAAGCCTGTCCAACACGCACCGGAGCTTTCTCCCCATGAGGAGCTCTGCTGGGCTTCTCCCAGTTGCTGTGCATGGTGATGCATGCTGAACCGCAAGGAATTGATCTATCCTGGCCTGCCAGTCCCCATTGTCTAATCTGGACAGTGCTTCCTTGGCTGTCCTGACAAATCGTTCAGCCAATCCGTTGGAAGCCGGGTGAAATGGGGCTGATAGGGCATGGCGGATCCCCAGGCCGGCCAAGTAGCCTTCGAAAAGGGTTGCTGTAAATTGGGGACCATTGTCCGATACCAAGGTATCCGGCAGGCCGTGGGTGGCAAACAACTTTCTTAGGGCCTTGATAACCGCTTCGGCCGTTGTGGATGGCATTAATACAATTTCGAGCCATTTTGAAAAGGCATCCACTACTATTAAAAACGTTTGGCCATGGAACGGGCCGGCAAAATCAATGTGGATCCTCCCCCATGGGCCTTTTGGTTTCTCCCACTCTCGGATGGGCGCTACTGGGGGATCGGGGCGAGACTCCTGGCAGGGTCTGCACTTCCCCACCCACTCGGAAATGACCTGGTCCATGTTGGGCCACCAGACATAGCTGCGGGCTAAGCACTTCATCCTAACGATGCCAGGATGCCCTTCGTGCAATAATTCTAAAACTCTATCTCGTAGTTTTGCTGGAATTACCACTCTGTCACCCCACAGTAAGCACCCCCCTTGCGTAAACAGTTCATTTCGTTTGTTGGCAAAACCTTGGTACTCCTCCCCGACCACCTTGTCCGGCCACCCTTTCAAAACCCAACCCATAACAGTCCGGATAACAGGGTCTCTATTTGATGCCTTCGCCACCTCGCCGGAGGAGATGGGCCCCAAGGTTAACGTGTCCAACAACAGGACGGAGGTTTCCGGTGTTGGGTTGTCCAGCAGGTCGGGAAGGGGGCAACGGCTAAGGGCATCCGCATGACCCAGGGTCCGCCCAGGCCGATGGACGAGCTGGTACGAGTAGGCCGATAAGAAAATCGCCCATCTAGTTAAACGGGGGGAGAGGGCAGCGGGGGTTGGCCTGTCGCCTGCTAGCAGTCCTAGCAACGGTCTATGGTCAGTCACAAGTTCGAATTTTCGGCCATAGAGGTATTCGTGGAACTTTTTAACCCCCGCAATCGCAGCCAGAGCCTCTCTGTCCAATTGGCTATAGTTTCGTTCTGTGCTGGACAGAGTTCGGGAGTAGAAGGCAATGGGTGCCTCTAGGCCGTTCGGCAGTCTATGGCCTAGGACGGCACCAACTCCTACGGGGGAGGCGTCGCAAACCAAGACGAGCGGCAGCTCTGCATTGTATTGGATCAGGAAACTGTCCTCAGATAGGAGTTTTTTTACTGCCTCAAACGCGGCCGCTTGCGGTTTCCCCCAGACCCATGGTACATTCTTCCCTAAGAGTTTGTGAAGGGGATCAGCGACCGTGGCCTTATCTCTTAGGAACATTGAGTAGAAATTTAGTAGTCCAAGGAAGGCTTGGAGCTCAGCTTTGGATTTGGGGGCTGGTGCGCTTTTGATGGCCCTCACCTTGCTTTCGGTAGGGTGGATGCCTGTGCCGTCCACCCTGTACCCCAGAAATTCTACCGAGGGGACCGCTATCCTGCACTTGTTCTTTTTAAGTCTTAGTCCCGCTTCTCTGAATCTGGACAGGACGTTCCGTACCCTGTCCCCTAGCTGGTGTTCGTCTTGGGCGCTGACTAAGACGTCATCGAAATAGGGGACTACTCCCGGAAGTCCTTGCAACAGGCGCTCCATGGTGCTTTGAAATAAGCCGGGTGCGACGCTCACCCCAAATTGGAGCCTGGTGCATTTAAATGCACCCCTATGAGTCACGATCGTTTGCGCCTCTGCCGTGGCGTCGTCGACCGGTAACTGTTGATAGGCTTGGGCCAGGTCTAATTTGGCAAAAATTTTTCCGGGGCCCAGGGAGTGTAGTAGATGGTGCACGATCGGCACCGGATAGGCGCTCGGCTGCAAGGCCTTGTTGATCGTGCACTTGTAGTCGGCGCAAATTCTGATTGAGCCGTCGGACTTAACTGGGGTGACTATGGGGGTCTCCCACTTGGCATGGTCAACGGGAACCAACACCCCTTGCTTAATCAGTTTGTCCAGTTCTGCATCGATCTTTGGTTTCAATGCGAACGGCACTCTTCTGGCCTTTAGTCTTACTTGGCCTACGTTGGGGTCTAAGTTTAGTGAAATAGGGGTCCCCACATACTTGCCCAATGTGTCCCCGAAAACGTCCTGGAACTCGGACAGGAGGCTGTCTTTCAGGGTTGACTTGGACATCAGGTGGACGCCGGTGAAGCCCATGCCAAGGGCTCGGAACCACCCCATGCCCAGGAGGCTCGGCAGCTGCTTCGTGACGATGGTCAGCGGCAGGTCTCTTTCGTAGTCTCCGTAGGTGACCCGGAACGTGCCCACGCCTTCGAGGGGGACTCGGTTCCCCTGGTAGTCTAGGATGCGCAGTCTCTGTCTGGAGAGTTGATCCTTCCGGAACGACGGCAGGAGGGTCTTTAGGGTTGTCCACGACATGATGGAGAGAGCTGATCCGGTGTCGATCTCCATCGAACACGGTCTTCCGTTGATCTCGACCACCGTGCTGACTTTGTCCTCGACCGTTGTGCTGGCCTGGTCGATGTGTATGCTGCGGCCATCTCGCGGTTCAAATTCGCGCCGTTTTTTCGCGCCGCCTTCTCTCGTTGGCTGCTTCTGGCGCGCTGATTCCGGTTGGCTGCGGCGCTCACGTGGTTTGAGTCTTCTGGGCAGAGTGGCTCTGCAGACTCGCGCCAAGTGCCCTTTCTTCTCGCAACGCCTGCAAATAGCCTCTCTGTATTTGCAGGACAGTCTATCATGGTGCCCGCCACAGCTGGGACAGCTTCGCCGGGGGCTGCCAGTGTCTTTTCTCCGGTGCTCTGTTCGGAAGACGTCCTCATCCGACTCGGACTCCGAGCTGGATCCGGCGTCTTCTCTGTGCACCGGGGCAGACTTGGGGCTGTCTTTGCTGGTCGGCGGACGCTGTAGCGTTTCAGCGGCCTTTGTGGAGGCTTCGTGAGCCCTGGCCTCATCAAGGGCTCCGGCAAGCGTCAGATCAGGCTTGGCGAGCAGACGCCGTTGCAGCCTAATGTCCCGAACACCACAGATCAGTTGCTCAAGCAACGCATCATCCAAGTCTCTGTAGTCGCAATGAGTTGCGGCTTTTCTCAGGCTGGCCATGTACGCGCTGACCGGCTCTCCCTCTCGTTGGACGCGCTGCCTTAGTTGGTATCGCTGCACGAACTTGGAGGGGACGGGAGCGTAGTGAGCCCGGAGAGTTGCCATCAAGGTGTCCCATGAGACTGTTTGAACCGGCGTTGGCTCACACAGTGACTCGGCCATCTCGAACACGTCCGGTCCGCAGTGGCTTAGGAATAGGGCTCTCTTTCGATTAGCCGAGAGGCCCTGCATGTCGCTGGCTTCTAGCGAGCATTCAAACCTTGTTAGGTACGAGACCCATTTTTCGCGGGTCGGATCAAAAGGCTTGGGCGGAACGTAGGCAGACATGTCCGGTATGTCTCCTGTGGTTCGCCTCGTCGCCTAGCTGAAGCTCGTGGTCTCACTGGTTGGCTTCTTGTAGCCTCAATCCCACCTTCGTCGCCAATGAAGTGGTTCGGGAATGACGAGAGGCACAAGCAAGCAAGTGACAACAGCTCTTTAATATATGGTGAGACTTCAGCAAAAACTCAGAGGCTGCAGTCCTCCTTATATACAATCCTGGAGAGACTGTCAGCCAATCAGAAACGTAGGCAGGTTTGAAACTCCCGCTTAAAAGTATCAATACATAACACAAACCGTGTCCCTAATTGGGTAGGTCTGGTTTAATGAAAAGAAGGGGAGACATGATAGCAGTCTTCCTATCTCAGGGGCTGCCCCAAAGAAGAGGGAGTCAAGTATTCTCCAAAGCACCAGAAGGCAGGAGAAGAAGCAATGGATGGAAACTAATCAAGGAGAGAAGCAACTTAGAACTAAGGAGAAATTTCCTGACAGTGAGAACAATTCATCAGTGGAACAACTTGCCACCAGAAGTTGTGGATGCTCCATCCCTGGAGGTTTTGAAGAAGAAACTGGACAACCATTTGCCTGAAATGGTATAGGGCAGTGATAGCTAACCTTTTTGCCATCGCGTGCCAAAAGCGGGGGGAGCATAGGGGGGGGGTCGCATGCGTGCATGGCCACATCCATAATTCTATGTGCACCGCCCCCGTGCATGCACACACGACCCCCTTGCGCTCCCCCCGCTTTTGGCACGTAATGGCCCGGTGGGCCCGGTAGGCCTGGGTTTTTTGCCCTCCCCAGGCTCCAGAGCCTTTCTAGGAGCCTGAGGAGGGCGAAAACAGCCTTTCCCATTCATCCAGAGGCCCTCCGGAGGCCAGAAACGGTCCATTTGCCAACATCTGTTCCCACCTGAAATGGGCTGTTTCTGGCCTCTGGAGGGCCTCCGGAGGGGTGGGGAAGGACATTTTCGCCCTCCCCAAGCTCCTAGAAAGGCTCTGGATCCTGGAGGGAGAGAAAAACAGGCCTTCCTCACCCGCCAGGCCCTCCAGAGGCAGGAAACTGTCTATTTCCCTACTTCCGGTGGGCCCAGAAGGTCCGAAAATCAGCTGGCCAGCGCAATCATGCACGCCGGAGCTGAGCTCGTGTGCGCATCGATATGGCTCCATGTTCCACCATGGTACGCGTGCCATAGGTTCACCATCACGGGTATAGGGTGTCCTGCTTGAGCAAGGGATTGGACTAAAAGATCTCCAGTTCTGTAAAATTCTTTTAAATTGGAGGTGACTAAGGACCTCACAAGTGCTTGAGTATAGATGACATTAGATACAGGAGAAACAATTTTTTACTACCCAAAGGTGACCTTCCCTCTTGCTAAATATGACACAGGAATCTGAGAAGGAAAATACCGTATTAAATGAGCTAAACGTGGAGACTTCCTTTGGTCCACCTGTTTAGATGTTCTGACTACAATATTGTTTCTGTTATGTCTACAGAAGTACAAAACTGCTAAGCTGAATAGCAAGGGTGATGTCCTCTTTACGTACATGGTTGATTCTTCAATCCATTGGACCTCTAGGGGCTCTTTTTTAGAAAGTATAGGTGGTGGGTTATTGTCGATTGACCTTCTTGAGGAATATCTAAGGGTCATGAACAAGAGTTAGGTTAGAGTGGTGTGGTGGCCTAGAGGTGGAGCTCTCGCCTCACAATCAGGAGGCTGTGAGTTCGATCCTAGATAGAGGCAGATATTTCTCTCTCTGGGTGCTCTGAGAATATATCTGCTGAATATAACTCCGCATTGGTGACAGGAAGGGCATCTGGCCATTAAAACGCTCCATTCAGTTGTCCAGATTCCATCCCGCAAGGGATTACGGGGTCATTAAACGATGATGTTGAACAAGAGTTAGGTTGGGGAAGATGGTGTGATTTTTCTCTTATTGTGGGTCCTCTGGACTTTTCTGCGTAGGCGTTTTCTTGATGAAAAGAGAATTTAGCTCCTTCATTAGGGAAACTTTAGCTACAGTGTGTCGAATAGGTATATCTGCACCAATGTCCATATAGGTAGTCCTCAGCTTACGACCACAACTGAGCCCAACGTTGATGTTGTTAAGTGAGAAATTTGTTCAGTGCATTTTGCCCCATTTCTATGACTTTTCTTAACACGTTTGTTAAGCGAGTCACTGCAGTTGTTAAATTAGTCACATGGTTGTTAAATGAATCTGGCTTCCCCGCTGACTTGGCTCGTCAGAAGGTCACAAGAGGTCCCGGGGTCACGCCGATGGACATGGCGACCGTCGTAATGTGAGTCAGTTGACAAGTGTCTGAATTTTATTCACGTAACCCTGGGAATGCTTACAATGGTCCTAAGGGTGAAAAACGGTCATAAGTCTCTTTTTTTCAGTGCCATGGTAAGCGAACTGTTGTAAGTTGAGGACTATCTGTAGTTGAGCTGGTCGCTGAGTTAAGTTAGCCTGTTTTGTGGACTTCCTTAATATATTGAATCGTAAGCTTACTAAATGTGCTAGATTTGTATGCTAGAATAAACAGGAAAAATAGAAATATTCACAAGGACCCTCAAAAAGAAGTTTAATACTTAGCAAGCAACCCAGGTACCCTGTTTTGCCAAAAATAAGACACAACCAGAAAATAAGTCCTAGCATGATTTTTCAAGATGCTCGTAATATAAGCCCAACCCCCCAAAATAAGCCCCAGTTAAGATTGCCAGCCAGATGGGCGCATTTCCCCAAAAATAAGACCTAACCAGAAAATAAGCCCTAATGTGTCTTTTGGAGCAAAAATTAATATAAGACCCTGTCTTATTTTCAGGGAAACATGGTAACTACAACACAAAGAGAGAGGGAGGGATGAAGGAGGGTGAGAGAAAGGGAGAGAGGGTGGGGAGAGAGAAAAGGAGAGGGGGACGGAGGAAGAGAAGGAAAGGGGGAGGGAGGAAAAGAGAGAGGGAGAGAAGGAGAGAGGGATGGAAGGAGGGAGAGGGAGGGAGGAAGAGAGAGAAGTAGAGGAATGGAAAGGGAGAGAGGAAGGGAGGAAGGGAGAGAGAGAGGGAGAGGGCGGGAGGGAAAGAAAGAGGGAGAGAGGGGGAAGAAGGGAAAGAGAAAGTGAGGGGAAGGAGAGAAAGCAGGAAAGAGGGAGAGAGAGAAAGAAAGATGGAGAGAGGGGGGGAGAGAGGGAAGGAGAGAAAGGAGAGAGAGAGGGAGAAAGGGAGATAGAGAGAGGGAGGGAGAGAGAAAGAGGGAGAGAAAGAGAGAGGGAGATAGAGAGAGGGAAGGAGAGAGAGAAAGAAAGAGGGAGGGAGAGAAGGAGGGAGGGAGGGAAAGAGGGAGAGAAAGAGGGAGGGAGAGAGAAATTTTGTTTTTCCTCTGCAGCTGGTCAGCCTAGGCTAAATCAGTAACAGATACAGTTAAGTCATCATCATTAAACCTTTTGGGAGAGAATCTGTGGACATTTACATGCCATCTAACTGTCCAAAGACTTGAAGTGGGGAAGGTCTTGTAGGAGTGAATTCTGAGTTCTTTGTAAATTCAAAGACTGTTCTCTTGTTGTCCTGGGCATTGACAGTGTCAGATGGATGAGTGAGCAAGTGAGTGAGATGATAGACAGAAATATAGGTAAGATACAATAAATACAAAATAGATGGAAAATAAGGTAAAAGTATAGAGAGATCAAGATTGAGAGATAATGATTAGGTTGAGAGAATGAAAGATAAGAGAGGTAAAATAGATGATAGAAATAGATAATGGCTGAGATATTGTAGATGAGAGAGAGGTAATGACATAGATAGATAGATAGATAGATAGATAGATAGATAGATAGATAGATAGATAGATAGATAGATGATAGATAGTGATCTGTCCCCGTCCACACACACACACAAACACAGCCAGCCGAGGGTTAAGGAAACACTTTGGCACACACCCAGGTCTTTATCTCCAATTTGGCAGTGATTTACACACCGTCTGCCAAGTGCGTTTATTTCCACAAAACAGAAAGATAAGATACTTAGCGTACAAAAGTCCAATCAGAATAATATTTCTCTCAGCAGTTTCCAGACGAGGCTTTAGTGACTATCCAAGGTTTACTTTTGTTCGTCACAGGGATTGCTGGCCACCACCCTCTATTATATAGTCTCTGGGGTGTGGTCCAGTGACTCAGTTCTAATCCCTAGCACGCCTCCTGAGCTGCTGCAATCGTTTATCACGCCTTCGGAGGCGTGCGTCCAGGAATGATGTCTCTCCCTCGCTCTCATCCGAGCCACCTGTCTCCCTGCTAATCTCCTCTCCCTCAGCCGGCACCTGAGACAGTGCCAGAGGGGAGGGGCCTGGAGAGGGAGGCCTGGCTGACTCCTCTTCCTCATGCTTGGAGCTTTCTTCCTCTGATGGGACAGGCTCAGAGGGCGGGGCCACAACAGATAGATAGATAGATAGATAGATAGATAGATAGATAGATAGATAGATAGATAGACAGATAGATAGAGGATGGATGGATGGATGGATGATAGATGCCCTGTTTTCCCCCAAAATAAGACATCCCCTGATAATAAGCCCACTTGGGCTTTTGAGCGCATGGCAATAAGGCCAAGCACTTATTTCAGGGTTCAAAAAAATATAAGACAGGGTCTTATTTTTGGGGAAACATGATAGATAGATAGATAGATAGATAGATAGATAGATAGATAGATAGATAGATAGATAGAAGATAGGTAGGTAGATACAGTAGGTAGTTAGACATGGATAGATGGATGGATGGATGGATGGATGGATGGATGGATGGATGGATACATACATACATACATACAGGTAGGATTTTAGCTAAGGTTTTAAAGGACCTTGCAGAGTGCTCTATAAGGATTTTTGGAAGATTTTAAGCTAGGATTTTAACCAGAATTTTAAACGTTTTAACTAACTTATTTAACATGACGCGGGAAAACACCCGAGATTTTAATTTTTTGCATACATACATACATACATACATACATACAGTACATAAGAGACAGAGAGATAAAATAGATGATAGAAATAGATAATGGCAGAGATACTATAGATGAGAGAAATAATGGCAGACAGACAGAGATAGATGATAGATAGAAGATGTTGAGAGAGAGAGAGAGAGAGAGAGAGATGATAAACAACAAAAAAGATAGAGTGACACACGGTCCAGAGATTTTTAATCTGAATTTATTCTTTTAGTTTATACATTTTTCTAGAATATTTCACGCAGCTGATCAATTGGATTACAGTCCCTCCCAAAAACAACTCTCTCAACCCTTTCTTTTCTTTCTTTCTTTTTCTTTCTTTTTCTTTTTTTTTTTTCGCTAACATGAACGCTGTTCTCTACATACAGGAACTCCCTAGGGAAAGGGAGTTGTGTATGAGACATTGCTTCTGTGGTGGGCTCTGCTGTGTTTTGTAGCCGCTTTAAAACGGGGGAGCTGATCTTCCGTTTTTGGTATGCTCTGAGTGCCGAGACGTTACCTAACTATCGCTTCCTTCATAACGTGATGTGTCTAGATTTCAGGAAGCTATGTCAAAGATTGCTCACTTCATACACCTCTACATGGAATCGGGGGGCCCGAAAGTAGCTGGCATTCATACAATTGACACAACCGAACACAACAAAATGTAATTTCTGGGCAACCTGTACTTCAAGGAGGAGGCATCTGCCAGGCATTGATAGTCCAGACTCTTTTGGGTTCTTGACATGTTTAGACGAAAGAAGTCTCAAGTATTAAGCTTCCTCCAAGGTCCTTTCCAAGAAGAACTGAAAGTTTTGGGGCAAGGGACACCTGTTTAGGCAGAGGTACCTCCTCCAGGTCAGATCTGGAGATGTAGGCGTTGACTGGGACAGGTTTGTTTTGAAGTCCAACCTCCGAAAGAGACGTTGGGCAGCCAAGATATTGTCCGGACTTTGCAAACTAATTGTCCACGTTGGCCGCCATCCATTGAATGCATGCTTCTCTCAGCTGCCACAACATGGTTCTGTTAATGGTCACTGTTTTTATGTGTCCACATGAATTGTGTCTTTTGTGTCAGTGTGTCTTTGGCTAGGCTTCCTCCATTCCTTTTGATTTCTTCCTTATGATATCCGTTGTTTTGTTTTGTTTTTTGTTTTGATTTTTTGTCCTTTTCGTTTTCTTTTCGTTTGGTTGTGTGCTCATTACAGCTTTTTGGAACAATGCTGTATTTTAGTGATTTCTACTCCTTCTCCTCTATTTCCTTCTCCTTCTCCTCTCCCCTCCTTCTCCTTTTGCTTTTCCTTCTCTCCCTTCAATCCTTCTCCTCCTTCTCCTCTCCCTCCCATCCTTCTTTCTCCTCTCCCTCCCATTCTTCTCCTCCTTCTCTTTCTCCTTTCCCTCCCATCTTCTCCTCCTTCTTTCTTCCTCCTCCTCCTTCTCCTCCTTCCCCTCTCCCTCTCCTCCTCTTTCTCCTCCCTCCTTCCCTCCCTCCCTTCTCCTTTTCCTTCTTTCTCTCTCTCTCTCTCTTCCGTCTGGTTTTTGTTTGAGTTTTTAACCTCTCTCTTCCTTCCCACCTTCCTCCCCCACCTTTCCCCACCCACCCACCCACCCCAGACTATATATAAATATATCAATATCTATATAAAAAAAATTCTTTTCTTCTTTTGTCATTCAATCAAATTCCAACCCAACCACCAAGAGCCAGTCAAATCCACCACAGTCCCGCGCTGAGCTAGGAAAAAAGTAATGACAGGAAAGTGGAGCACACAGTATCCCAGTCCGTAAGTTCAACCATCAACTCAAAGTTGGAAGTGTGATATGATGGCACCATGTAACTCAGCTAAGAATTGGTTGCATGACCTGCCGTCAAGTTTCGTGGAGATGCTGTGATTGAAACATTATTTTCTTGGATGTCGTATCGGTTGAATAATTGGCCAGTCACTTGTGCCTTTCTTGACTCTGTGCTGCCACAATTTTTTCTTGCCGTGCTCATGTTTATTTATTTATTTATTTTTGTCTTATTCTTCGTTTGTTTCCTTTTTAGTGCTTGCAGTGGTTTCTTTGTGGTTTTGAGTTTTCTCGTTCAGCAACTTTTAACGCTTCTTTAGATATCACCTGGAATGGGGGAGAAGACAAATTTCTAATTATTATTTTTTTTTAGGGAAAGGGAAGAAATGGGATTGTTGTCTATGTTTTGCGTAATTTCCAACCAATAAGGAAAAGGAGCTGTGTGATTGGTATTTTTTTGCACCCTGAATACTTGTGTTTTCAATGAATTGGGGGCCTTTTTCAATTGAGTCTTCTCGTTCTCTTCCTTCCTTAAAACATATCCTTAAAATCCCTCTCCAAAAAAATAAAAAATAAAAAAAAATCAAGAGTTAATTGCAGTGCAAAAGAAAATAACCACGTACCAAAGCAAGCTAGAAAAGAACTTCTTAAGTGCCTTATTATCAAAAAAAAAAAAAAATCCAATTTTTAAGGTTTGGGTAGCACAAGAAGGCTTAAGAAATCCATTGCTTTGGGGAAAGGGGTGTGTGTGAGATTATTATTTGGGGTTAAAAAGATTTTTAAAAAACCCAAAACAATCCTGATTCTAAACTAAAAGGCCTCATGCATTTTTGTTTTTAGTTACAACTGAAAAAGGATCCTGGATGAGTGTTTTTTCCTTTATATATATATATATATATTTATATTTCCTTTAGTTTCTTCTATTCTTATAATTTTTGGTGTCGTAATTGTTACAACTGCTGTGTCCAGTTTGCTGTTTGTTCGATCAACAGTGTGGGGAGAAAAAACAACAACTTTGCCAGCATGGTTTGAGCTAAAAGCATGACGTTTCTCTATCTAAAGGAAGCTTTTGCGGTGGTTTTTTCGTTCTTTCTTTTCTTAAAGTTTTCTTGATGTAATAAATCACTGAGTCTCTGAGAAGAGAAACCTGCTTGCCAGCCAGAGATAAGAGCTAATCCCTCAACGATTAAGCATTCTCCTTAAATGTCAAGTTGGATCGTGATTTTTTTTTTAAAAAAATTCTTTTTATTCAAGAAACATTAGCCTTACATTTTTACATTCGTTTTTATTGCACAGAGAGACAGGAACAGTGGTGGGATTCAGCCGGTTCGGGTGAATCGGTTGTTAAGTTGCTTCCCGGCCCCACTCATCCCCGCCCCTTCCAGGAGTCCCCACGTGCCCCATTTTGGCTCCCAGGTAAGTGCAGGGAGGCCTCCAAGGCCCAAAATGGGGCACGGGGGGGTGCAACGTAGCTCCCCCCCGTGGCCCGTTTTTGTTCCCAGGAGGCTGCAGGGAGGCCTACTAGGCCCAAAACAGGAAGTGGGGGGGCACACACACACCCGTGGCCTGTTTATACTCCCAGGGGGATGCAAGAGGCCGAGTGCTGCCTGTCACATCCCCTGGCCACTCCCACCATGGCCACGCCTACCCAGCCGGTCATTACGGCAGAAAACCAGTTGTTAAATTATTTGAATCCCACCACTGGACAGGAAGTTTGTTCCAGGCGATTTTTACATTCCAAGCCTCCTGTTCTAAGTATTTTTTTTTCTATGCTTTGCAAAAAGAAAACAATTTATCAGCAACTGGCCTTTTTGAGAAAAGGCGAGGGAGGGACTCAAACTTAGATGAGGGAATAGAAGGGGAACTCATCAAATTTGCAGACGACACTAAACTGGCAGGAATAGCCAACACCCCAGAAGACAAGCTGAGGATCCAAAAAGAACCTGACAAACTTGAACAATGGGCCCCATCCAACAAAATGAATTTCAACGCGGAAAAAAGCAAAGTTATACATTTAGGCAGGAAAAATCAAAGGTATAAGTACAGATTAGGCGAGACCTGGTGCAAAACCAGTATCTGGGAGAGGGACCTTGGAGTCCCAGTGGACGATCCCTTAAACATGAGCCAGCCATGTGCGGCAGCAGCCAAAAAAGCTAATACAATCCCGGTTTGTATAAACAGAGGCATAGAATCAAGATCATGTGAAATATTAGCACCACTTTATAAAGCCCTAGTAAGGCCACCTGGAATGCTGCAACCAATTTTGGTCACCGTACTACAAAAAAAGATGTTGAGACTTTGGAAAAAGTGCAGAGAAGAGCAACTAAGATGATCAAAGGCCTGGAGACTAAAACATATAAAGAACACCTGCAGGATTTGGGTTTGGTGAGTCTAGAGAAAAGAAGAATGAGGGGTGACATGATAGCAGTATTCCAGTATTTGAGGGGCTGCCACAATGAAGAGGGGGTCAAATTATTCTACAAAGCATCAGAGGCAGTGGTGGGTTCCAACCAGCGTTACTACCGGTTCTCTTCGTGCACACGCTTTGCATTTTTCGGCAGAAGAGGTTGTAGAAAAAAATGCTTTTAAAAATTAAAAAAAGCCTCTGATGATCGCGCGGCTCAGCTGGGCATTGGGGGGGGGGGGCAAGGATTTTTGCTACCAGTTCTCCGACCCGCCGCCATCGCAACTGGATTAGGTGATCCGGTCTGAACCGGGAGCATTTCACTCCTGACTAAGAAGCTAAACATCTAGAGATCTCATCTGAAGGGACTGGAGAAAAAGTTTATGCTACAAACTCTGAACAAATGTTAGGGTCCCAAAACGGACACAGAAGTTTAGGTAGCTTTCTTAATCTACTTCTCTTATTTGTGAAGCCAGAGACACCTTTGAGATGGGATGGCCAGATGTTCTTCACAGTTAGTAGTTAGTATCTGGGATACTCTTAGAAAATATTAATAAAATATCCTGAAGGGGAGATGTGTCTATCCAAGATAAAAAAAAAACAAAGCAAAACACAACTAAATTTGCATATAGTTTCCATAATGGGAACAAGATTGTCTTGGAAATAGATGTTCTCCTAAATCTGTATGTGTGTTTTATTTTTCTTTATTGATTATAAGGTATGCTCTTTGGATCTTCTTTCCCCTTGTCAGTTTTCTCTATCTTTTATTCCTTTCTTTCAAACAAAACAAAACATCTGTATACATTCATATATGTGTATATATATATATATATATATATATATATATATATATATATATATATATATATATATATATATATATATATATATATGTATGTATATATATATTGATTCGTTTTGGTCCAGCTTGGAATGACATTTTTTCTCTCTTTTTAGGGCATCAGCTGAATGGGCCACCCTTAGAGAAATATATATAAATATAGATATATATATATAAATAAATATATATATATATTAAATAAATATATATAGGAACGAGAACTGTGAGATTACACCTTTAAACATCTCAGTCAAGTGGAAAACTTCAGACTTTTAACGCTCTTTCTGGTTGTTTCGACTGGAAACTTTGCTTAGAGGAAAGTCATGTTCAGCTGGCTTTGAAGGACATGTGGTGGACAACTAAAACTGTACCAACTATCCGATGAACGAATCAAGAACATTGGAGAAAAAAAAAGAAAGAAAAAGAAAGAAGAGAAGAGAAATCACGGCAGAAGCAAGATTGACTTGGATTTCTACCGTGAACTTGATCTAAACCATCGTAGCTTTTCCCCAATTTGGAAATGCTAAAAGTGTGCCTGTGGCCATCACGGATGGGGTTGCTATGGTCGCCCATGGCAACCGTCACTAAGCATTCTTTATCTGTCATTCCTTAGCTACATAGGGACCAAAGGACATAACTTTTTACCGCAAACTTGTAGTTGTATGTAAATTACTCAGAAGATCTTTCCGTTTCTCTTAGCTGTTCCCGCTAAGACAGCTTTGGAGAGCAATTCTATGAAATAATGTATAAAAAAAACAAAACAAAAAAAAACTAAAACTCAGCTTCGACGCTTTAAAAAAAAAAAGGCAAGATAATAGTTCTTTGATACTTTGGAAGGTCTTTGGATATACATTAATTAGAGTCTATGAAACTTTCATATGGTTTTCTTTATAATAGGGATGGACCAAGGGGGTTTGAAGGGGCAGGTACAGGGGAGAATTTTGTCAGAAGACGAAGAAGAGAAAAGAAAATATGGCTCCATATTTGGGTAAGGAGAAAGAAGAAGGAAAAAAAGTGTACCGTAGAACGATAGCGTGTTTATAATAAAAAAGGGGGGCCCTACCTCCCCTACCAAAACCCCTAATAGTTGTACAGAATTAAAAAAAAGTTTAAATACCTATATAATGGGGCAGGGGGAAGATTAGATGACATAAAAAGCAAAAAAAAAAAAGCAAAAAAAATATATAGGCGTTAGCGTTAATGCTAAGAAAACATACAAAGATGTAGAAACTTTTTTGTAGCGTTTAGATTGATATCCGTTCCTGCTCTAATCAACTGCTGTTGGAAGCGGTTGTCTGATGGACAGGCAGGGCAGAGAAAGTGGCTTCATTTGGCAAGTTTTTGATTATAACCATCAAAAGTCGTACTAAGTCGTACCGAAATCGGTGGATAATTAACCACTCGAAAGTCTTGAACCAACCGATAACTCAGCAGCTGTCAAGTCCAAAGTTTAGTTGAACTTGACGGAAGGCAAATCAAAGGTTGGACATTTTCCACGAGACGCATTGCCAAAAGCCACTGATTTAATTTTTTGCTTTGGTAGCTTCCATATTTGTTCTAAATCCTTCAGGACGGGGGCAAGGAGGGGCGGGGAGGGTGTGGGATTTAGCCTAGAACCTTAATCTTAAAAAAAGAAAAACCTTTAAAAAAATCATAAAAGTATGGGAAAAAATACAGACACAAAAAAAAAAATTACAAAAAAATGCAATCTCTTTGAAGAATTTCTGAAACTGTTTACAAGGAATTTTGAAAAACGGGGATGTTTAAAAAAAAGATGCTGGCTCTGTTTTTCTGTAAATAAATTTGCATATTTTGTAGGACTTTTAATTGTAATGATAGAGAAAAAAAATCAAGGAAAAAAACTATTTAAGGAAGCACGATATTTATCTTTGGTAAATGACTTTAGAGCAGTTAAAAAAAGAAGTTGCTTTAAAATCTGAATCAGAAAAATAGAAACGATTATTTAAGAACACATATATTTTAAAGGATATCATATTTATTATAATTTATTTCCATGGGATTAAGATTTGATTTTAAGTGTGCAGTTTCTTTCCTCACTTCCCCTCCCTCACTCCTACCGTTTTATCAGATCAAAACAAATAATTATTCATTATTCTTTCTGAATAATTGTTTTCCTTTGGGTTAGATTTGGGGGAAGTTTAAAAAAAAAATTTTTTTTTCCTATTTTCATTTCCCCTCCATCTTGGATCTGATTTTGAAGTCTTTACACCAGGGGTCTCCAACCTTGGCAACTTTAAGATTTATGAACTTCAACTACCAGAGTTCCTCGGCCATCTTTGCTGGTTGAGGAATTCTGGGAGTTGAAGTCCACAAATCTTAAAGTTGCCAAGGTTGGAGACCCCTGTTTTACACTGGCTAAACACCCCCAAATCTTCTCCGGTGGTTTGGCTAGGAGTTGACCGCCAAAGCAAGCCGGTATCTCGGTGTATAAAATGCCATGCAATTCCATAAAAGTGCTCTGAGTCTCAATTCCCTTAAAACTCCTTGTAATCTTATGTAATTAATGAATGACGCTTACCAGCTTAGCCCTAAATAAAGCACAGTTTAAAAAAAAAACATATTTTAATTTTTGGGGTGTGTGTTTTTTTCTCCCGCTTTCTTTCAGTCTCTTAATGTACATGCTTCAAGAATGAAGAGCATTTTCTTTCAACGGGGGTCATGAAGGTTTGCAGAACTATAAATACCAACAGAAAAGAATTGTTGTCGCTGAGCATTAAAATGTGGGGTCCTTGATGCTCTCTGAGCTGGGTGGTTTTCCAGGAGACATTTCATGACCCAACTAGGTAACTTCATCAGTGCTAGAAAGGGAGGGGGGTTTGGGAAGAGGGGGAGGGGGGAAGGGGTTCTTGGTGGGCTCTGAGCTTGCTTTTTTCTTGCAGACATTTCATTACCCAACTAAGTAACATCATCATTGCCAGAAGGGAGTGAGATCACCCCAGTCAAGGACCTACAAACTCAGACAAACAATCAGTGAGCAATATACCGATACTCTAATCAAGGAACTACCAAGGACACTCTCATCAACCCTAGAAGAGCAAGCCATTCTGTTCTGTTCTGTTCTGTTCTGTTCTGTTCTGTTCTGTTCTGTTCTGTTCTGTTCTACTCCTTTTCTATTCTATTCTATTCTATTCTATTCTATTGATTCCATTCCATGTTTTCTTTTCTGTTCTGTTCTGTTCTATTCTATTCTGATTCCATTCTATTCCATTCCATGTTTTCTATTCTATTCTATTCTATTCTATTCTATTCTATTCTATTCTATTCTATTCTATTCCATTCCATTCCATTCCATTCCATTCCATTCCATTCCATTCCATTCCATTCCATTCCCTGTTTTCTATTCTATTCTATTCTCCAAAGCACCTGAAGGCAGGTCAAGAAGCAACGGATGGAAATTAATCCAGAGGAGAAGCAACCTAGAACCAAGGAGAAATTTCCTAACAGTTAGAACAATTAATCAGTTGAACGACCTGACTCCTGAACTTCTGGGTGCTCCATCACAGGAGGTTTTTAAGAAGAGATTGGATGACCATTTGTCTGAAGTGGTGTAGGGCTTCCTGCTTGAGCAGGGGGTTGGACTAGAAGACCTCCAAGGTCCCTTCCTTTCAACTCAGTTTCTCTGTTCTGTCCTGTTCAGGAGGGATTTTTGCCCCCATTCTGCTATGAGGAGTTAAGATAATCCCCAACCCGCCATACTGTCCAATACTTGTAAAATGGACTGAATTATCTTCATCCTGCAAAGTTGAGATGCAATGAAACACTTGACAATGTATTACAAAACGTTGGTGAAACAAGCTTGAAAACATTAACACAACCAGCTAGAACAGCAAATACACACAACCCCTATATTTGCCCACATCAATCTCCCTGAGAGAGGACAGCCATGTTTATCACACCTTGAAGGTATTCATGGGAGTTGTAGTTCGGCAACATCCAGAGGGTCACGGAATATCTAGTCCTACTCCATCCTGCTCCAGCTGCCCCTGTTAAGGAATTTGCAGAGTAACCCTTGAGCAGCAAGGGTGTGCACATGAAAGTGATTGAGAGTAGTTACGAATAAACACAGCCAACACACAGATACACAGAGTTGTGTTTATTTTCAGGAAATAATAAGTCCAATAATTGCTGAGCACATTGTAAGCCGCCCTGAGTCTTCGGAGAAGGGCGGCATATAAATCAAATTAAAAAATAAAAATAAATAAATAAAAAATAAATAAACAGTCCAGGTCATACACATATAAAGCAGGAGATAGCCAAAATGACAGTCCAGGGATAATCCAATAACAAAGTCTTCTTACCAGTCGTCGTAGTCATTCACAATAAACAGTTCTTCTGGATTTGCAAACAGTAGCATACAGAGATATCAGAGAGCAAGAACAACAAAGAGAAACAAACCATGTTTCTAGCTCCCTCTTAAGGAGGTTGGCTACAGAGCTAACCAATCAGGACACAGTATGATGCAATACAGCAGTCTTAAAGCTATATTGAGGGTTTATATATTGCCAATCCAACATGTTAGATAATAGTCATTTCCTAACAGCCCCCACCATGGGTAAGATGGCATCTTCTAGATGAGATTGACTTCAATGTGCACAATCCCTTGCCTTCTTTATATACTATATTTATTATTTTGATTTATGAGTCTGGACGGTGAACAACAATCCAATTCATCAGCAACAAGGGTATGAATCATCTTGGGAGAGATGCTGTTCCATAGGGGAGCAGCTCCCAAGTCTTTTTTAGTAGCCCACAACAGATACCAGCACTTAAGGAGATAAAGAGCTTATTGAAAGAAGCCAAATATCTAGATAGCTCTATTCATAAGCAAAGCAAATACTGCGGGCAGAAGCCCATTCGAGACAGGAAATTTTGAAATTTTGAAGCAAAGTCCGAACAAAAGCAGAATGGTAGGATTAGAAGCAGCCCCTCACTCAAGATCCAACACAGGATGAAAGTCATTAAGACACAATAGGAATTGCCCAACAGAGCAGTCCAAACTTCAAACCTGGGAGCGCTGATCAGCAACAAGCCAAAGATTGACCAGATTAGCTCAGACAAACACCTAGGGTTTGCATTTCCTCTTCTGCCTATAGAGCCAGTTACGACCCCTACATAATCTCTATATGACCCCATAGGAATCTGACAACAACCAATAAAATACAGATTCTCGCACAGGAACAGGAAGCTCAAGTGCAAAGCCCAAGAGAAGGTATATAAAAACCCCGCACTCTCAACTCCATTTTGTCAACTGCCCAGAATCACATGTGGTTCTGTTCATACATTTGGATTCTAGATTTAGGCAAGAAAAACAAAATGCGCCGGTGCAGTATATGTGGTACTTGTTCAATAGTGGTGACTGTGAGAGGGATCTTGGAGTCCTAGTGGACAACCATTTAGATATGAGCCAGCCGTGTGCAGCAGCTGCCAAAAAAGCCAACACAGTTCTGGGCTGCATAAACAGAGGGATAGAATCAGGATCACGTGAAGTGTTACTACCACTTTATAATGCCTTGGTAAGGCCACACTTGGAATATTGCATCCAATGTTAATCGCCACGATGTAAAAAAGATGTTGAGACTCTAGAAAGAGTGCAGAGAAGAGCAACAAAGAGGATTAGGGGACTGGAGGATAAAACATATGAAGGATGGTTGCAGGAACTGGGTATCTCAAGTTTAATGAAGAGAAGGACCAGGGGAGACATGATAGCAGTCTTCCAATGTCTCAGAGGTTGCCACAAAGAAGAGGGAGTCAAGCTATTCTCCAAAGCACCTGAAGGCAGACAAGAAGCAATGGGAAAGATTGTTAAGTGAGCATTGTCCTTTTTTATGACCTTCCTTGCCACAGTTGTTAAGTGAAACACTGCAGCTGTAAAATTAGTAACCCGGTTGTTGAGCAAATCTGGCTTTCCCCATCGACTTTGCTTTTCAGAAGGTCACAAAAAGGGGATCACGGGACGCCTCCGCCGCCCCCCCCCCATACAAACAGGACACTGCAACTGTTGTAACTAAGAGTCAGCTGCCAAGTGTCCAAATTTTGACCATGTAACCATGCGGATGCTGCTAGATGTTGTAAGTGTGAGAAACGGTCGTAACTCATTTTTTCCCCTGATGCCGTTGTAACTTCAAACAGTCACTAAATGAACTGTTGTAAGTTGAGGACTACCTGTGTGTTGGTAAGGTCTTGAATTCTCAAGCAGGGTGTAACAGCATTAGTCTTTATTTTTTTTTTCCCCCAACTCAGACGTTCCTACAAGGTTGTAGAGTATTTAGGAAAAGCCCAATGTCTCAGGGGCTGCCCCAAAGAAGAGGAAGTCTAACTATTCTCCAAAGCATGTGAGGGTAGAACAAGAAGCAAAGGGTGGAAACTAATCAAGGAGAGAAGCAACCTAGAACTAAGGAGAAATTTCCTGACAGTGAGAACAATTAATCAGTGGAACAACTTGCCTGCAGAAGTTGTGAATGCTCCAACACTGGAAGTTTTTAAGAAGAGGTTGGATTACCATTTGTCCAAAGTGGTGTAGGGTTTCCTGCCTAAGCAGGAGGTTGGACTAGAAGACTTCCAAGATCCCTTCCGACTCTGATATTCTATGATATCATCATTAAACCATCTTTCCAATCAGCCACCATGTTTCCAGTGTCTTTCTCCCATCTTGGAACTGAATCAGATGGATTTGCCTTCTGAAAGGAGGAAGCAGGTATGTCTAGTCTAACAAAGAGAAAGACTAGGGCTGGTACGATAACAGTCTTCCAGTAATTGAGCAGCTGTCCAAGGGAAGAGAAGGTCAACCTGTTCTCCAAAGCACCTGAAGGCAGGACAGGAAGTAACGGATGGAAGATCATTAAAGAGAGATCCAATTTAGATGTCCCATTTAAATTGAGGTCCACCTCGAATTAAGGAGACATTTCCTGACAGTGAGAACAATTACCGTATTTTTCAGAGTATATACAAAAGAGTCAGTGGTGGGATTCAAATAATTTAACAACCAGTTCTCTACCCTAACGACCAGATGGGTAGGCGTGGCTCGGTAGTCATGTAACTATATAGGTGTGGCTAACTCAACATCACTGAAGTCACTGGGTGCTTCACCTTAGCTGTTACAATGTAATAAGGGTTAACCAGAGAGGCAGTTTCTGTAAGCGTGGCAAGAAAGATTAGGCTAGAAACACCACCAGAACGTTTCCTTCCTGCCTTCCTTACAGGATTAGTCCTGTCAAGTGGAAAAAAAACAAAATAAAATTTCTTCCAACAAACGGTTTTCCGAACTGCTTAGAAAGTTAACAACCGATAGCCTGCTTTACTTTCATTTTCGTTTTCAGCATAGCTTGATTAGCAGAAGAAGAAAAAAAAAAAATCTGCTCCCAGCAATTTACCTCCTTGCAGCAAGCAGCAGAGGCCCCCGCAAAACAGCTGAGAGTCGGGAGGCCGATCCAAGGGACAAACAACTTGTGCTAATTAGGCTGCGCTGAAGCTGAAATGGGGTGTTTCTTCTTGCTGCAAGGAGGTAAATTGCTGGGAGGCAGAGGCCAAAAAGTGGGGGCCAGTGGGTGGCGGGGCTACATTTGGTGTATAAGACGCATCTAAATTTTCATCCCCCTTTTAGGGGGGAAAAAGGTGCATCTTATACTCCGAAAAATACGGTACTCAGCTAGCTTGTCTTCAGAAGTTGTGGGTTCTCCATCACTGGAAGTTTTCAAGAAGAGATTGGACAATGTATAAGAAAGATATAAGGTCTCCAACTCAAGCAGGGGGTTGGATTAGAAGACCTCCAAGGTCCCTTCTTCTATGTCATTGCCCAAGGTATTGCCAAGTACTAAAATTCCTCTTAACTCTATTTGAACATGCTCATATCTCCAACAAGCAAGGGATTTTCTTGGATAGGAATGTTGCTACTTAGTCAGAGATGGATGGGAGCCGGTTGCTCTCCAAAACAGCCAAGGCTGACAGCAAAATGTGGGGAATTTATTGCTGGGGTTGGGCACGGAGCCTGAATGTTGGCGGTTTGCCTTGTCTAATTGCCTTCAACAAACTCAGTTCAGCTCAGTTCAGCAAGCTAACCTCCTCCATAAAGAAGACATCCGGGTCACCAGAAGCAAGATTTTTTTTTCCAATTCTGCACAAAGATTTTTTTTTAAACAAAGTAGATATATATAGCAATCAAGAGAAGGATGTTGGGGATGGGAGGTGGGGTCAAATCACCATATTACAAAAAATGATGTTAAGACTTTGGGGAAAAAATGCAGAGAAAGAATAAGATGATTAAAGGCCTGGAGGCTAAAAGATATGAAGAACGGTTGAAGGATTTGGGTACCACTAGTCTAGAGAAGAGGACCGGGGGGGGGGGGGGCATGATAGAAATATTCCAGTATTTGAGGGGCTGCCAAAAGGGGAGGTGGTCAATACTGACAGCATATACACCAAGACAAATTTCTTGTGTGTCCAATCACACTTGGCCAATAAAAAAATTCTATTCTATTCTATTCTATTCTATTCTATTCTATTCTATTCTATTCTATTCTATTCTATTCTATTCTATTCTATTCTATTCTCCATAGCACCCAAGGGTAGGATGAGAAGTAATGGGTGGAAACTAATCAAGGAGAGAAGCAACCTGGAATTAAGGAAAAACTTAATCACAGCAAGAACAATTAACCAGTGGAACAGCTTGCCACCAGAAATTGTGAATGCTCCAACACTGGAGGATTTTTAAGAAAAGACTGGACAGTCACTTGTCTGAAATGATGATAGCATGTGTTCCAGAGGTGGGTTTCAGCAGGTTCTGACCAGTTCTGGAGAACTAGTAGTGGAAATTTTGAGTAGTTCGAAGAACCGGTAAATGCCACCTCTGACTGCCCACGCCCTCATCTATTCTCTGCCTCCTGAGTCCCAGCTGATCGGGAGGAAATGGGGATTTTGCAGTAACCTTCCCCTGCCACGCTCATCAAGCCACGCCCACAGAACCAGTAATAAAAAAATTTGAATCCCACCACTGATGTGTTCCAATATTTGAGGAGCTGCCACAGAGAGGAGGAGAGGGGTCAAGCTATTCTCCAAAGCACCTGAAGGCCAGACAAGGAACAATGGATGGAAACTGAACAAGGAGAGATTCAACCTGGAAATAAGGAGACATTTTCTGACAGTGAGAACAATCAACCCATGGGACAGAAGTTGCCTTCGGAAGTTGTGGGAGCTTCATCACTGGAGGCTTTCAAGAAAAGACTGGACTGCCATCTGTCAAAAATGGTGTAGGGTCTCCTGCTTGGGCTAGATGACCTACAAGGTCCCTTCCAACTATGCTGTACTGTTATTTAACCCTGTTAAATCTTGGATTTGCTGAACATTTTCTCTGGATTTCTAGGGAGGGAAAGGGAAGGGAAGGGAAGGGAAGGGAAGGGAAGGGAAGGGAAGGGAAGGGAAGGGAAGGGAAGGGAAGGGAAGGGAAGGGAAGGGAAGGGAAGGAAAGGGAAGGGAAGGGAAGGAAAGAAAAGGAGAAGAGGAATGAAAGGGAAAGGAAAGGAAGAGTCAGTAGATAAGAGAGGGGAAGAGTGGGATGAAGGGAAGGGGAGGGGAGGGGAGGGGAGGGGAGGGGAGGGGAGGGGAGGGGAGGGGAGGAGAGGAGAGGAGAGGAGAGGAGAGGAGAGGAGAGGAGAGGAGAGGAGAGGAGAGGAGAGGAGAGGAGAGGAGAGGAAAGGAAAGGAAAGGAAAGATAGTGGAATAGTGGGAATGGGATAGTGGGATAAGAAAGAAAAAAGAAAGGAGGGAGGGAGGGAGGAATGAAGGAAAGGGGGATGAAAGGGAAGGAGAAAGAGAGATAGAGGGATAGTGGGATAGAGAGATAGAAGAAAGAAAGAAAGAAAGAAAGAAAGAAAGAAAGAAAGAAAGAAAGAAAGAAAGAGGAGGGAGGGAGGGGAGGAAAAGGAAGTAGAAATAGAGAGATAGAGGGATAGTGGGATAGAGATATAGAAGAAAGAAAGAAAGAAAAAGAAAGAAAGGAGGGAGGGAGGGGAGGAAAGGGAAGGAGAGATAGAGAGATAGTGAGATAGTGGGATAGAGAGATGAAAGAAAGAAAGAAAAAGAAAGAAAGAAAAAGAAAAAAGTAAGAAAGAAAGAAAGAAAGAAAGAAAGAGAAAGAAAGAAAGAAAGAAAGAAAGGAGGGAGGGAGGGGAGGAAAGGGAAGGAGAGATAGAGAGAGTGAGATAGTGGGATACAGAGATAGATTGAAAAAAGAAAGAAAGAAAAAGAAAGAAAGAAAGAGAGAGAGAGAGAGAAAGAGGGGAGGATGGGGAAAGGGAGAGGAGAGAAAGAGAAAGGTCCAATTCCCCAATTTGAAACTCTAATTCCATGGCTCTGTCCAGTGTCCCTTATTTCCACCTCCTCCTCCTCCTCCTGCAATCTTCAGGAGACCCTTTCAGGTGTGGGTGGTCGTTTATCATCCATCCTCCATCCTTCCCTCTTCTCATTTGAATATGCCGTAAGCTTGATTGATGTTGACTCTTAATCTCTTTTTCTCCTAAAAAGAACACCTGGAGCCTCTTCCCACTGCCAAGGCCCTGGCAACTGCGAGTGGGATGTGGATGGTTCTCCATAATCAATTCTTCTAAAGTTTGCCCGTTATCGCCAGCAGACACCAGCTGGGAATGGAGCAAGATTTTGTCCTCTGCTCCATGGTTCCCATAATTCATGAAGAGTCTTCCCAAGGTAAATAAACAGATTAAACAGATGGAGAGAGCTGGAAGGGACCTTGTAGTTCATCTAGTCCAACCCCGCTCCGCCCAAACAGGAGACCCTACCCCATTTCTGACAAATGGCAGTCCAATCTCTTCTTTACAGCTTCCAGTGATGAAGCTCCCACAACTTCCAAAGGCAACTTATGTTCCATTGAATATAGAATAACAGAGTTGGAAGGGACCTTGTAGGTCATCTAGTCCAACCCCCACCACTACCATCACTGCCCAAGCAGGAGACCCTACACCACTTCTGACAGATGGCAGTCCAGTCTCTTCTTGAAAGCCTCCAGTGATGAAGCTCCCACAACTTCCGAAGACAACTTCTGTTCCATGGGTTGATGGTTCTCCCTGCGAGAAAATTTATCCTTATTTCTAGGTTGAATCTCTCCTTGATCAGTTTCCATCCATTATTCCTTGTCTGGCCTTCGGGTGTCTTGGAGAATAGGTGCAGCCCCGGATCTCCTTTGTTGGTTTGGAGGTTCTTGCTTCCAAACGCTCCTCCTCTTCCTCGCCTAGACTT
Source organism: Arizona elegans (assembly GCA_022577455.1). Lineage (NCBI taxonomy): Eukaryota > Metazoa > Chordata > Lepidosauria > Squamata > Colubridae > Arizona > Arizona elegans. The sequence continues at coordinate 2,219,496 of JAKOOJ010000062.1, read as the reverse complement.
CTGCCAACATACCCGGTTGGTTCCAGAGCGATCCAGCTGCCACATTGACTCCCCTTCCTTCCGTTCTTCATCTTTGTCAAACCTTCCTTGCTGAAACAACTCACTGGAGATAAATGGCACCCGAGGGAGCTTCCCTTGGAACCGTTTTACGGGTTGCCTTCCACCAGCATCCAGCATCTTTCTCCAAACCAGAAGAGTTCCTTGCTGTAATGACATGAATGCCTCCATCATTCCAGCCCCATCAGCAGCCCTGGGGTTCTGCCCTCGGCTCAGGCCAAGAAGGGTGACTCCCCAAGACTGGGATTCATCTCTCTGAGTAAGAACTGGCTGCTTTAGATTTCAAAACATCCTGATGGTTATCTGGGATCCTTGTGGAAGGAGATTCTCAGTCCGGTTCTAACTGATGATTTCTAGACTCATTGCCAAAAGAAAAACAGGGAGCCAAGGAAGGGAAGGGTGGAGGCAGGCAGGGAGGGAGGGAGGGAGGGAGGGAGGGAGGGAGGGAGGAAGGAAAGAAGGAAGGAAGAAAGGAAGGGAGGGGAGGAAGGAGGGGAGGAAGGAAGGAAAAGGAGGGGAGGGGAGGAAGGAAGGAGAGGGAAAAAGGAATGAAGGAAGGGAAGGAAAGAAAAGAAAAGGAGGGAAGGAGGGAGAGAGAGAGGAGGGAGGGAGGGGGAGGGAGGGAGGGGGAGGAAGGAAGAGAGGGGAAGGGAGGGAGGGAGGAAAGAAGGAAGGAAGGAAAAGGAAAGGAGCAGAGGAATGAGGTGAGGAAGGAAGGAGAGGGAAGAAGAAACGAAGGAAGGAAAGGAAGGAAAAGGAGAGAGGGAGGGAGGGAGGGGGAGGGAGGAGGAGGAACAGAGGGAAGGAGAAAGGGGGAGGGAGGGAGGGAGGTAGAGAGGGGGAGGGAGGGGGAGGAACAGAGGGAAGGAGAAAAGGGGAGGGAGGGAGGGAGGAGAAGGAAGGAGGGAGGGAGGGAGGAAGGAAGGAAGGAAAAGGAGGGGAGGGGAGGAAGGAAGGAAGGAGAGGGAAGAAGGAACGAAGGGAGGGAAGGAGGGAGGGAGGAAGGGAGGGAGGGAGAGAGGGAGAGAGTGGGGAAGGAAGGGAGGGAGAAGGAAGGGAGGGGGAGGAACAGAGGGATGGAAAGAAGGGGAGGGAGGAAGGGAGGGAGAGAGAGAGGGGAGGGGGGAAGGGAAGGGAAGGAAGGGAGGAAGGGGGAGGAACAGAGGGACGGAGAGAAGGGGAGGGAGGAAAGGGAAGGAAGAAACTTTTTTGTTTGTTTCAGGATTGATTGATTTGTTGATTGGTTGGTTAATTGATTGATTATTATTGTTACACATAATTTAAGGTGGTGAACAGGTCCAACACATCTCCCTCCTCCTATTTACACCACCCCCACCCCCTGAGCTGCCCCAAAGTCATCCAGTTGGCTTTCACTGCTAAGGCAGGACCAGAACTCAGAGCCTCCTGGTGATTGGCCCAAAGACGCCCAGGTGACTTTCGTGACTAAGGCAAGACTTGAACACATCTCCCGCTCTCTAGTCTGGTGCCTCAACTACTTGACCAAACTGGCTCCCTCAATGCAACGCACAGCCAACCTCACCTTATACTGAAGACGAAAGCGAGAACAAACTTATTAGCAGTTGCGTGTAAGCCCCCCCCCCCCAGAAATTCAGGATGATAGACTAAACTGGAAAGTTGCAAAAATACATAAATAAAATAAAACCCCTAGAAGAAGACCATTGTCCATTTCCATACTGTTGTCAAGAAAACGACATACAGAATAGAGAACAACAGAGTTGGAAGGGACCTTGGAGGTCTTCTAGTCCAACCCCTGCTCAAGAAGGAGAGCCTACCTAGAATAAGAGAATGAGACAATGAGAGAACAGGAGAATGACAGAGTTGGGATTGTTCTCACTGTCATGAAATTTCTCCTTCGTTCACGGTGGACATGTCACCGTCAAATTAAATGAGACTTTAGCATGTAGGTGGCCAGCTAAATGCACATCCCCTGATTTAGCAGGCTGAAATTCTCACCCGCTATAGACTGCTGATTGAAGCTGGAAGATTCAAAAATCTTCCAGAAGGTTCTGGGCTGTTCGAGACACCAAAACTCGATAAAATAATATCTTGCTTCTTGTCCAGCTAGGAGAAGCTTTCTCCCAAACTGTCGAGTGGAGGAAATAAATCAATGTACCGTAAACCTTTATCTCTATTAAGATCTACTTTAACAAATGAGCCTCTGAAGAAGTTAACAATAAATGTTTTTATTAATATAACAATAAATATCCTGTCTGATATATATATATATTAGGCATGAGGTTATTAACATTATCTGCACTAGTAAACCCCCGAAAAGTAATCTGCCCAGAGAAGAATATAGAGCATTGCAGGAACTAAGAAAGGATGACAGCATAATCATACTGCCCGCAGACAAAGGTAATGTCACGGTGATAACGAATATGATGGATTACGACAAAAAGTTACTCGAGCTCCTCCAAGATGTTACATATAAACCCTTAAGTACTGACCCAACCACATATTTAGAAAAAACTACCAAAACCAAGATAAAGGCCAGTCCCATAGATAAAGAAGTCCAACAAACAATCATCCCTAGAAAGAAGTCATCAAAAACTCCAAAACTATATGGCCTCCCAAAAATACATAAAGAGGGCATACTGTATCTCTCAGACCCATAGTTAACTCCATAGACTCTCCGCTACAAAATGTGGCCAAATATTTAGCCAAACAACTACAACCCTTTGCGGAATCGATTGCTTTTTATGTGCAGAACTCATATCATCTCATAGAAATTCTGAGAAACCAACGCATAGAGGAGGGTGACCTACTTGTAAGCGTTGATGTGGTCCCATTATTCACCCAAGTACCCGTTATAGAAGCTCTAGCAACGATCAAAAATAAATACCACCCACCAAACCACATCATAAAATTGGCAGAGCATTGCTTATCTAACACTTACTTCATGTACGGAGGGCAAAGATATAAACAAATGCAAGGGGCACCAATGGGATCACCACTCTCCCCAGTTATTGCCAATCTGTTCATGGAGGGTTTAGAAATTAAAGCGTTGGAACAAACTACTTATAAACCAAAATTATGGCTCAGATATGTAGATGATACATTTGTGATCTGGCCCCATGGAAAAGACAAGCTAGACAATTTTCTAGCACATTTGAATAACATGCATCCGAAGATACAGTTCACTATGGAAATGGAGATTGAAAATCAACTCCCATTCTTAGATGTATTAATATATAAGAGAACTGATGGCACCCTAGGACATAGTGTCTACCAAAAGAAGACACACATAAATAGATACCTAAACGCACCCTCACACCATCATCCCTCACAAATAAATTCAGTAGCAAAAACTTTAATCACTAGAACTAAACGATGAGGCACCTGTACAAACAGAGCTTCAGACTCTCACAGAGGTATTAATAGCAAATGGGTTCCACGAAAATAAAATTAAAAGTATAATTCGACAAGGGACATCAGGACAGAGAGAAACCCAAGAAGAAGAACAAAAGATGGGAAAAGCCATCCTGCCCTATATAAAAGGAACCACCGATAAAATTAGCAAGATACTACAGAAACAAAAAAATAAAAACTGTGTTCCGCACAGAGAGAAAAATATCAATGATGTTGAGAAACCCCAAAGATAAAATTGAGCTGGAAAATCAAGGAATATACGAAACACCATGTGCCTCCTGTCAGTTGTCTTATATTGGACAGACGAATAAACGAATAAGTGTGTGTTTGCAGTGCGCTGAAATGCAGTGAAAAAGGAAGAGCAAACTCCTTCTTTGGTACAACACATGAAGGCCACAGGACATAATATAGATTTCAACAAGGCTAGAACAGTGGTAAAAGAGGAACATCTTAATAAGAGCCTTGGTAGTACAGTGATTTAATGCACCCTGTTATTAATACAGCTGCCTGCAATTTCTACAGGTTCGAATCTTACCAGGCTCAAGGTTGACTCAGCCTTCCATCCTTTCTAAGGTGGGTAAAATGAGGACCCAGTTTGTGGGGGCAATAAGCTGACTTTGTATCAATATACAAAAGGATGAAGGCTATTGCTTAACGCATTGTAAGCCGCCCTGAGTCTCCAGAGAAGGGCGGCATATAAATCATTTTTTTTTAAAAAAAAAAAGAGAGAGAGAATAATTAGGGAGGCTATCGAAATTGAAAATAGACGAGATGACGCCTCTAGGTGATCAAGTATTCGGAAACCTGTACTGAGGGAAACTCGAATTTTAACATCAGAGGCAGCAGTGGGTTCTAAATTTTTTTACTACCGGTTCTGTGGGCATGGCTTATTTTGTGGGTGTGGCTTGGAGGTCATGTGACTAGGTGGGCGTGGCTAGCTGGTCAGAGTCATTTCTGGAAGGTCCTCGCACTTACGACCAGTCCTCGCACTTACGACCCGACTCATTTGTTTGCTTTTAACACTGATCAGCTGTCGGGCGGCCCTTTGAAGCCCCGCAGCAGGAAATTAAACAGTATTTTTCCCTCTAGTCATCAGCTGGGACAGCAATAGATTGGGGATGGGACCAAATAAAACGTAAGAATAATGTGGGGGGGGGAGGGTGGGGGGGGAGAACTGGTTCGGTGATGTCATATCGTCACTGCTATCGGCTCGGCCGAACCGGACCGAACCGGGAGGAACCCACCACTGATCAGAGGATAGGCAGAGATCCCAACAGGCAACCAGTAGTGTTGTAATGCATGCAAGAACCCTTTCCTCTTTGCAGTTGATAGCTAGCAATAGGGAGAGAGAGAGAGAACCAAGCCAGAAGATATGCTAAGATCTCAACAGGCAACCAGTGGTGCTGTGATGCCTACTACAATTCTTGCCTCTTTGCAGTTGACAGTTGGTAATAGGGAGCCAGAGAAAACTGGACCGTTAAGATGCATTCAGGCTGCAGCTAGGATAATGAAGCAGGACCCACAGCTTCTAAACTGATAATAAAGGCCCGCAGATGACAAGGTAGAGAGCTTGTCGAAACGTTGCCTAACCTTCAAGTGTTGGTTAGGATTTCAGCCAGAGTTTTTTTTAAAGACCTTAAAAAGGTTTTTGTTTGGGAATTTAGAGGATTCTGAGCTGTGATCTTAGCCAGGATTGTAAACATTTTAACCAACAAACTTATAATGACGCGGGAAAACACCGGAGATTTTAACTTTATCGTAAACCATCAAAACGGCATCAGAACCGCCCTTCTAACTGACTTCCAAACTGCCCCCAGTTTTCTAACAGAAGAGCTGAAGAGAACTCTCCAAACTGCCTTCTGAACTGCCAGCGGTTTTCTGTCACGAATCTCCTTTTATACTGTCGACTGTGACAGTTAGGGGAGGGTCTATAAAACACCCGGGGGATTCAAACCTATTAGCTGCTTTCGGATTGGCTTATTTACTTGTCCATTCCAAAAGCCATTAATAGGCCCAGCAACTGAGAAATAACTTTTCCCTCACACAAATTCTGCGATTTCAATCTTTCCTGAATAACATTATACCGAGGTGATGATGAGAGGGAGGGAGAGATGGATTGCGCCATTAGGTTTGTACCAGCAAATTTTGCCTTGAAAAAAAAAATCTTCTTGAATGGGAGGGGGAGAGAGAGAGAGGGAGGGAGGAGGGAGAGAGGGGATGAGAGAAAGGGAGAGGGAGGGGAAGAGAGAAGGAGGAGGGAGAGAGGGGATGAGAATAAGGGAGAGAGGGAGAGAAAGAGGGAGGGAGAGAGGGAAAGAGAGAGGGTGAGAGGAAGGGAGAGGGAGGGAAAGGGAGAGGGAAAGAGATTGTAAGAAAGGGAGAGAGAGGGAGGAGGAAGAGAGAGGATGAGAGAAAGGGAGGGAGAGGGAAAGAGAGCGTAAGAAAGGGGAAGAGAGGGAGGGAGGGAGAGAGAGGACGAGAGAAAGGCAGAGAGAGGAAGGGAAAGAGAGATGAGGGAGAGAGAGGGAGGGAAAGAGGAAGGAAAAGAGAGAGGGTGTGAGAAAGGGAGAGGGAGGGAAAGGGAGAGGGAGGAGGGAGAGAGGGGTGAGAGGAAGGAGAGGGAGGGAGGGAAAGAGGGAGAGGGAGAAAAAGACAGAGTGAGAGGGAAAGAGAGTGTAAGAAAGGGGGAGGGAGGGAGAGAGAGGAAGGGAAAGAGATATGAGGGAGAGAGAGGGAGGGAAAGAGAGAGGGAGGAGGAAGAGAGAGGTTGAGAGAAAGGGAGGAGAGGGGGGAAAGAGGGAGAGGGAGAAAAAGATAGAGAGAGGGAGAGAGGATGAGAGAAAGGGAGAGGGAGGGAAAGAGGGAAAGGGAGTGTGAGAAAGGGAGAGAGGGAGGGAAAGGATGAGAGAAAGGGAGAGAGGGAGGGAAAGAGAGGGGAGGGAGAGAGAGGGAGGGAAAGAGGGAGTGGGAGAAAAAGACAGAGAGAGGGAGAGAGGGAAAGAGGGTGAGAGAAAGGGAGAGGGAGGGAAAGAGGGAGAAAAAGACAGAGGGAGGGAGAGGGAAAGAGAGTGTGAGAAAGGGAGAGAGAAAGAAAGTGTGAGAAAGGGAGAGAGGGAGGGAGAGGGAGGATGAGAGAAAGGGAGAGAGGGAGGGAAAGAGAGAGGGGGAGAGAGAGAGGAGAGAGAGAGAGGATGAGAGAGGGAGAGTGAGGGAAAGAGGGAGAAAAAGACAGAGGGAGGGGCGGAGGGAAAGAGAGAGGGTGAGAGAAAGGGAGAGAGAGAGAAGAAGAGAGAGGGGCAGAGGGAGAGATCACAAGAACGCTAAGGATTTCTGTATATAATGGATGTGAGGTTTGAAAGAACGAGGAGCTAAAAGATCTTGACAGCACGTTTCAGGGTCCTTAACCTTGCTGAATAAATGAATAAATCCTCATTTGGGAGAGACAAAAGAAATAAGTGCCACTGTTTCAAGTTCTTTTTGGCACGTGAAATGATCAGCAGGAGGGGAAGGAGAAAATGGCGAACCGAGCAGAATTTGCCCCATAAAAGATTGAGACCGGAGAAAGGGTGCAGAGGAGAGTAACAAAAATTATCAGGGGACCGGAGGTTAAACCAGAAGAGAATATTCTGTAACTCGTGATTGAACTCTGGGTTCCTTGAAGCTCTGTGAGTTTGGTTGCTTTGTTGCAGACCTTTCATGACCCAACTAGGTAACCTCATCAGTGGTAGAAAGGAGTAGGATTTGAAGAGAGGAGGAGGGGGAGGAGGACTGTGGGGTCCTTGGTGCTCTCTGAGCTTGGATGTTTTCTTGCAGACGTTTCACGACCCAACTAGGTCGCGTCATCAGTGCTAGTACTTGCGTAACCGTAAAAATAACAATTTTGAAATTTCAAATTCAATTAAGATTTAATAATTTTGAAACCATTCAACCGTCCTTGTCTCCTCGACTTCTATGATAGCAGGAAAAAACGAAGGTTGCACACAGACTATCTGTGCAAAGAAACCATGAAATATCCCATTTCCGCTCTGTGCCCTACTTTCAATTTTCAGTTCCTAAAGCTGTTTGACACGTAACAGACCAGGATACCTCCAGCAAGGGCTTGTTGTTGTTGTCGTTATTTTTCCCTTTGTGGCAAAGTGTTTTTTTTCTGTTTTGAAAAACCCTCCCTTGAACTAGTCCCTTGAATAATTTCCTCCCCCCCCCCCCCGCCACCCCCAAAGCAGAAAGAAACAGTTAGATTTGGGCACAACAACACACAAAGGAATCACAACATGGCAGCTGTGATTCAGACTTGCTGTTTCCAATTACACCAGGTATCTTGCAACTGTGTGTTTATTTTGTGGTCTCTTTCTCTCAAAAATGTAAAAGAAAATAAACAAACAAATAAACAAACAAACAAACAAATAAATAAATCAATAAATCTGCATTTTTGTTTGCAGCTTTGCCTAATGCCCACTGTTTTTGCAAATAATTTCCTACTGGGAGGAAATTGTTTCATGAATATGTATGTTTTTTGTTCCAACTGGCCTCTTGACATACAGATTTGTGTGTTTGTGTGTGTCTGTCTTGTGCATGTGTGTTATCAAAGAATAGCTCTTTTTCAAAAGGACGATGGCAGTTCTGGGTGCCCCTTGTTTTGAAAATGCAAGACCAAAATGCAAATGTTAAACATGTAAAATGCCCCTTGTTTTAAAAATGCAAAATTTTTTTTAAAAAAATGAAGATTGCTGTCATCCAGGGGTGAAATCTAAATTTTTTTGCTACCAGTTATGTGGGCGTGGCATAATTAGTGGGCGGGGCTTGGTGGTAAGGTGGCTGGGAGGGCGTGGCTTGTTGGTCAGGTGGGCGCGGCCAAGTCAATGTCACTTCTTTGCCCTTTTTTAACCTACAAAACACAACACAACACAACTGGCTCACCCACAATGTAAAAGCAGCTGTGCTAGACCCAAAATGGCCCCTGCAACAAGCAGGAACCTCACACAGCCACAAAAAGCCCAAAAAACCAACTTTCATCCTTTACACACACAAAATTCCACATACAGCTTTGTGAGATTTTGTATGTTTGTGTAGTTAGAGTGAAACACTACAGAAACACACTAAATCTCAGAAAGCTGCACAAATATTATTTTATTTTAATTTATTTTTATTTTTATATAAAAGCAGCTAAATTTAAAACTTCCTAAACTTTAAATGGCTAGGTCTAAAAAAAGAACAACTAAACCTGAACCGGGAGCATTTCACCCCTGCTGTCATCCCCACTCCACTCCACCCTCCTATCGGAGCCTGAATCTGCAGAGGACAAGCAGGAGCTGGAGCCTATGGAGATTGAGGAGGCGGCTTTGTTGGCTTCTGAGGAATGTGGGGAGGAGCAGGCCGAGGAAATCCAAGGCACCTCAGGATTGGGACACATGACCTAGAGAGGATAAGTAATGGACATGAGGAGCGATGGAGCTCAGGCGATGAGCAAGGACTGCCCCCTCCTGATCCCCGAGCACGGAGAGTGGAGAGAAGGCGGGAACAGAGCAGGCCGAGCCAACAACTTGGGAGGAGAGCGCCTCTCCCCTCTTCACAAGGCACGCCTGGGGACTGAGATTGAAGGAGATGCTGTGGGGAGGGACATTTATCAGGAATAAATGCTGAATTGGTAGAGTTTGGTGTGCCAGTACAGACATTTGGAGTCTGTAGGACTGCTTGTTTCTTCCTTCATTTGTGGACTCATTTCCCTGTTCCTTCATTTTCCTAGACTGGGCGCAGCCAGAGGCTACTGTGTGTAAAAGTTATATGTATGTATGTATGTATGTATGTATGTATGTATGTATGTATATGTATATATATTTCTTTTGAATATAAGGCGATGTAGTTTGCATTGATCCAAAGTATTTGCAGATCATCTGGAGTTCACGACACTGACACAATTCAAAAGTTTTACGAATCTCAGGTAACAGCACAAAAAAAAAAGAGAGGAAGAATTTTTAATAAATATTACATTTATTTAAATTTGACCTACCCCCACCCCTGGCTAATAATGAAAGCCCTTGTCAATCTTTTGGGTTTTTTTCCCCCTTCCTCTGCCCTGTTTAATACGGCATGAGAATTATTTATACTTTTTAACCTGGATTTTTTATTTTTCTCAGTCCATCGTCAATCATTCACATTTCAGAGGTTTTAGATGCCGAGGTGGATAACAAGGGAAATGGAGATTGGAAACTAAATATTGACTATTTTAAGAACGGAATTTTTTTAAAAAAGAAAAGAAATACTCGGTGGAGTTCTGGGAGGAGAACCAGTTGCAGGTGTTAAAAAAGAAAGAAAGAAAAAAAAAGCAAAATAATTTTGTACCTAAATGTACCTTGTTGATTGAAGAGATTGATCGATTCCGCTGGGAAGAACCTGCAAGCAACATACATTTTTTGGTACTTAATGATAGTATTTTGATGTGGTTGGGTTGCTACACAGGAGGTGGGACTGGGAGAAAAGGACTCATAGAATCCGGGAATTGTGGGAGTGGAAGAGAGACGAGCCAATCTCTTCCGCCTGCAAGGAAACCAAATATATCAAAGGATCCCCAAGAATGCTCCCACCAACACTGACAGAGCAAGCCACTTCTATATAAACAGAGACAATCCTCCTCACTTCTAGCACTGATGCAGATACTTAATTGGGTCATGAAATGTCTGCAAGAAAACAACCAAACTCAGAGAGCTCAAGGATCCCATAGTCCACTTCCTCTCCTCCTCCTCTCTGCAAACTCCCTCCCTTCTAGACTTGATGTTGTTACCTAGTTGGGTCATGAAACATCTGCAAGAAAACCACCAAACTCAGAGAGCACCAAGGACCCCATAGGCGTTGTCCTCCTCCTCCTCCTCCTCCTCCTCCTCCTCCTCCTCCTCCTCCTCCTCCTCCTCTTCACAAACCCCATTCCATTCTAGCACTGATGATGTTAGCTAGTTGGGTCATGAAATGTCTGCAAGAAAACCACCAAACTCAGAGAGCACCAAGGACCCCACAGGCGTTCTCCTCCTCCTCCTCCTCCTCCTCCTCCTCCTCCTCCTCCTCCTCCTCCTCCTCCTCCTCCTCCTCCTCACAAACCCCATTCCATTCTAGCACTGATGATGTTACCTAGTTGGGTCATGAAACGTCCACAAGAAAACCCCGAAGCTCAGAGAGCACCAAGGACCCCGCTCTTCTATTCCCTGGGGAAACATCTACCCAGCATTCCCACTTTCAGGAAATTCTATCCCCCAGATAGAAGTTTCCTCTCTGCCGGACAGGCAACTGGGGCTGCCATGAGCTCCTTGTCATTGCAAGCGGTATATTCCGGGTCAGGCATCCACCTCCTGTTTTCTAAATGCTCCCATCAGCAATCGAGGGTTGCTGGCCAGTGGTTCAGAAGACCTCCCCACCCCCAGGGGCCCATTTTCACAACCTGATCTGCAATTAAGGAAACAATAACTAAAATTAAAGCAGCTTGCTTTACGGGCTGGGTGCTCAATAATTAAAGAAGGGATTCTGGAGAGGTGGAAAGGAAGGGAGGAAGAGCATGCCACAAGAAACCCAACAGAGGAGGGAGAATGCAGAAAAGAGCTGGGGGTGCATGATATGATATGATACAATACGATACGATATATGATATAACATAACATAACATAACATAACATAACATAACATAACATAACATAACATAACATAACATAACATAACATAACATAACATAACATAACATAACATAACATAACATAACATAACATAACAGTTGGAAGGGACCTTGGAGGTCTTCTAGTCCAACCCCCTGCCCAGGCAGGAAACCCTAAACCATTTCAGACAAATGGTTATCCAACATCTTCTTAAAAGTTCCCAGTGTTGGAGCATCCACAACTTCTGGAGGCAAGTAGTTCAACTGATTAATTGTTCTCACTGTCTGGAAATTTCTCCTTAGTTCTAAGTTGCTTCTCTCCTTGATTAGTTTCCACCCGTTGCTTCTTGTCCTGCCCTCAGGGGCTTTGGAGAATAGCTTGACTCCCCTTTTCTTTGTGGAAGCCCCTCAGATATTGGAAGACTGCTATCATGTCTCCCCTAGTCCTTCTCTTCATCAAACTAGACATACCCAGTTCCAGCAACCGTTCTTCATATGTTTTAGCCTCCAGTCCCCTAATCATCTTTGTTGCTCTTCTCTGCACTCTTTCTAGAGTCTCTACATCCTTTTTACATTGTGGCAACCAAAACTGAAGGCATTCTAAAGTGGTATTAACACTTCACGGGATCTTGATTCAATCCCTCTGTTTATGCAGGCCAGAACTGTGTTGGCTTTTCTGGCAGCTGCTGCACACAGCTGGCTCCTATTTAAGTGATTGTCCACTAGGACTCCAAGATCCCTCTCAGAGTTACTACTATTGAGTAAGGTACCACCTATACTGTACCTATGCATTTGGTTTGTCTTGCCTAAATGTAGAACCTTGCTTTTTTCACTGTTGAATTTCATTTTGTTAGATAGTCATCATAAATTCACTCCTGGTGAAGAAGGAAGATGATTGATGGAGGCTGTAGAAAGATGGAGGAAGTTTTGGGTCACCTTTAACCATAGTTGGATGTCTTAGAGCAGTGTTTCACAACCTCTGCAACTTTACGATGGGTGGACTTCAACTCCCCGAGAGCATCAAGGACCCCACAATTGACATATTGATGATGTGACCCAGTTGGATCACCAACAACCAAGAGAGCACCAAGGACCCCACAATCAACCTCCTCCACTCTGCAAACTCCCTCCTTTCTAGAACTGATGACGTTACCTACTTTGGTAATGAAACGTCTGCAGTAGCAACTAAGCTTTGATAACACCTGTTGTGGAGCTGGCAGCAGACTCAGATGATGAGGAGGTTGGGGAGGAACTTGGGCCAGTTCTGGAATCTGGGGAAGGCTCTGATGGATGCTCTGTGACGGATGCAGAGATAGAGTCAGGACCATCCGACATTTCCAAGCCACCGGAGAGGCAGCTGTCTTCGGAAGCTAAGACAAGTGGGGAGGAAGAACAGCTGGGGCCTGTTCAAGTTGCATGCATGCGCAGAGCTGTTAGGAGAGAACAACGGAGGACAAGGAGTCGACTCGGGAAGCAAAGCACATGTGGACGCTGAATGGCCCCTCCCTGGCTGGGGAATAAATAGAAGGAAAAGGGGAGTGGTTGTCGTAGGAGACAACCATTCGGATTTCTGAAGATTTTGCTCATGGTGTTTCGTGCCACAAAGACTGCTTGCCAGAACTTAATTTGCAGCCTTTCGGCTGGGAGCTCACAGCCTTGCAATTATTGCAAGGAACTGATAAGGTCTGTTACTGCAGTTAACTCCTTGAAGGATTATTGCTTGGACTTTTCGGTGGCTGAATGCCATTAATTCACAAGAGGTAAATAAAGAGGGTTTTTCGTGACAAGGAGTCTGTTTCTTGCTTCTGCTAAGGCTGGGTCAGAACAACACCAAGGGCCCAACAGTCCTCCTCCTCCTCCTCCTCCTCCTCCTCCTCCTCCTCCTCCTCCTCCTCCACTACTCTGCACTTGTCCAGAGAGTCACTAACAGTGAAGACTGATTAGAAGACACCAAGGGCAATATCTGGAAGACTTCTTCCTAACCAAACAGGGTTAGTTCCAGGTGAAGGATGAAATAAGGTAATCCTCAACTTACAACCATTCTTTTAGTGACCGTTCAAAGTTACAACGGCACCAAAACAAGTGGCTTATGTCCAGCGGTGGGAACAACTGGTTCTCTGCCCTAATGACCAGCCAGGTAGACGTGGCTCAGTGGTGATGTGACAGTGTTGGCGTGGCCAACTCAACATCACTCACTGTTACAATGTAATAAGGGTTAACCAGAGAGGCAGTTTCTGTAAGCAGGGCAATTAAGATTAGGCTAGAAACACCACCAGAATGTTTCCTTCCTGCCTTCCTTACAGGATTAGCCCTGTAAAGTGGGAAAAAAACAAAATAAAATTTCTTCCAACAACCGGTTCTGCGAACTGCTTAGAAAGTTAACAACCGGTTCTCTCGAATAGGTGTGAACCGGCTGAATCCCACCACTACTTATGTCCATTTTTAACACTTCCAACCGTTGCAGCAGCTCCAGGGTCACGTGATCAAAATGCAGATGTTTGGCAACTGACTCATATTTATGACGGTCACGGGATCCCCGGGAACACATGATCCTCTTTTGCGACCTTCCGGATGAGCAAAGTCAATGGGGAAGCCAGATTCACCTTTTCCCCCTTTTTAAAACGTAAATTTTAATTCGTTTTTAATTTATTGGGGTGTTTTAAATCTGTCTTCGGCGAAATTGTTTAATTCAATTTTATTCAGTTTTAAATTTTGTATGTATGTTTTTTATCCTGTGGCTGTTCACTGCCCTGAGTCCTTCGGGAGTAGGGCGGTATACAAATCAAATAAAACTAAAACTAAACTAAACTAAACTTAATGACCACATTCCTGACTTAACAGCTGCAGCGATTCCCTTAACAACGGCGGCAAGGCAAGTTGTAAAACTGGGGCAAAACTCTCCCTTAAGTGCCACCTTACTTAGCGACAGAAATTTCGGGCTCTGTTGTGGTCGTAAGCCAAGGACCCCCTGTATGGAAAGAAAGAGAGAGGTATCCAAGGGACGTAGGGAAAGTTTCTGGCTTTATATGCGTACAACAGAGATGAAAACTGCACACCCCCCCCCAAAAAAAACGCGGTCTTTGCCACCCAGATTTTCACTCCGACATTTTGCTACTTGGCAGCAAAAAAGCCCAAATGAAAGGGTAATGTTCTTGAAAACCTTTGAAGCACATCTGTCAACGTCTGGGCCAGATGTGAGCCGAGACGAACGGCAAATAAAGCGGAAAGGCCAAGTTTTTATAAAGGCATCTGGGTAATTTATTAAATTAAAATGTCACGCGTTTCTCTTTAAGGGAGCTAATGAGGGCGAAGTTGGGTTTATAAAGCTGTTTGACGGAAGAGGCGGAAGGAAGTGTCTGATGAATGTACAGATCCATCACTTTGCAATTTAGACCCTGATTAAAGTGGGTTATAGACCCGGGAATAGATAACGGGGATATTTATGGGGAAATCAAGGCAGAAGAATAACTAAGAAAGACAGCAGAAAGACAGACAACTCAATCTGTCTTGCACAGGGGACACCGAGGCCCATATGGCTGGGCCCACGGGACCCTCCCTCCACCTGTATTAACACAGCTAATTCCCCATTTTGGAATTCCTCAACTCCAGGAAATTTTTACAATATTGTTTTGATGGGTTTTAAAACTTTCAGTCCCAAATTATTCTGATTTCAGTGTTCTCATTTTAGTGGGGAATATTGTAGGCTGCCCAGGCAGGGGTGAAATCCAGCAGGTTCTGACAGGTTCTGGAGAACCGGTTGCGGAAATTTTGAGCTGTTCGGAGAACCGGCAAATACCACCTCAGGCTGGCCCCAGGAGTGGGGTGGCAATGGGGATTTTGCAGTATCCTTCCCCTGCAACGCCCACCAAGCCACACCCACCAAGCCACACCCTGCCCACCGAGCCACGCCCATAGAACCAGTAGTAAAAAAAAAAGGATTTCACCATTGCACCCATAGTGTCTCTCAGAGGGAGATGGAGAGTTAAGAAATAATGAAATATAAATCAATAAATAATCCCCGTGGTCCCGTGATCAAAATTCAGATGTTTGACTTGCATTTATGACGGTTGCAATGTCCCGGGGTCAAATGATCCCCTTTGCGACCTTCTGACAAGCCAAGTCCATGGGGAAGCCGGTTTCATTATACAACCGTGTGACTAACTGAACCACCGCAGTGATTCACTTAACAACTCAGGCGAGAAAAGTTGTAAAACGGAACAAAACTCACTTAACAACTGTCTCGCTTTGGAAACAGAAATTTTAGGCTCCACTGTGGTCTGACAAGCAAAGTCCATGAGGAAGTCAGATTCACTTACCAGACGTGTGACTTAACTTTTTAACAACTGCCGCGATTCACTTAAACGGCAGCCAGAAAATGTGTAAAACGGGGCAAAGCTCACTTAACAACTGTTTCTCTTAGCCACGGAAACTTTGAGCTCCACGGTGGTCATAACTCGAGGATGAACGGTCCAGGAATTCCTGGTTGGATTTTTCCAAGTGGAGAACTTCTAAATTTAATGGAACTATCCCGAGAGACCGCTTTGGCTGTTGAAGTTTTTGATACTCATATATTTCTTTTGACGGATTGGAAAGGGGGGGGAGAGGAAAAAAATCTCATTTCTGTTCCCCCCCCCCCCGTCACCGATTCCCGTCCATTTCTATTTGACAGTCATTGATTCTTCTGTCTCCCCTTCCTGCCCCGAGGCTGTAAATGGTTTTTAATAACTTCAGTTTCATAATGTTGGGTGACAAAGTACCATCTGCTCGGGAGGGGTGACTGAGTGTTGTTTGCACAATCCCTGTCGAAAATGACAGGCGTTCAGAGTTTGGGCTTCAGAAGGCTACACGCGTCAGGGGTTAATGGGAGTTTAATGGAAGTTGTCAATAACTCCGGTAATAGTGGGGGGTTTCGCACCGGGCACTATCCTTCTGCGGAGCCTCCAGACTAGGTGAAGAAATAAGCAGAACTGGGTGGAAAATCAATCAATCAATCGTTCAAAAAGAGTAGAGCGGGAAGGGATCTTAGAGGTCTTCTAGTCCAACCCCATGTTAAAACAAGAGACTCTAAACCAGGGGTAGTATTCACTTACTTTCCCTACCGGTTCGCAAATGTGACCATGTGCCCGGCCTTCTGCGCATGCACCCGGTCTCAAAAAACCTGCCTAAATAGGATGGCATAGAGCCGGGGCAGATGGGCGTGGCCTACTCACAATTTCCGCTACTAGTTCAGATGAACCGGTCTAAACCGGCTGAATACCAGCTCTGCTCTAAACCATTTCGAACAAGTGTCGGTCGGGTCTTTCCTGAAAAGGCTCCAGTGATGGAGAACCCACAACTTCTGGTGGCAAGCTGTTCCACTGGTTAATTAACAGAATGACAGAGTTGAAAGAGACCTTGGAAGGTCTTCAGGTCTAAGTGTCAGCAACCTGCGGCTCCAGAGCCACATGTGGCTCTTTGGGCCCTCTGCTGTGGCTCCATGTCAAGTGATCTCACCACTAGCTCGCCTCGTCATTCTCCCTCTCGTCCAAGTCATTCTTTGCCTGGCCTGAGAAGGTAAGGGCGACGGCGGGGGATGGAGAAGCAACCAGGGCAGAGACAGAGAGATAGAGAGAGAGCGGGAGACAGACAGACATAGAGAGATACAGAGGGGGGGGAGAGAGAGAGAGAGAGAGAGAGAGAGAGAGGGAGGGAGGGAGGGAGATCAAAAGAGTTTTGGGATTCCCGGTGTTTTTCAACAACTGGTTCTCTGTCTTAATGACTGGCTGGGTAGGCATGGCTGGGGGGTGGGGTGTCATGTGACTAGTAGAAGTGAGTGATGTCGAGTTGGCCACACCCACCCAGGTTGTGTGGCTCCCGTTGTTTTCTTTTCTGTGGGAAATGGGCCCAAATGGTTCTTTGAGTATTTAAGGTTGCAGACCCCTGTTCTAGTCCAACCCCCTGCTGAAACAGGAGATCCTATACCAGTGATGGCTAACCTTTTTGCCATCGTGTGCCAGGAGGGGTGGTGGTGGTGGAGGTTTGCACACCCATAATTCTCTGTGCCCCGCCCTGCGCATGTGCCCCCCCCAACCCCCGCTCCTGGCACACGATGGCCCGGTAGGCCCGTTTTTCTTTCTCACCTGGCTCCTGATCCTCTCTATGCATCTGGGGAGGGCGAAAACAGCCTTCCCCACCTCCTCGGAGGTCCTCCAGATCCCCAAAATGGCCCATTTCCCAACTTCTCGTTGGACAGGAAGTAACATTTTTTGCTGTCCCTCCTCTCTAGGAGTCTCTGGAGGCTGGGGACAGCAAAAAAAGTCACTTCCTGTCCAATCGGAAGTTGGGAAATGGGCCGTTTCGGGCCTCCAAGAGGGTGGGGAAGGCTGTTTTTGCCCTCCCCAGGTGCATAGAGAGGAACTGGAGCCAGGTGAGAAGGAAAAACAGGCACCTACAACTTTTGGAGGCCAAGTTGTTCCACTGATTGTTCTCACTGTTAGGAAATTTCTCCTTAATTGTTGCATAGATCTGGATAATATGTCTCCCTCTTGGGCCTAAATCAGAATAGGAGAGCTGGAAGAGACCTTGGAGGTCTTCTAGTCCAGCCCCCGGTTGAGCAGGAAACCTTACACCATTTCAGACAAATGACTGTCCAATCTCTTCTTAAAAACCTGCCGTGTTGGAGCGCTCACGACGTCTGGAGGCAAGCCGTTTACAGGAGTAAATAAGAGTACAGCACAGTTGGAAGGGACCTTGGAGGTCATCTAGTCCAACCCCCTGCTCAGGCAGGAAACCCTATACCATTTCAGATGATCTCTTCTTAAAGACCTCCAGGGTTGGAGCACTCACAACCTCTGGTGGCAAGGCGTTCCACGGATAAATTGTTCCAATTGTCAGGAAGTTTCTCCTTAGTGCTAAATTGGGTTCAGCAATCAGCAACCGAGGCCCAGACTATGACACTAAGAGTGTGCGGAAGTGATGCAGATGGACAAGGAGACGAGGGTCAGTATTGATGCTCTTAATGTATGCGCCGTGGCAGATGCTTATATGGACATCTGCCATTTGTCACGGCCACACTTCGATAAAGCCAGGCGTCAACCATCTTCCCGACTTCCTTCAAATTTGCATAATTAAAATGGGAATTTTTTTGGGCTTTGCTCAGGCACAACCTTTTGATGCTGCCGACCCCGACGGTGTGGTGGGATATTGTGTGTATGTGTGTGGGTTTTTTTTTTTTTTAGAGCTGAGCTTCACCTATGGATGGATTTTTGTTTTTTAAAGCAGTCAAGTTGAAAGTGGAGGACGAAAGGGATCTTAAGAGATCTGAGGGTGGATTCCACAATGGCTGGTTCCTTCTCTAGCAAATCCCCAAAACAGGTGTAATGCAACAATTTTGTGTTGCCTTCATTAAAAAAGATTGTTGTGCTTTTTTTTTTTAAAAAAAAAATTCTTTTGGACTTTTGCATTTTAATCCCCCCCTCCAAATAAAAACAGAAGGAAAAAAAAAGGAAGTTGACCGCCGTCCTTTCCAAGGACTGTTGGACGGTCAAATGGACAGCATTGATCTGACCCGTTTATCAACAACTTTATTGAAAGTCCCTGGGTTCGATATTAAAAGAGGTGACGTATTGGTGTGTCAACCCTGAAGGTGACCTAACCGAAGCCATTTTGACCACTTCAGTGTTGCCACACTGGAGCTAAGGGATAGGGAGGGGAGATTAGAGATAGTTGGGGTCTTGTAGCCAAAACAAAATACTTTCTCTTGGGAACCAAGGACATTCTCACACCTGGTCAGAGAGAGGAGGAGTGATGTCACCAGGCAACCAGACAGCAACTTGATTGGACCATGTGACTGACTGTTTGGGGTTGAGGGAAAACTTTTACTTTTAATTAGGTGAAAACCGCGGGAATCTTCAGAGTCGGTTTTCACCAGAACTGGGCCAATATGACATATCCAATAAAACTATTCTTTGAGGAAGCTCCCTGCCTCGGAGTTTGGTTTTCTGTTGGGTGTGTTACTTGGAACCCTGGCATGGTGTAGATTAAGAACTGGAGGCGAACAATCGTGCCGGGAGAAGTGTGGCGGAAGGAAAATTCAAAAACATCTTGTCAGCCCTGAAGCCATTTTTTAGGTTGGAGCCATTTTGGGGGCGTCTTCAGGGCTGCCACAGCAAGGCTGGTTGGAGCTGTGAGAACGTAAGGGGGTGAGATAGAGATACCTGGGGATGTGTAGCCAAAACAACATTCTTTCCCGGGAGAGCCAAGGACGTTCTACCAGGTGTTGGAGAGCTGTGGACCAAAGCCAGATAAGATGGTGACTGCGACCTGGTTCGACCATGTGACAGCCTGAGGGGAAGAACTTTGGGGTTTGATTTGAGTGGGGAAAACCTCGGGTCCTTCAGAGTCAGGTGTTTCCCAGATGTGCAAATTTGACAGGCCTAATAAATCTATACTTTGAGGAATATGTCCGCCTCGGAGTTCTGTTTCTGTCGGGTGTGTTAACTGGAATCCTGACACATCTTTCGAAGTTTGAAAAGAGCGGGTGGGGAGGGATAAAACTACAGAGCGGAAGGACAATTTCGTATGGGAGGTGCCACATTACGAAGCGGAGATAGAATTGCTGAGATAATCTTCAACTTACAACAGTTCGTTTAGTGACCGTTTGAAGTTACAACGGTATTATGACCATTGCCGCATCCCCAGGATCATGTGATCAAAATTCAGACACTTGGCAATTCATATTTATGACAATGACAGTGTCCCAGGGTCACGTGATCCTCTTTGGCGGCCTTCTGAGGAGCGAAGTCCATCGGGGAGGCCAGTTTCGCTTAACAACCGGGATCCTAACTTAGCATCTGCAGTGATTCGCTTAACGATGGTGGCAAGAAAGGTGTAAAATAGGGCAAAACTCACATAACAACTGTCTCACTTGGCCACGGGAGTTTTGGGCTCAATTACAGCCGTAGGTTGAGGACTGCTTGTATACTGAGCTCCTGATCACTTTTGCAACCCCTGTGATTAAATGACAGAAAGACTGAGGTGAGGATTTACATTCCTCAGTAAAGCTATGAATTCTGGGAGTTGAAGTCTCAAAGCTGTCAAGGTTGGACATCCCTGGTCTAAACCAATGGACCTGTTGCCATTGCAAGCATCTTCACCAGAACGTCTTCAGGCCCACCTCAAAGGTTGGTCCATTAGGAGGATTGGAGCAGATCAGAGGGAGAAGGGAAATTCAAGAGGACGAAAGGGATCTTAAGAGATCAGAGGGTGGACCCCACAATACCTGCTTCCTTCTCTAGCAGGCCCCCAAAACAGGCGCAGTGCAACAATTTTGTGTTACCTTCATGCTACACAAGAGACGGATCTCCGTTGTTCTTCATGCCACTGGCTACCATTCTGGTACGTATTTATTTATTTATCAGATTTATGTAAATGAAAAGAGAGCAAAATTTCTGTAAGTGAAAAAGAGAGGCTATTCAAGATCTACTGTACAGCAGGAGGGCAATTCTGGTGGGCTGCACAAGAGCCCCCCAACCTTGTTTTAAAATATCTCGTAGGGCCCACTCTTCCAAGGGTTACAGGACCAAGGATGAACTAGCTAGACCATCTGAAATCAGCTGGACAGTCTTACGTTGAGTCCAGTCCAAAGCCAGCAAGAGAGTCCAAATTTCAGCCTTTTTCCTATTTTAACCTGTAATCTCTAATGCTGTGGAAGAAGTCTAGGATTTAATTACAATGTTAGGAAATAGCTGTTACCTAACTGGTTGGGTTGGAAATATATATAAACCATCAATGCATGTTTGCAGTCAAAATATATTGTATAGCTTTAAGGCTGAAATACTGTATTGCATCATACTGTATACTGTATTCTTATTGGCTAGCTCTGTAGCCAATCCCCATAAGAGGAAGCTTGAATCATGGCTTATTTTTCTGACTGCATTCTTATTACATTCTTATTGTTATCTCTGTTTCTCTCTCCATGATCACTGCCTGATCATTGCTACTTCTTGTTATTTTCTACTGTTTACTGAATGTTTTCATGCTGTATTTGTTCCTGTTTGCAACTACAAAAAGAACTGTTTTGTTGCATATGACTACAACAACTGGTAAGAAGACTTTGTTCCTGAAATATCCCTGGATTGACATTTTAACTATCTTTATCTGTGTATGACCTGGATTGTTTATTGGACTTTGCTTTACTTTTTCCCAAAAGTAAAAGGATATCACAATTTAGTTTGTCTGAGTATTGACAGTGCTTATTCATTATCACTCCCAGCCGTTTTCATGTGCACACCCTTGTTACTCAAGGGTTACTCTGCGCATATTCCCCAGTAGTCTTCCCACAATCTCACACAAGAGAAGGAACCTCGGGATCTCATGCCTGGAGAATAGCAGTGTGTTCTGAGAAACCAAGAACTGGTTTCAATGGTCTAAACCAGTGGTCTCTTTTCTTCACCATGGAACCCCTTGAAATACCTTATGCGGTCACGGATCACCCTCCCAACACTTAATATTTAAATCATAACATTTCTCCAAGCCTTCGCAGACCCCCTGTGAGGATATTATGGCCCCCACAGGGCTCTGTGCATCACAGGTTGAGAACCACGGGTCTAAACTCATAGGTGTCCAATCTTGGCAACTTTTAAGACTTATGGATTTCAACTCCCAGAATTCCCCAGTCAGCTATGAATTCTGGGAGTTGAAGTCCATAGGTTTCAAAGTTGTCAAGGTTGGACACCCCTGGTCTAAACCAATGAAGGATGGACCCATTGCTGCCACCAGTATCTTCATCAGAACATCTCCAGGTCCACCTCAAAGGTTGGTCCTTTGGGAGGACTGGAGCAGAGCAGAGGGAGAAGTGAAATTCAGAGGACGAAAGGGATCTTAAGAGATCTGAGGGTGGATTCCACAATGGCCGGTTCCTTCTCTAGCAAATCCCCAAAACAGGTGTAATGCAACAATTTTGTGTTGCCTTCATGCTACACAAGAGACGGATCTCCCTGTTGTTCTTCATGCCACTGGCTACCATTCTGACACGTATTTATTTATTTATCAGATTTTAAAACTGACGTATCTGTTATATCCTGATAGAAAAAGACAATTGCATTGAGCGGCGAATGACTGCCGATTCTGGAATCTACAATTGTTTCCTTTTTTAAAAAAACACACCAATTTTACATCTTTCTTTAAGTAACGGAGCAGCAGTGAGGGGGAAGCTCCTTCGAAAACCAACTGGAACAGCTACAGCATGAATAATTAAAGTCAGAAGGCGAAACATGCATTACCAGGGGTGAGTGGAAATAATTACTGATTCGTCTTTATTTACAACATCAAGGCAAGAGGTTGCAGAAATGAAGGAAGCCTTTTAGACCCAGGAAACACGGAGTGAATTAATTTCGCCCTGCAAGTCCGGTGCTTTCTCTCTCGACCGTGAACGGAGCAGCTCCGATGGAGATGCTCCGTTCTGCTTTAAGAGAGTAAGCAAATGAAATGAAGGGGAGAATGGTATTTCAGACATACTGTATCTGATGCGCCCTGGATTTATTTATTGTCTTTAAAGAGGCATCTTCTATCAAAGGCTCATTAACTGGGAAGAAAACCATTGAAGTGCAGAGAGCTACTTTTAAGTTACCTGCCTAAAAAGACCAGGGAAACGGTTCGTAATTCCCGGGGATGTATTTTTGGAAAACGCACTGCACTCTCCGTTTTAAAGGTTGCTTTGCAAATGGAAAATTATACTGCTGGAATGGCCTTGGATATGTGAAAGAGAGACAGAGAGAGGGAGAGAGAGGAGGAGAGGGGGAGAGGGAGAAAGGAGAGGAAGAGGGAAAGGGAAAGGGAGAGAGAGGGAGAGGAGTGGAGAGGAAGGAAAGGAGAGGAGAGAGAAAAGGAAAGGAAGGAAGGAAGGGAGAGGAGGGAAAAGGAGAGAAAGAAGAAAAGGGAGAGAGAGAGTTGGAGAGGGAAAGAGAGGGAGAGAGAAGGAAGGAGAGTGAGAAAGAGAGAGAGGGAGAGTTGAGGAGAGAGGGAGGAAGGAGAGGAAGAGGGAGAGGGAGGGGAGGGAGGGAGGAGAGGGAAAAGGAGAGATAAAAAAGGGAGAGAGTTGGAGGGAGAGGGAAAGAGAGGGAGAGGAAGACAGAAGGAAGGAGAGGGAGAAAGAGGGAGAGGAGAGAGGGAGGAAGGAAGGAGAGGGAGGGGAGAGGGAGGGAGGAAAGGAGAGGGAAAAGAGAGGAAGGGAGAGGAGAGGGAAAAGGAGAGAGAGAAAAAAAGGGAGAGAGAGAGTTGGAGGGAGAGGGAAAGGGAGGGAGAGGAAGACAGAAGGAAGGAGAGGGAGAAAGAGAGAGAGGGAAGGGGAGGATGGAGGGGAGAGGAAGAAAGAGGGCAAGGGAGAGGAAGGGAGGGAGGAAGGAAGGAGAGGGAGAGACAGAGAGAGGGAGGGAGGAAGGAGGAAGAGGGAGAAAAGGAGGTGACAAGAAGAGAGAAAGGGAGGGAAGGAAGGAACGGAGTAAAGAGGGAGAGGGAGGGAGCGGAGAGGGAGGGAGAGAGAGAGACTAAGCCCTGGAAAACGGATTCCACCACTAAAAAAAAGAAAAGATCAAAACTCAATAAGGAAACACCAATCCTTTGCACAACGACGTGACTTTTCCGCCCCCTTCAGCAATGAAATCCCCGGAAGAGAAAAATCCCCCTGGAAAGTTTCCACTAACACTCCATGCAGTTCGTCTCTATCATGATTCAGAGGTGGGAGAGGGGAGCTACTGTCTTCGCTTCTCTAAGGGGAGAGAGAGAGAGGAGACAATCGTCGGTCAGACAAATAATTTAAAAGATCCTGAAGACGTCCACGCACCCAGACGAGAAAAGAGGAAGGCGTTAAAAAAACAGTCCTCGGAGCCCCCCCAAGGCCCTCAAATGAAAAAAATTTCCTCCAAAATCCGGCTCTCTTCCAAATCGGCCAGCCCGTTCTTGGCTCTGGGGGATCTCCAATCCCAGCGGGGGTTCCCGCCGGTTCTGCTCTGGGGCTGGATCCCTCTGGGAAATCCGTGGTGATCTTCCTGCCTCGGGCTCATGGCAGCCACCAGGTCCAGGAGAGAAGTCTCGTATCTGGAGGAGAGAGGATAAGACATGAAGGTTATCTCGTTTTCTCTGGCATGGAGAAGAATTAGCCAGGGGAACAGCTTGCCACCAGAAGTTGCGGGTGTTCCATCACTGGAGGTTTTTAGGAAGACACTGGAAAAGCCACTTGTCTGGAATGGTATGAGGTCTACTGCTTGAGTAAGGGGGGTGGACTAAAAGACCTCCAAGGCCCCTTCCAACTCTGTCATTAAGGCCGTGATGGCGAACCTATGGCACGCATGCCACAGTGGCATGCGGAGCCGTATCAGTGGGCACGCGAACATTACTCAGCTCCGGCGCACGCCAATTTTCAGGCCTTCTGGGCCCACCAGAAGTTGGGAGCCTGGGGAGGGCGAAAACAGCCTTCCCACTCCCCGGAGGCCCTCCGGAGGCTGGAAATGGCCTGGAAGTCAGCCAGGGGGTAGGAAAGGCGATTTTCACCCTCCCCAGGCTTCAAAAAAATGTCCGGAGTTTGGGGAGGGCGAAAAATGGGCCTACCAGGCCCATAGTGCCATCATGTGCCAAAAGCGGGGGGAGCACAGGGGGGGTCGTGCGTGCATGCATGGGGGGGGGACACATTGAATTTTGGGTGTGGGCATGTGCGCATGTACCCCCCACGTTCCCCCCACTTTTGGCACGTGATGGCAAAACGGTTTGCCATCACTGGTATAGGGTCTCCTATTTGAGCAATAGGGTGTCCTGGTTGAGCAGGGGGTTGGTCTAGAAGACCTCCAAGGTCCCTTCCCACTCTGTTATTCTAGACAGGGTCTCCTTGGACTAGAAGACCTCCAAGGTTGCTTACTGGATTGTTAGTCTGAAGTTGACCTCGGTTAACTGAATCTAACTTCCAAGGTTAACTTCAGACCAGCAATCAAATCAATTAATCCCCCAATCAAGAAACTGCCAAAGAGCCACCAGTAAACAGGCCTGTTGGATGCTTATCCTACGGTTGGGTAGATAATATATAGAAAACTACGTTCTGTAACTTTAACTGCTACAAATATGACTAATTGGCTGTGCTAAGCAGACATAAAAGAAGGCAGGAAGTTCATTCACTTCTGCTCCTGCTATTAGAAGGTTGAACTGCTGAAAGGAACCGTGTCTGTGTTACTGAAGAGAACTGGAATTGTAAGCAAACTATGTTTTTGTGTTGAACCATGATTATTTGAAGAAGTGTTCTCTTTGTTTTGAGAAACCAAGTTTGTTTTTATACTACAAGTAAAGACTGTTTATTTTCTTACAACGTTCAGAGTCTGTGAGTATCTTTTTTTTAAAAAAAAAATCTTTATTTACATTTCAGTTAAAAAGAAAAGACAACACAACATCAAGTGACACACAAAAAACAATACAACAATAAACATACGTACTTCCATATAGTACCTTAATGAACAAATATTCGGTACTATAACTCTAAATTATATTCCGGAGAAGACAGAACAGCTTATATACCTTAATACATCAATTAGGTCTATCCGACCTCACTTATCCTATATAATATAAGTTTCTCATTAAATACTGTTCCTCATCTAATGTGGGTTATAGTTTCCTCTTTTCTAACCATTTATAGAATTTGTCCCAAGCTAAACCTACTTGTGTTTGCTCTCTATCCTGTAATTTTTTAGTTAGCATATCTGCTTCCACACATTCTATTTTTTTTTTTTATAATAGCCTCCTCTGTTGGGATATTTTGATTTTTCCAGAGTTGAGCATACGTCAGTCTCGCCGCTGTAATGATATGTAGTGCCAAATACCATAAGTCCCTTTTTATATTTTCCGGCTTAGAGTCTGTGAGTATTTGTGTGTTTTGCCAAGACTTGTGTATAAACAGAGATCAAATCCCACTCCCTTCTAGCACTGATGATATAACCTAGTTGGGTCATGAAACGTCTGCCAGAAAACCACCAAGCTCAGACCCCTCATTTCAACCACAAGCTATAAATATTCTCCTTTATTGGTACCATTTACCCATTTTACTGGTCCCCCAAGAGAAATCTTGAGATGGACTCTGCAAAATACAGGTGATCTTTGACTTACCATGATTTGTTTAATGACCAAAGTTCATTACGGTACCCCAAAAAAGTGAAGTATGATCCCTTTTCATGCTTACGACAGTTACGTGATCAAAATTCAGGAATTTATGAAGGTTGCAGGGTCCCTGGGGACATGTGACCCCCTTTTGAGACCTTCCAACAAGCGAAGTTAACAGGGAAGCCAGATTCACTTAACAACCGTGTCACTAACTGAACGGTTGCAGTAATTCATGGAAGGACTATTGCAAGAAAGTCCAGCTGACTTTTGGAAAAAAAAAAAAAACACCTCCTTATGCGTGTCATTTTTCACTAACTGTTTTGCACCCTCTTAGTGAATTTCCCAAATATTATTAATATGCCCCACACGGACCCTCACGAGCTAATTTGAATCCTTTGGAGAACTAGTTAGGCCTAAACTGTAGAACTTTATGGTCTCAAATGGAGTCCTAAGAGATTTCCTGGTTTTTGATTTTTTTTGTTTTCCTTCAAAGATGCAATTAAATCTCAGCCAGACCCCCCGAACAAAAACCGCTCATTAATCATTAATCACAACCTCCAGATCTAATTAAGACGGGCTAGGAATAAACCTGCTGTCATAAATACTGTTAGTAAATGTTGAGAATGCCTTGGTAAGGCCACACTTGGAATCCTCCGTCCAGTTTTGGTCACCAGAGTTTTAAAAAAAGAGGTTGGGACTCTGGAAAGAGTGCAGAGAAGAGCAACGAAGATGATTAGGGGACTGAAGGTTAAAATGCTGCTGGAACTGGGTATGTCTAGTTTGATGAAAAGAAGGACCAGGGGAGACATGAAAGCATCTTCCAATATCTCAGGGGCAGCCCCAAAGAAGAGGGAGTCAAGCTATTCTCCAAAGCACCTGAAGGCAGGACAAGAAGCAATGGAGGGAAACTAATCAAGGAAAGAACCAAATTGGAATACAGTAGAGTACAGTAGAGTAGAAAGTAGAGTAGGAGTAGAATAGGAGTAAAACAGAGTAGAGTAGGAGGAATAGAATAGAGCAGAATAGGAGCTGGAAGGGACCATGAAGGTCTTCTAGTCCAACCCCCTGCTCAAGCAGGAGAACTTATACCATTTCAGACAAGTGGCTGCCCAGTCTCTTCTAAACAACCTCCAGTGATGGAGTGCCCACAATATCTGAGGTAAGCTGTTCTTAACCTAGAACTAAGGAGAAATTTCCTGACAGTGACAACAATTAACCAGTGGAACAACCTGCCCCCAGAAGTTATGGTCGTTCCATCACTGGAGGCTTTTAAGAAGAGTCTGGACGGCCATTTATTCTGGATGGTAGAGGGTCTCCTGCTTGAGCAGGGGGTTGGACTAGAAGACCTCCAAGGTCCCTTCCAATTCCAAGGTTATTCTATTGCTACTTGGCTTCCTGCACTAGGAAACATACTCTGTGGCCCACTTCCAATTTCCCATTTTGGTAGTCCTGTGGGGGTGATGTTTCCAGTCATCTTAGATGTTGTGTAGGAAGAAGAGGGAGAAGAAGAGGAGGAGGGGGAGGAGAAGAAGAGGAGGAGGAAGAGGAGGAAGAGGAAAAGGAGGAGGAGGAGGAAAAGAAGAGGAGGAGGAGGAGAGGAGAAAAGGAGGAGGAGGATAAGTAGAAGAAGAGGAAGAGGAGGAAGGGAGAGGAAGAAGAAGAAGGAGAAGGAGAAGAGGAGGAGGAGGAAGAGGAAAAGGAGGAGGAGGAGGAAAAGAAGAAGAGGAGGAAAAGAAGAGTAGGAGGAGAGGAGAAAAGGAGGAGGAGGATAAGGAGAAGAAGAGGAGGAGGAAGAATGGAGAGGAAGAAGAAGAAGGAGAAGGAGAAGGAGGAGGAGAAGAGGAAGAGGAGGAGGAAGAGGAAAAGGAGGAGGAGGATAAGAGGAGGAGGAGGAGGAGGAGGAGGAGGAGGAGGAGGAGGAGGAGGAGGAGGAGGAGGAGGAGGAGGATTATTCAGTTAAAAAGAAACCCAGCCATGTCTGCATTTGGGGGAACAAATCACCCCGGAGAAACATTCTACGCTAAGTTTTATCTAAGTTTTACAGCATTGCAGCTATCAGGGAAAATTAAAAGATCTGGGGAGATAACGGGAGCAGCAAATACAGGAAAGATTATTTAAAAGCGCCAGCATTGGAAATCGGTTTATTTGACACCGAGGCACCTCTCTATGCCAGAAAGCAAGGCCAGTTTTATCAGAGAGGGAAAAATGCTCCTTTGGGCTATTATTTAGCGCTTAATCCCCTGATAGAAGAGTTTGTCGTGGCTTGTCAGGTGTGCCGTCACAAAGCCTTTTGCCTCGAGGCAGAGCCCACTTTCAACGGCACAAAAGTCAGAGGTTTTTTTTCTCCCCCACATTTATTCCAAATGTTTAAAGGGGAAACCTGCTCATTTGCTCTGTCTGGAAGAATGAAGCTTTTTTCTTTTTTGCACCCCAAGCCAGGGATTGCAAAGTGATAATTTGGGTTGTCGGTAACTGTGAACGCTGAAAGGGTGGGCTCTGTTCATCAGGTTTTGTGCTCTCCTTGAAGATCAGAGGAAAACCAAATCTTTGGTGTAAAAGGAAGATGGAGTAGACGTTTCCCCCAAATTGGAAGTTCCTTCCAGGTGTTTAGCATTGTCACCAGCATAGTACGCAAATGCACAACCTTGCCTGCATACAGAATATAGAATAACAGCATTGGAAGCAGAGGTGATATTCAGCCGGTCTCAACCGGTTCGCTTGAACTGGTAGCGGAAATCGCGGCTGGGCCTGCTCACCTGCCCCGGCTCTATGCCATTGCACGCTAATGATCGAAGTGCCCGAGCCCACTGTAACAACATTGCCAAAAAGGCATTAGGAGTTGTTAATCTAATCTTGCGTAGCTTCTTCTCTAGTAATGTTGTACTACTAACTAGAGCATACAAAACATTTGCTAGACCAATTCTTGAATACAGCTCATCTGTCTGGAACCCGCACTGCATATCGGACATAAATACAATCGAGAGAGTCCAGAGATATTTTACGAGAAGAGTCCTCCATTCCTCCAACCGCAATAAAATATCTTGCTACCAGACTCCAAATTTGGGGCTTAGACAATTTAGAACTACGCCGACTTCCGTCTGACCTAAGCATAGTACATAAAATTATCTGCCACAATGTCCTTCCTGTCAATGACTACTTCAGCTTCAACCACAACAATACACGAGCAAATAATAGATACAAACCCAAGGTAAACCGCTCCAAACTCGATTGCAGAAAATAGGACTTCAGTAACAGAGTGGTCAATGCCTGGAATGTACTACCTGACCCCCAAACCCCCAAAACTTTAACCTTGAACTGTCTACTGTTGACCTCACCCCATTCCTAAGAGGTCTGTAAGGAGCGTGCATAAGTGCACCAGCGTGCCTACCGTCCCTGTCCTAATATTCCTTTTTGCTCTTACTTCTTTTCATGTATTCAAATTATGTTTATACTTTTACCTGTTATCTTATATATGCTTGTCAAAATAAATAAACTTAAACTAAACTAAACTAATTTGCGAACCGGTAGGGAAGGTAAGTGAATATCACCCCTGATTGGAAGGGGTGCCTGGAGGTCTTCTAGTCCAACCCTGTGCTCAAGGTAGGAGAACTTATACCAATATTTTTTTTTTTCTTGAAAATCTCCAGTGATGGAGGAGCATCCAGAACTTCTGGAGGTGACTTGTTCCACTGATTAATTGTTGCAACTGTCAGGAAAGTTCTTCTTAGGTCTAGGTTGGTTCTCTCCATCCATCTGTTACGTCTTGTCCTTTCTGGAGGAGGTCAGCTCCATGGAGTGTTAGGATATTCGGGTCTTTTGAGTGGGGCCCGAAGTGGAGAAGCAGGGATACTCCGAAAGGTTTAGAAGACAAGTGACAGAATTCTGTCAGAGAAGAGGTTGGAGTATGCGGTCTTTGATGCTTGGTTGTTTTCGTGCAGACGTTTCATGACCCAACTAGATAGCATCATCAGTCCTAGAAGGGAAAGGGTTTGCAAGGGAAGAGGGAAAGGAAGTGGGTTTTGCTCTCTGTTTACTCCAATCAAGTTAGTAAACCCCAGCCTAAACAAGGAACCACAAAGAACATTCCCACCAACACTTGACAGGACAAACCAGTTTGTATTTAAATAGAGAGCAACTCCCCCTCCCTTCTAGCAGTGATAACACTACCTAGTTGGGTCCTGAAACATCTGCAAGAAAATAGCCAACCTCAGAAAGCACCAAGGACCTTTCAATCCTCCTCCTCCTCTCTGCAAACCCCACTCCCTTCTAGCACTGATGATGATACCTAGTTGGGTCCTGAAACATCTGCAAGAAAATAGCCAACCTCAGAAAGTCTTCCTCTTCCTCCTCTCTGCAAACCCTTCTCCCTTCTAGCACTGATAATGTTCCCTAGTCAGGTCGCGAAACGTCTGCAAGAAAACAACTTGGCTCAGAGAGCACGAAGGACGCCAAGTTTCACATTCACATAAGCCTCACCCGGGGAAACCTGCCACAAGCCACTGTGCGAGAGTCGTCAATGTGCGAGTTGACTAGGAAACTAAGGAGGAGAAAAAAGGGACTATTAAATACCACGGCAGAGAAGAAATGCCACAGGTTTTTTTTTTTTCCAAAGCCAAGGCATTGTTGTGGCTCCGTTGCCTGAGCCTGGGCTATCGACGGATGCAGACTCTGAGAGTGAGGGAGAGGAGTTGGCAAGTCCTCCCTCTCCAGGACCCTCCTCTCGGGCAATGCCTCCGGAGGACACTGAAGGCCAAAAGATAGGCTCAGAGCCAAGCACGTCCCCACAGCCACAGGTGGACAGCGACGAAGGAGATAAGTGCTGGCTGGACCCTCGACAGAGGCGCAGGGAGAAGCGTGCGCAGCAGAGGGGAAGGCGTGCCAGAGATTAGCTGAGTCACTGGACCACACCCCACAGGATATAAATGTGGGTGTGGTGGCGAGTTTAGTTTGTGACGAGCAAAAAACTAGAAATAATCCATGATCTTTGCGTTACTGGACTTTGCCTGCTTTATCGGACTGCATTTGGATTAATCCTTGTATTGTTGAAAACTCTACCTGTTTTATCGGAATGCTGGCAGTCTAATCTTTGTTTTGTGCGAGTAAAGTCTGAATTGGCAGCTAGCCACTGGGTTGCTGCCAGCTTTATCTTCAAAGAGTTTTGTCGTGTGGCTTATTAACTCCGGGCCGTCTGTGGGGGTGCGTGTGTGGGACGGGGACAGAACAGGCAAGGAGAAAAGAAATCAAATGAACTTGCATTTTTCCCCCCGCTTTAGACCGGTGCTATGAAATGGTTTCGGTTCGCCTAACAGACCGATATTGTGTTTTTGAAAAAAACCTGACACCGTCTTTTGAATAGACTCCTGTCAGCGACTGTCAGTCTAAGTCGCCGAGCTTTGAAAGACGGGACAATAGCTTTAAAGCTTTAAGGTTTCTGCTCGCATTATTTTTTTTTTTTTGATTTTCACACTCGGCTGAAAGGAGATGATGATTTTGGCAGGGCTTCAGGCCCCGGCTGATATCCGTAGGAGTCAATAAGAGTCCTACTACTGGAAGGGAAAAGAAAAAAAAATAAAAAAAATAATGAGATTTATTGGCTTCATAAACACTCCGGCAGGAAAGAGAGATGTAGATTTCTTTCAACGGGCAGTACGAGATATTATTCGATCGTCCTCTTTAGCGATATCTCTTCATTTACAGCCTCACAATTTATTCTTCTGCCGTAAATGTCTACCAATACTAATACTACTACTAATAAAAATACTCGGAGTAATAAAAAATAATATTTGGAACATTGTACATCTTAAGAAGGTACTTGGTTGATCCCTAGGACGCTGGCAGCAACCCGTTATCAGCCATCAGCACCGGTCAATGGTATTTGTGATGCATTTTCGAATGTTCAGTTGACTTGAGTTTCATATTTAATGAATATAAGAGCCTTGGTGGCGCAGCAGACTAAACTGCTGTTAAAGTAGCACTTAGCTGCCAGTTGCCTGCAATTACTGCGAGTTCAATTCTCACCAGGCTCAAGGTTGACTCAGCCTTCCATCCTTCCAAGGTAGGTAAAATGAGGACCCGGTTTGTGGGGGCAATAAGCTGACTTTGTATAAAAAAAGAACACCACTTGGGGGGGGCCGAAAGTCCTACTAAGCAGGTATATACAAAAGTATGAAGGCTATTGCTTAATGCATTGTAAGCCGCCCTGAGTCTCCGGAGAAGGGCGGCATATAAATCAAACCAATAAATAAAATAAATAAATAAAGTATATAATAATAAAAAAATAATCAAAACCAGACCCACAGCTCTGGTTCTCTGAAAAAGTGGATGGCATTTCCAACAGGGGTTTGCCTAATCCGGCATTGGAGAATAGCCAGGGCGGCATTACCGGCTATTTAATTCGGCACGTTGCGCCCGAGGAAATAAAACGGTTTACGGCCGAAATTGGAGCCCGAACATTAAAAAAAACCAAACCAACTTCTGAGTGATTTAATGCCTGGTACGTGAATTGCTTCTCGGTTCCCGCAGCCAATTGCTTTGTATTTCTCGCGCACTTTTAAATCCTTTACAAAAAATACATGTCGTTTTTGACTTGCAAAGATTCGTTTAGATCAGTGTTTCTCAACCTTGGTAGCTTGAAGATGGGTGGACTTCAACTCCCAGAATCCCCCAGCCAGCAGCGCTGGGAGTTGAAGTCCACCCATCTTCAAGCTTCCAAGGTTGAGAAGAGGACCTCACAAAAGATTGGACCGCAGAGGATTGGACTAGAAGACCTCCAAGGTCCCTCAATCATCTGGTTTGTAGTAATTTCTGACAGGCTAGGCAAGATGGTCAAATTTGTCCTCTTACGGGCTGCACACTTTTCCAACACTTAAATGTTTAAATTTTCCAACGTTGGATTGAAATGCTTGAATAAAATGTGCCAGCTGCCTCCAATATGATCTGCGGCCACATGGATGAACACGCGCACAGCCTCACCAACCAAAACAGACGACACATATAAAAAAAACTAGGCCGAGCTCCAAATTGCTGAAAGCCTGGCACTCTGACAAGTCAGCCATCAACAGGCACGTAGAGATAAACAATATTTACATACCATTCAAAAGAGACAGTCAAAAAGCTAAAAAAAAAAAAAAAAAAAGGAAACAAGAAGACCAAAACATCTCCTGGCCAGCAGGCAACATCCAGATAGCAGAAATTAACTACGCTCAATCAACAATGACGAAAAGTAAACAATATCCAATCAACTCAAACAAACAAGCTAATGGTAAATTGCAGCCCAATCGAAGAGCCACAAAGAACATTCCTACTAACACTTGCATATCAACAGAGGGCAAACCTCCCTCCCTTCAAGCACTGAGGATGTTACCAAGTTGGGTCGTGAAATGTCTGCAAACGAACAACCACGCTCAGAGACTGCCGAGAACCCCATAGTCCTTTTCTCCTCTTCCTCTCCATCTTCTCTGCAAACCTCCCTTCCTTCTAGCACTGATGATGTTACCTAGTTGGGTAAAGAAATATCTGTAAGGAAACCACCAAGCTCAGAGAGCACCAAGGACCTCACAGTCTTCCTCCTCCTCCTTGCAAACCTCCCTCCCTTCTAGAACAGTGTTGTGGCTCCGTTGCCTGAGCCTGGGCTATCGACAGATGTAGACTCTGAGAGTGAGGAAGAGGAGTTGGCAAGGCCTCTCTCTCCAGGACCCTCCTCTCTGGCAATGCCTCCGGAGGACACCGAAGGCCAAAAGATAGGCTCAGAGCCAAGCACATCCCTGCAGCCACAGGTGGACAGCGACGAAGGAGATAAGTGCTGGCTGGACCCTCAGCAGAGGCGCAGGGAGAAGCGTGCACAGCAGAGGGGAAGGCGTGCCAGAGATTAGCTGAGTCACTGGACCACACCCCACAGGGTATAAATGTGGGTGTGGTGGTCGGTTCAGTTTGTGACGAGCAAAAACTAGAAATAATCCATGATCTCTGCGTTACTGGACTTTGCCTGCTTTATCGGACTGCGTTTGGATTAATCCTTGTATTGTTGAAACTCTGCCCGTTTTATTGGAATGCTTGCAGTCTAATCTTTGTTTTGTGTGAGTAAAGTCTGAATTGGCAGCTAGCCACTGGGTTGCTGCCAGCTTTATCTTCAAAGAGTTTTGTCGTGGGGCTTATTAACTCCAGGCCGTCTGTGGGGGTGCGTGAGTGGAACGGGGACAGAACACACTGTATATTATGGGTATGGGCACACGTGCATGCGACCCCCACCCCACTCCTGGCACGCAATGGCCAAAAGGTTAGCTATCACTGGTATAGGGTCTCCTGGTTGAACAGGGGATTGGTCTAGAAGGCCTCCAAGGTCCCTCTCCAACTCGGTTATTCTGGATCATTCCTTGCCTTACAGCAGGAGTGTCAAACTCAATTTTATTGAGGGCCGTATCAGGACTGTGGTTGACCTGGGGCGGGGGCATGGCTGACTGGGTGGGCGTGGCCAGCTTGTCACCACTCACTGGGCGTGGCTGACCGAGTGGGCATGGCCAGCTTCACTCCCTGTTGTGGTCCGTCAGCAGCCTGTGGAGCTGGCAGCGGAGTCGGACAGTAAGGAGGCTGGGGAGGAACATGGGCCAGTCCTGGAGTCTGGGGAAGGCTTGGACAAGGGCTCTGCGTCGGAGGCAGAGATGGGGCCAGGGCCATCTGGGAGGTATGTGCTGCCTCCGGAGCCTCCAGAGTCTGACATCAGAGACACAGAGGAACAGGGGGAGCCTGTTCCTAGTGCATGCATGCGCAGAACTGCCAGAAGGCAAGAACAGTTAAGACAAAAGGGACGACTCAGGAGTAGGGCTTGGAGCTGATTGGCCCCTCCCATAAAGCTTAAAAGAGGAGCAAAGGCACGTGGGCCCTTTGCAGGAAAGCAACGTTGTTAATTCTGTTCCCAGTCGGCATCTCTGTTTGATTCTGGACTCGGTGTGGCTTTGCCAAGTAGGTCTTTGGCAGCGTGACAAGGGAGATAAAGGTGGGTGATGATCCTGAAGGACTTTTTGCAACTAATTGGGACTGAGCTGTGAATGAACGTAATTCACAGCTGTTGCAATAAAAGAGGTTTTGGGGACTACTCGAGTGTTTAATGACTCAGGAAGCCTAGGTCACAATACTCCCCAAACTGCTGGTATGTTTCCTCTTCACACTGGATAGACCGGGCCGAAGCTGCACTGGGTAGACTGGGCTGAAGCAATGCGGGCCAGCTCCTTACATTTTCCAGGACAGCCCCATGGGCTGGATCTGACATGGCGGGCCAAATCCGGCCCATAGTCTTACCCCTGCCTTACAGCCAACTTGGCTTCAGATTGTTTTGCGGAGAAATAACAAGGCCTTCCTTGGCGAGATGAAACTCACTTGGCCGTGCTTTTAATTAAACCGGCACTTTGAAAGTCAAGACCCACGTTGAGAGAACCGTCTGAATCAAAGCCAAAAGTACCCGATGCATTTATTCCTCCCTGCACCCCAACTCCCCCCACCCCAAACAAGCTTGATTTGTAAATCCTCCAGGACTGAAGTTACGGTAAGCTATCCTTCTGCTTCTTAACGTGCACTTTGGAAGTCTCTGCTGGACAGGCATTCATTCCAGTTTAGCGGGTTGCTTTACGCGGGCCTTATTTGGCATCAATCATCCAAGGCGCGTTTTGCTTTGGATTTTCGGATGGGAAGAAACGCTCGTGCCACCCCACTCTCCCACCCACCCTTCTGCACTCTTTCTATTTACCAACCTCCTGCTCGTTAATCTTCCGAGCGATCCGGACAGAAACATACATCAATGAAGGAAAAACCCCTGCGTGTAACTCACACTTTCGGAGCAGGAGGGAAGGCAAGCGGAGATTTAAAAACTATGGGCGAAATGCGGTCGGTTAAGCAAGTTCAGGAACTCCAGAAACCAAGGGATTAAGGAGGGCTGCCGCAGACGGTTGCTGAATAACTGAATTGAATAGAATATTTAGACGTGGGTGGGGCAAGAGGCTGAGAAGACACCTTCTCTAGTTTCCTGGGATGTAAAATAGATTAAGAGGAGGGATGGGTGGGAAAGAGATACTGTACAGGTGACCAGGCTGAACCCGAAGGATGGGTCAAATGCATCATCAGTCATGAGTTCCTTCACACCCGCAAGAGTTCTACATCCAGCCCAGTGGTGGGTTGCCTCCGGTTCGGACTGGTTTGCAAGAACCGGTAGTAAAGCCGGCGGGAGGCCCCGCCCACTGTCCCGTATGTCATCATCGGCGATCTGCGCATACGCAGAAGCAAACGCGATCCTGTTGCGAACCGGTAGTAAAGGTAAGTAGAACCCAGCTGGCTAGCTGCCAATTCAGACTTTACTCACACAAAACAAAGATTAGACTGCAAGCATTCTGATAAACCAGGCAGAGTGTCAATAATACAAGAATTAATCCAAATGCAGTCCGATAAAACAGGCAAAGTCCAGTAACGCAGAGATCATGGAGTATTTCCAGTTTTTGCTTGTCACAAACTGAACCGGCCACCGCACCCACATTTATACCCTGTGGGGTGTGATCCAGTGACTCAGCTAATCTCTGGCACGCCTTCCCCTCTGCTGCGCACGCTTCTCCCTGCGCCTCTGTCGAGGGTCCAGCCAGCACTTATCTTCTTCGTCGCTGTCCACCTGTGGCTGCGGGGGACGTGCTTGGCTCTGAGCCTATTGTTTGGCCTTCGGTGTTCTCCGGAGGCATTGCCAGAGAGGAGGTTCCTGGAGAGGGAGGCCTTGCCAACTCCTCCCCCTCACTCTCAGAGTCTGTCGATAGCCCAGGCTCAGGCAACGGAGCCACAACAGTCCGCAAGAAAACAGTGAAGCTCAGGGCGCACCAAGGACCCCCTCTTTCGTATTCGTACAATTTGTAGGCTTTCCAGACATTTTATGCTTCTCTCCAAGCCATCCCATTTCCATAAGGAAAGGCCGCAGCCGTGACATGCCCAACCGCCCCCAAAGGAATTTCACTTGGGACACAATGAGGGATGGTTTTGAATCTTAGGGGGAAAAAAAAGAGAAAAGAAACAGATTGCAAATAATCTGGGTAAAATGTCTGCTAAAAGCTGGCTGAAAGAATGTCCATGCCTTTAAAGGAAGAGCCAGACAAGTATACTCCTTCGGTGGAAAGGAATAGCAAACCAGTAGTGATCAATCACGAGGTTGTTGATTCAATATGGAGGCAGCTGAAGAGCGATTGCTCAATCGCAGTTAATTCCGGAGGCAAGAATCATCCCCGAGAATATAAATTACAAGTGATATATATAAAGGACCCTACAATGGGTCCGTCTTTCCCCCCGTGCTTAATTTCTGTAATTCTGAAGACTTGGCTGGCGTGCTCTGGAAGTATATTGGCAATTGCTGAAGTTGGCAAAAAGAGGAATTGTTGGGAAAGTTCACGATTAAAAAGCTAGGGGAAGGTGTCATTATTAAGAGACAAACTGGGTGTGGGGTGTATTTGATCCTGGATGGATCAGAGATAACGACGGAGGTGATCAGGAGTAAAAAAACTGTTGTACGGGCTGTTTAACGGAGTGCCTTGAACATTTAACTTTGCGGTTGCTTTAAACTGTTGAACTATTTTTTCTTCCATATATGTAATATAAAGGTAAAGGTTCCCCTCGCACATATGTGCTAGTCGTTCCCGACTCTAGGGGGCGGTGCTCATCTCCGTTTCAAAGCCGAAGAGCCAGCGCTGTCCGAAGACGTCTCCGTGGTCATGTGGCCGGCATGACTCAACGCCAAAGGCGCACGGAACACTGTTCCCTTCCCACCAAAGGTGGTCCCTATTTTTCTACTTGCATTTTCTTACGTGCTTTCGAACTGCTAGGTTGGCAGAAGCTGGGACAAGTAACAGGAGCTCACCCCGTTACGCGGCACTAAGGATTCGAACCGCTGAACTGCCGACCTTTCGATCGACAAGCTCAGCCACTGAGCCACGGCGTCCCTCATATGTAATATATGAGGAGTCAATTGGTTTGCCAATAGATGTAGAGGTTTATAAATTTTGCAGCTGCTTTGCAGTCCTAATTCAGTCCTAGGCTACATTAATAGATGGACAGAATCAAGATCACGTGAAGTGTTAATACCGTTTTATAAGGCCTTGCTAAGGCCACACTTGGAACACTGCATCCAATGTTGATCGCCACGATGTAAAAAAGATGCAGAGACTCTGGAAAGAGTGCAGAGAAGAGCAACAAAGATAATTAGGAGACTGGAGGCTAAAACATAGGAAGAACGGTTGCAGGAACTGGGTATGCCCAGTTTAATGAAAAGAAGGACTAGGGGAGACATGAGAGCAGAAGAAAGAAGAAGAGAGTCAAGCTATTCTACAAAGCACTTAAAATCAAGACAAGAAACCATGGATGGAAACTAACCAAGGAGAGAAGCAACCAGGAATTAATGAGAAATTTTCTCACAGTGAGGACAATTAACCAGTGGAACAGCTTGCCACCAGAAGTTGTGGGTGCTTCATCACTGGAGGTTTTTAAGAAGAGATTGGACAGCCACTTGTCTGAAATGGTGTAGGTTTTTTCTGCCTGAGCAGGGGGTTGGACTAGAAGACCTCCAAGTTCCCTTTCCAATTCTGTTATTCTGTTAAACTGGGGAACTATTATTGTTGCAATAGATTTGTCGGTGCTGAGCTAGCGGGGATAATATATCTTTTTGTTTATTGTCTTTTAAAATTCATTTTTAATTTTTTTTTTTAAAAAATTAATTTTAAAAATGTTTTTGCTTTGTTTTGTCTCTGTTAAAAAAAATTCTTTTGGATCTTTTCTGTAAAGTTAAAAAACAATATATATATATATATATATATATATATATATATATATATATATATATATATATATATATATATATATATATATATATATATATATATATATATATATATATATATATATATATTTTAAAAAAGCAAAGAGGACGGAATCTACCTATCTGGCATGTAAAAAGAGTGGAAAAAACCCCAAACTGATCAGGAAAAAGGGCCAAAAAGGAAGAAACAAGTATTTCTCATAGCTTTAACAGAGGAAAAAGTGACAGTGAAGTCTATGTGGTGTAAAAGTATATTTCTTACAATTTCAGTGAGGAAGTACAACACTATATTTTGGGCGGGACTAGAGAGAAATCTCTACAAAAGCAGGATATAGGTGTAATATAGATGGGAGGAGAAATAGGAAAAGGAGCCACAGTTTAGAGGCAAAGGTGCTGGCTGAGAAACCAGGAGATGGTGAGTTCTAGTTCTGCCCTCGGCATGAAATCTGACTGGGTGACTTTGGGCCAACTACTAGTCCCACTTCAGGCAGGAAACCTGGCTGGGTGACTTTGGGCCAAGCACCAGGAGACGGTAAGTTCTAGTTCCGCTTTAGGCATGAAACCTGTCTAGGTGACTTTGGCCATTCACTAGGGGAAGGTAAATTCTAGTCCCACGTCAGGCAGGAAACCTGGCTAGATGACTTTGAACCAATCACCAGGAGACAGTGAGTTCTAGTTCCACCAGGCATGAAGGCCAGCTGGGTGACTTTGGGCTAATCACCAGGAAACGGTGAGTTCTAGTCCTGCCTTAGGCAAGAAACCCAGATGGGGGACTGTGGCCCAATCACCAGGGCATACATCCAATATGATGGTTTGCATTTATTTGCAGGGCCTCTGGACTCTGGAGCAAGATGCATTTTTTCCCTTGTAAAAATGTGATGACCGTCCCACACTGACAGTGGCTCAGGGGTGGGTTCTAATATTTTTTACTACCGGTTCTGTGGGCGTGGCTTGATGGTCATGTGACAATTATTTAGGATTTAGCAGAGGTACTTGTCTACCAGGCTTTTAACTGCTTGCAGAACTGTACCGATCTACCCATTTATTTTTTGCAGGCACTAGTCTACTCATGTATTTTTGCAGGCACTGGTCTACTCATGTATATTTGCAGGCATTGATCTACTCATGTATTTTTGCAGACACTGGTCTACTCATTTGTCTGCTTTTAACACTGATCAGCTGTAGGGCGGCCCTTTGAAGCCAGGAGCAAGAGTTTAAACAGTTTTTTCCCCTCTAGCCATCAGCTGGGACTCAGGAGGCAGCAATAGATTAGGGGTGGGGCCAAATAAAAGGTAAGAATAACACGGTGGGTGGGTGGGGGCACGGGGGGGGGGAAACCGGTTCAGGGACGTCATATCGTCACCGCTACCGGCTTGGGAGAACCGGGCTGAACCGGGAGGAACCTACCACTGCAGTGGGTGTAATGTAACTGGGAGTCGGGACACAAATTCTTTTGCTTGAAAAAAGAAAGAGATCTTGACAAAGAAAGGAAGTTTATGACAAAACCCAGATACAAAACTCTCAGCAACGTGAAAAACGCGTAGAATTCATTCTGATGGAAAATTGCCGGAAAGAGAAGTTTGGTGCAAAGGTGCTTTTCACACCCTATGGATCCAAGGCAGCATATGGGGTCTGTGTCTGTGTGTCACACACACACACACTCTACAGAAATAGGCTCGTGCTCTGTCTGCTGTGCCTTTAATCAAATCTGCAGGGTGCTGAGATTATTATATTCTTCTAAACTTTTTACTCATTTCGTGCCAGTGATTTCATTAAGTGAGATGGCAACATTTTTATTTTTTAAAAAAATAATAATAATCAAAATTGAAATGTTTCAATAAACCCAATTTTCATTTTAAATCGTCGAAGATGATTTGATGCAGACCAGGCAAAAAAAAAAAGAAAGAAAGAAAGAAAGAAAGTTAAAAAGCACAATAGCATTAGAGCGTTTGAAAAGCCGATCTTTTTCCCTCTTTTTAATCACTTTTAAAGAAAGCCTCCGAGGGGGGAAAAAAGGGATTTTTTTTCCTCTCTTTATTGAGGTTGGTGTTTCAATTTATTGACTTTGAAAAAGAGAAAGAGAGGGAGGGAGGGAGAGGGAGAATTATACATGCATCTAGTAAGAAAGTACTTTTGTTAACTACGTCTTAAAAACTTAAGATGCCTGGATAGAAAGAGGCAAAGGAAATGTCGAAAAAATATGTATAAAAAGAATTTGGCATCCAGAAGAAATAACCGAAAGACTCAATTTGGAGCAAAGTGCATTATATTTGTAAAAACGTTGAAATAAAATCTGATTCAAAACCACCGGAGCAACCAACTTTCACTTTCCATCGCTAAGTGAGACCGTTCTTCTGTGAGTTTTGCCTCCTTTTATGACCTTCCTTGCCACAGTTCTTCAGTGAACCATTGTAATTGTTAAAAGTCGGTCACCCGGTCGTTAAGTGAGTCTGGCTTTCCCCGTTGACATTGCTTGTCA
The DNA here is from genome assembly GCA_022577455.1 of Arizona elegans. Classification (NCBI taxonomy): domain Eukaryota; kingdom Metazoa; phylum Chordata; class Lepidosauria; order Squamata; family Colubridae; genus Arizona; species Arizona elegans. The sequence goes on along the minus strand of JAKOOJ010000062.1, from coordinate 2,177,994 downwards.
GAAGATCCGAAAAGGGGATCCACATGATCCAGGGACATTGCAACTGTCATAAATACGGGTTGGTTGCCAAGAATCAATTTGCATCGTGGGAACATGGGGATGCTGCAAATGGTCGTTAAGTATGAAAAAACAGTCGTAACTCATTTTTTTCAGTGCCTTTTTAACTTTGACCGGTCACTAAACAAACTGTTGTAAGTTGAGGATTATCTGTATTTGGCCAATTATGAACCGGTTCCAGTGGTGGGTTCCTCCCGGTTCGGCCGAGCTGGTAGCAGTGACGATATGATGTCACCGAACCAGTTCTCTTTGTTCGGGAGTTGGGCCCTCCCACTCACCCCCCCGCGTTATTCTTACCTTTTATTTGGCCCCACCCCCAATCTATTTGCTGCCTCCCAAGTCCCAGCTGATCGGCTAGAAGGAAAAAAACTGTTTAAACTCTTGCCGCGGGGCTTCAAAGGGCTGCCTTACAGCTGATCAGTGTTAAAAGGCAGCATGGTGGTAGACCAGTGCCTCCAAAAACAAATGGTGCCTCCAAAAATGAATGGTAGACCGGTGCCTCCAAAAACGAATGAGTAAACCGATGCCTCCAAAAACAAATGAGTAGACTGGTGCCTCCAAAAACGAATGAGTAGACCAGTGCCTCCAAAAACAAATGAGTAAACCGATGCCTCCAAAAACAAATGAATAGACCGGTGCCTCCAAAAATGAATGAATAGACCGGTGCCTCCAAAAACAAATGAATAGACCGATGCCTCCAAAAACGAATGAATAGACCAGTGCCTCCAAAAACAAATGAATAGACCGGTTCCTCCAAAAACAAATGAATAGACCGGTGCCTCCAAAAACGAATGAGTAAACCGATGCCTCCAAAAACGAATGAATAGACCAGTGCCTCCAAAAACAAATGAATAGGCCGGTGCCTCCAAAAACGAATGAATAGACCAGTGCCTCCAAGAACAAATGAGTAGACCGGTGCCTCCAAAAACAAATGAATAGACCGGTGCCTCCAAAAACAAATGAATAGACTGGTGCCTCCAAAAACAAATGAATAGACCGGTGCCTCCAAAAACAAATGAATAGACTGGTGCCTCCCAAAACGAATGAATAGACCGGTGCTTCCAAAAACAAATCAGTAGACCGGTCCAGCTCTGCAAGCAGTTAAAAGTCTGGTAGACCACTACCTCTGCTAAATCCTAAAGAATTGTCACATGACCATCAAGCCACGCCCACAAAATAAGCCACACCCACAGAACCAGTAGTAAACAAATTTAGAACCCACCCCTGACCAGTTCTCAAAGACACTTAATTTGGATCAAGTGACCTTGTGGATGCAGCAACGTTAAGTGTGAAAAACGATCATAAGTCACGTTTTTTCAGTGCCATTGTAACCTCGAACGGCTGCTAAAGGAACTGTCGTAAATTGACCCTGCCATAAATCAAAAAACATTCGGGATATAAATACCTGCCTACAGAGGTGGTTTGAGAAGACTGGCAAGCTGGAATATGTGGCTGGATGAAATGTTCTTGCTACCCTTATCACTGTGTACGTTAGAAGCCTTAGTAGGGCCACACCTGGAAAATTGCATCCAGTGTTGGTCACCATACTATAAAAAAAAGATGTTGAGACTCTGGAAAGAGTGCAGAGAAGAGCAACCAGGATGATGACGGGACTGGAGATTAAAACACAATGAATGGTTGCAGGAACTGGGCATGGCTACTCTAGTGAAGAGAAGGACCAGGGGAGACATGAGAGCCGTCTTCCAATATTTGAGGGGCTGCCACAGAGAGGAGGAAGGGGGTCAAGCTATTTATCCAAGGCACCTGAAGGCCAGACAAGGAATAATGGATGGAAACTGACCAAGGAGAGATTCAACCTGGAAATAAGGAGACATTTTCTGACAGTGAGAACCATCAACCGATGGAACAGAAGTTGCCTTCGGGAGTTGTGGGAGCTTCATCACTGGAGGCTTTCAAGAAGAGCCTGGACTGCCGTCTGTCAAAAATGGTGTAGGGTCTCCTGCTTGGGTGGGGGTTAGACTAGATGACCTACAAGGTCCCTTCCAACTCTGTTATTCTATATTCAATGGAACAGAAGTTGCCTTCGGGAGTTGTGGGAGCTTCATAACTGGAGGCTTTCAAGAAGAGACTGGACTGCCATCTGTCAGAAATGGGGTAGGGTCTCCTGCTTGGATGATGATCTACAAGGTCCCTTCCAACTCTGTTATTCTATATTTTTATATTCTATTCTATTCTATTCTAGCACCCACTCTGCTAGAGAGAAGTTCCCTGAAATCGGGCTCCAGGACGAGTCCGAAAGCTCGGAAGACAAAACCTTTGGTCCCGGTAACTGACCCAGATTGGATCCTCCAACCTTATCTTGGGACACGTAGATTCGCCTTCCTTCATGAGGACTACCTGCATTGGGAAATGGGAAACTAAGCAGAATGTTGTGAGTCACCCAGATTTTCCCAGGAGGAGAAAGCAGCGCATGAATTTTAAACCAGGCAAACTCTTTGCATAATGCGTCTCGGAACCGAAGTTGCGTTTGGAGAGGGGAGGCATGTGTTGTCAACACTTCCCGCCTTGGTACAGGACTCCCAACAGAATCGCTGGAGCGTTTTCGAAGCTCCGGCCTCTTGGCTTAAGCGGAGGGGTGCGGAGACGGAGATGATGACAGCTCAGGATTCAAATGTGCGAGGGGGAGGGTGCCTAACAGGACCACTTCTGGGCATGGAAAGAGAGGGGGGAGGCTCACTTATGTTCTCCATCTCTCCGTGGCTTGTGTTCTGTTTTAAGAAAAAGTAATCTAGGAGGTGTGCCAGGAAAAAGCAGAGATGAGGGTGGGGGGAGAGAGAGAGAGAGAGAGAGAGAGAAAGAGAGAGAGGAGAGAAGAGGCAGAGAGGAGAGAGAGAGAGAAAGAGAAGTAAAAAGAGAGAAAGAGGAGAGAGAGAGGGAAATAAAGAAAGAAAGCAAGAGAAGAATGAAAGAGAAAGAAAGGGAAAGAAATAGAGGAAGGAGAAAGAAAGAGAAAGAGAGAGAAAGAGGAGGAAAAGAGAAAGAGAAAAAGAAGAAAGAGGAAAGAAAGAGACAAAGAGAGAGAGAGGAGGGAAAGAGAAAGAGAAAGAAAAGAGAGAGAGGGAAAGAAAGAAAGAGAAGAAAGAAAGAGAAAAAAGGGGAAGGAGAAAGAGAGGAAAAAGAGAAAGACAGAGAAAAGGAAAGAGGAGAGGAGAGAAAGAGAGGAGAGAGAGAAAGAAAAAGAAAGAAAGAAAGAGAGGGAGCAGGGAAGGTATACATACTGGTATATATCCATTGTATTGCATGGCATCACTTCAGTCGACAACAAAGATACTTGCATTGATTCTTTGAAGTTACAATGATACCAAAAAAAGTGACTTATGACCAGCATCTCCATGGTCATGTGATCAACATTTAGATGCTTGGCAACTGGCTTGTACTTATGACAGACCCAGCATCCCGGGGTCCTTGTGATCCCCTTTTTGTGACCTTCTGACAGGCCAAGTCAATGGGGAAACAGGTGGCCTGCCAGATTCGGACGATGAGGAGGTTGGGAAGGAACTTGGGCCAGGTCTGGAGCCTGGGAAAAGCTCTGATGGATGCTCGGCGTCGGACGCAGAGATAGAGCCAGGACCCTCCAGCATTTCCCAGCCACCGGAGAGGCCGCTGCCTTTGGAGGCTGAGATGAGGGAGGAGGAGGAGGGACAGCTGGGGCCTCTGCCAGATGCGCATATGTGCAGAGCAGATAGGTGAACAACGGAGGACAATGAACTGGATTGGGAAGCAAAACCAACGTGGACACTGACTGGCCCCTCTTTGGCTGGGGAATAAATAGAAGGAAAGGGGAGGGGTGGTTGTAGGAGACAACCGTTCGTATTTCTGGCAAGTTTGCTCTTTGTGAGCTTCGTGTGACAAACACTGCCTTGCCACAACTGAGGTTTGTCTATTTCCCTGACTTAATTGGCAGCCTCCCAGCTGGGAGCTCCCAGCCTTGCATTGATCCTAACCAGCTGATAAGGACTATTGCTTCAGTGAACTCCTTGCCTGGACTTTCAGTTCATTCCCAAGGTGTAAATAAAGAGGGTTTTTTCCAGTGGTGAAATCCAAATTTTTTTTACTACCGGTTCTGTGGGTGTGGCTTGGTAGTTGTGGTGTGGCTTGGTGGGCAAAGCAGGGGAAGGGTATTGCAAAATATCCATTCCCACCCCATTCTGGGGCCAGCCAGAGGTGGTATTTGCCGGTTCTCCGAACTACTCAAAATTTCCGCTACCGGTTCACCAGAACCTGCTGGATTTCACCCCTGGTTTTCCCTTTGCGGGGAGTCTGTTTCTTGCTTCTGCGAAAGGCCGGGTCAGAACACTTGGATTCACTTAACAGTCATCTGACTAACTCAGTGGTGGCGAACCTTTTACTCATCGCGTGTCAAACAGGTATGCACTTCGCTTAAGCGCTGCTCTCCCCCATGCGCTGTGCACGCAACCACATCATCTGCACATGCACATGGCTTTCATGTGGCTTCCCCCGTGTGTTGTGCGTGCAATTGTACCATCTGTGCATGCGCTTGCTGTGTGCAGGTACTCATACGCCCATGCACAAATGTGCATGCATGCACAGGAGAGCTCCGAAGACAAACCAGGTCTCCGGAATTGCACGCATGCACACCAGAGGCCCGAACACCAGCTGGGGCACATGCGCAGGTGAGTTGGACGACAGCTCGAGTGCCCGTTAGTTCGCTCTGTGTACCACCTTGGGCACATGTGCCATAGGTTTGCTAACATGGGACTAACTTAACAACCAAGTGATTCACGAAGGTCATAAAATGGGGAAAAGCTCACTTTACAAGTGTCTCGCTTAGTGACCGAAATTTTGGGCTCGATTGTGGTCTTAAGTTGAACATCACTTGCAGATCTCGCTCTCTTTTAAAACCTAGGCTGGTTGTGAAACCAGAATCCATTTGCCACTCCGGAGTTTAGCAGCTGCAAAATCTCCAACCCGCCGATGAGACGCAACACGACACCTCCCGATGAGACACAACGCAACGCCTCCTCCCCCGGGGGCTCCTCTAAAAGGGGTTAAGCCAGCTTTCCATGCTGTGATTTATACCGCATTTTCCTGGGCTTCTTTCTTAGCTCCTGAGTCGTAATCAACTTATTGTCACACGGCTGAGTGACGGAAACCTTGCCCCACTGACAGGCGTTCGGATGCACTCAACGATCCCAGGAGGCGCCTCATTTTCATATAAAATCCTACCGGGGGTTGCGGAGCTGAATGCAAAAGCGCAACAAAAACGTCAAAAAGACAAGGAACTGAAAGGGAAAGTCTCTGCAACAAGTCCCAGCAGACCCCAGCAAAAATTTGGGGGAAGAAGGAGGAGGAATGGGGGGAGAGATGATGAGGAAAAGGAGGAGGGGGAGGAATAAGGAGAGAAGGAGGAGGAGAAGGGAAAGGAGGAGGAAAGGAGAGGAGAGAAGGAGGGGGAGAAGGAATAAGGAAGGGAAGGAGAAGGAGATGGAGAGGAGGAGGAGAAGAAGGAGGAATAAGGAGAGAAGAAGAAGAAATAATAATAATAATAATAATCAAAAAGACGAAGAGGAGGAGGAGGAGGAGGAGGAAGAAGGAGAAGAAGAAGAGGAACAGGAGGAGGAGGAAGAAGAAGAAAAAGAAGAAGAGGAGGAGGAGGAAGAAGAAGGAAGAACAGGAGGAGGAGGAGGAGGAGGAGGGAAGAAGAAGAAGATGAAGAAGAAGAAGAAGAGGAGGAGGAGGAGGAGGAGGAGGAGGAGGAGGAAGAAGAAGAAGAGGAAGAAGAGGAGGAAGAAGAAATAATAATAATAATCAAAAAGACCAAGATCCAATGTTAGATTAATGCAAATATCTGCCTGCCAGCGAGTTTACTATTTGATTAAACTGGCATACATCAAGTACAATTAGAAAGGTTATTTATAACTAAAAAAAAATACATAATTCTGTATTTTAATGAGGGTGACAATTAGAGCCGATGGTTGCTAATTAACATTAATCTCTTGGCATTGAAAGGCAGGGAGCTTTCGACAGCATTTTGTTCTCTTAGCAATGGACACAATCCCCACCCCCACCCCTCCCTGCCAAAATGGAGCTGGTAATGACAGCCCTTTGCTCGCACGAATTGTCCATCTTACGCACAAAAGGTTTCAACTCAACAAAAGGACCTTCCTTCCTGGCCCCTCCGCAAAATCCCAGGTATCTAATGGGAGATTCTCAAGTCATCCAGGTCATGGTTATCCCAAAGATGCTTCCCACCCCACATCCCCCAAGAGGCAACTGGAATTTCTGGTTTTACTTTGAAGACGTTTCACTTCTCATCCAAGAAGCTTCTTGAGCTCTGATCCCGGATAGTTGGCCTCTTTTGGTTCCTTTCTTCTCTGCTGACTGAAAGAGAAACTGAATTTTTATGATGGCGGGCCATTCCATCTCCTAGAATGCTGTCTTTCTTTTGTACAGGCTCTTCATTTTCTCTTCTTTTAAAAAGACAAGCAACTTGGAATTAAGGAGAAACAGAAGGAACAATTAATCAGTGGAACGGATTAAGAAGTTGTGGGTGCTCTATCACTCGAGGCTTTCAAGAACAGACTGGACAATCATTTATCTGAAATGGTACAGGGCAGTGTTTCTCAACCTTGGAAGCTTGAAGATGGGTGGACTTCAACTCCCAGAATCCCCCATCTGGGAGTTGAAGTCCACCCATCTTCAAACTACCAAGGTTGAGAAACACTGGTATAGGGTCTCCTGCTTGAGCAGGGGGTTGGACTAGAAGACCTCCAAGGTCTCTTCCAAAGTCCCTGTTGGTCTTCAGAAACCATCGGTTGACTTGAACCTCTGGTCACTTAGGACACTAATCAAGGAGAGAAGCAATCTAGAACTAAGGAGAAATTTCTTACAATAGGAACAATTTATCAGTGGAATGGCTTGGTTCCAGAAGTTGTGGGTGCTCCATCACTGGAGGTTTTCAAGAAGAGATTGGTATAGAAAATGATTTCTGAGAATCCCAAAGAAGCAACTATCTCCACCAGGGTCAGGCACCATAACCAAGAGGAATTCTTCAATGTCTTTGAGATCTTTCAGAAGCATGTGCCAAGTTCAACATCTTCTGACCTCTAGTTCCTTAGTGTCTTCTGTCAACATTTCCGTTCTACTCATTGGATGAAGGGTTGCAGGAATCAATATGTCTAGTCTAAAGAGGAGAAGGTCCAGGGGTGACATGCTAGCTCTTTTCCAGTATTTGAGGGGCTGCCACAGAGAAGAGGGGGTCAAGCTATTTTCCAAAGCACCAGAAGGCAGGAGAAGAAACAATGGATGGAAACTCATCAAGGAGAGAAGCAACCTGGAACTAAGGAAAATTTTCCTGACAGTTAGAACAATGAACCAGTGGAACAGCTTACCACCAGAAATTATGGATGCTTTTAAGAAGAGATTTGGACAGCTTTCTGTCCAGGCTGGTATAGGGTCCCCTGCTTGAGCAAGAGGTTGGACTAGAAGACCTCCAAGGTCCCTTCCAACTCGGTTAGTCTGTTCCTCCACGGAACACGCTTTGTGTATTAGCACTTCAACAATTTTAAATGCCTGAGGAGGAGTAGCTTAAATGAGCTCTTTTTTTAGTGATCTCCTCTGGAGAAGTCCTACCCCAAAGTCTCTTGACGAGACTGTGAGTCAGTTACCAAGTGTCTGAATTTTGATCACCTGACTATGGGGATGCTACTATGGTCATAAGTGTGAAAAATGGCCATTAGTCACTTTTTTCAGTGCCGTTGTAACTTTGGTCATTAAATGAACTATATACTAACCTATAAATAAATTAGATAGATAGATAGATAGATAGATAGATAGATAGATAGATAGATAGATAGATAGATAGATGATAGATAGATAGACAGACAGACAGACGATAGAGACAGATATTGATGACAGATAGATAGATGATAGATGAGATAGATAGATAGACGATAGAGACAGATAGATATTGATGACAGATATAGATGAGATAGATGATAGATGAGATAGATGATAGATAGATAGATGAGGTCCAGACGATAAGACAGACAGATGATAGATAGATGAGATAGATAGATAGAAGATAGAGACAAATAGATATTGATGACAGACAGATAGATAGGTAGAAGATAGACAGACAGATTGATATTGATGACAGATAGATAGAAGAAAGAAAGAAAGAAAGAAAGAAAGAGAAAGGAAGGAGGGAAGGAAGAAAGAAAGAGAAAGAAAAAAAGAAAGAAAGAAGAAAGAAAGAAAGAAAGAAAGAAAGAAGAAAGAAAGAAAGAAAGAAAGAAAGAAAGAAAGAAAGAAAGAAAGAAAGAAAGAAAGAAAGAAAGAAAGAAAGAAAAAGCAAGCAAGCAAGCAAGCAAGCTAGCTAGCTCAGTGTGTCCTTCTCAGTTTTGGGAGTCCGACACTCCGGGCGAAACTGAGTTAGTGGCAAAACCAACTTCTCCGCCATCATCACCTTTAGAATTTGAACATATGGGTCCATCCGACCATCCAATGATGCGTGATAAGAAAGTGCGATACATTCCATATTTATTGGGGGAAGTGCGAGAGAGAGGGAGAGATGGCTCCTTTCTGCATAACGCAGTTGGCCGGCCAAACTCCGGGTAAGCGGTATTAATGTCCCGTGGTCAGTATTATTGAACCTCAAAAGCAATAAACTGCGAGTCGATAAATATTACATTTGCAACGTACTTAACATTCTCTCCACTGTCTCTGGCACTTATTACACATTGTAACCGCAAGTCTACAATACATTATTCATATCTGGGGTGTCAAGGAGTGATGGATTGCTGTAAGAGAGGCTGTCCTTTAAATAAATCAACAAATAAAAATGCAAATGTTAACATTTTACAGCTACAACTTTCCCCCACCCTTTCTCCATCCTGGATGGAGAGGAGGGGGGGGGGGGAGAATGAAAATTTTCACATTCTATCGACAGCTAGCAGAGGGAACAATTAACAAGCTACACAGTGAGTAAGAGAGATTAATTTGCTGGTGTCTGCTTTGATCACTCGCATATGGGACCATATCCAACTTTTCGGGATGTTACCATATTTTTCGGAGTATAAGACGCACCTTTTCTCCCCCCAAAAAAGAGGGTGAAAATCTGGGTGTGTCTTATACTCCGAATGCAGCCCCACCCAGCCTTGCAAACGTAGATTTCAGAGGCTGAAAGAAGCTTCAGAAAAAAAACCTCAGAAACGAAGTTTAAGAAAGAAAAAAAGCCTCTGAAAAGCTTTTATCTAAAATAACATGGCAAGCAACAAAAGAAGAATCAGTAAAGGTTCTAACCAAACTACGTTAACAAATCTGGAGAATGACACCACAACCAACAGATCAGAAGAGGTTAATCTATATACCAATTCCAAAGAAAGGAGATTGAACAGAGTACAGATAGTCTTTCAGAAAAAAAGCCTTTTTTTCCGAAGCTCTATTTCATAGGCTTTCAGAGGCAGGAAAAAAAAAAGTTTTCTCTGCAACAGAGTTTCATAAGTTTCAGAGGTAGAAAAAAAAAAAAAGAAAAAAAAAAAACAAGACACAGAACTCACAACTAAGGAACCTGTTGTTAAAATTCACCTCTGGAAACAGCTGATTGGGGGTATCCTGGGAGGCTGATCCACCCGCCAATCAGCTGTTTTCTTTTTTTTCCTCCCCAAAAACTAAGGTGCATCTTATACTCTGAAAAATATGGTAAATTCTCCTCCGGGGGTCGAAAGGGGAACGATCAACTTTCCTTAACATCACGTGAAGAGTTAGTTCCTCAAGATCACGTAAAGTGTTGGTACCGCTTTGTAAACGCCTCGGGAAGGCCACACTTGGAATATTGCATCCACTTTTGGTGGCCACGATGTAAACCAGATGTTGAGAGTTTGGAAAGAGTGGAGAGAAGAGCATCAAAGAGGCTCAGGGGGCTGGAAACTAAAAGCCAAGGCAAACTTAGGCTGCATTCACAGAGGGATAGAATCAAGATCACGTGAAGTTCTAGTACCACTTCATAATGATGTGATAAGGTCACCATTTTAATATGGCACCCAGTTTTGATCACAATATAAAAAAAGAGGTTGAGACTCTGGAAAGAGTGCAGAGAAGAGCAACGAACATGATTAGGGGACTGGAGGCTAAAACATATGAAGAACGGTTGCAAGAACTGGGTATGTCTAGTTTAATGACAAGAAGGACTAGGGGAGACATGATAGCAGTCTTCCAATATCTCAGGGGCTGCCAAAGAGAAGAGGGAATGAAGCTATCCTCCAAAGCACCTGAGGGCAGGACAAGAAGCAACGGATGGAAACTGATCAAGGAGAGAAGCAATTTAGAACTAAGGAGGAATTTCCTGACAGTGAGAACAATTAATCAGTGGAACGACTTGCCACCAGAAATTGTGGGTGCTCCATTAGTGGAGGCTTTTAAGAGACTGGACAGACATTTGTCTGGAATGATATAGGGAAGTGATGGCTAACTTTTTTGCCATTGCGTGCCACGAGAGGGGGTGGGGGTTGCGCACACACGTGCCCACACCCATAATTTTATGTCCCCCCCCCTTCTCTCACACCTGGCTCCAGAGCCTCTCTAGGAGTCTGGGGAGGTCAAAAACGGCCTTCCCCACCCTCCCGGAGGCCCTCCAGAGGCCAGAAACGGACTGTTTGTCAACTTCCGGTAGGACCGGAAGGCCTGTTTTTTGCTGTCCCCAGCCTACAGAGCCTCTCTAGGAAACTGGGGAGGGCGAAAACGGCCTTCCCCATCCCTCCAGAGGCCAGAAATGGCCCGTTTGCCAACTTCCGGTGGGACTCCTAGACAGGCTCTGGAGCCAGGGGAGAGAGAAAAACGGGCCTTCCCCACCACCCCCTGAGGCCCTCCGGAGGCAGGAAACAACCTGTTTTCCTACTTCTGGTGGGCCCAGAAGGCCTGAAAATCAGGTAAGCTCGCGTGCCCACTGATATGGCTACGTGTGTCACCTGTGGCACGCGTGCCATAGCTTCTATACATAGAAGCTATGTATACATATACATAGAAGTGCCTATACTTCGCTGGGTATAGGGTCTCCTGCTTGAGCAGAGGGGTTGGACTAGAAGACCTCCAAGGTCCCTTCCAACTCTGTTATTCTGTTAATATTTGCAGCCTCCATTCTCCCCATCACCGGGGTTTATTTTTTTCCTGAAAATATTAAAAAAGTTCATTTTCAGCGTCAAGATATAACATGGAGAAAAGGTATTTTGTCGCAGAGATCCGTTTGGCTCTGCGGAGACCATTTTTAGCGGGGAAAAACCCCCCCTCAAAATCTCATTTAGTTATCCGAGGCACCAACGTCTCCACAGCCGTGTCTCTAAATGGCTGCGCAGCTAATTCGCGTTTTTATTTACTGCAAAGTGTTGAGTTGAAAGGATCTGGAGGGGTAAATGCTGCACTGTGGACTACGTTCAATACGCAGCTCGGAGCCCGGCGTATTACATCAAATATTAATTGGTTTAAAAGTCCCTTAACAGCCATCTACCTGATCAGAGATACGCTGGGAAACGCTTGCAATTCTTCCTAAGAAGCCCCACAACACAAATTCGCACGAGGTAATTTGAGGGGTTTGTTTCCCTCACGCCCCCCACCCCTCCCGCCTAAACCCTCTAAAAGGATACCGCTGTTGAGACACGCTCAAAGTGTGTGTGTGTGTGTACGTGTGTGTTTGTTTGTTGCTCAATGTGAGCGTTACAGGAGATTGCAGGGCACGGAAGCCGTGTCAGATGTGCAGATGGTAGAAAGAGCAGGATTTCTCAACCTGGTGACTTTAAGATGTCTGGACTTCAACTCCCAGAATTCAGATTCTGACCGGCTCAAGGTTAACTTAGCATTCCGTCCTTTTGAGGTTGGTAAGATGAGGAGGACCCAGATTGTTGGGAGAAAGAGGCTGACTATGTAAACTGCTTAGATAGAGAGATAGAGAGATAGAGAGAGAGATAGATAGATAGATAGATAGATGGATGGATGGATGGATGGATGGATGGATGATGATGGAGGTACATGGGGGGGCATTGAATTATGAGTGTGGGCACGCGCACGCTTTTGGCACCTGAGTGAAAAAAAGGTTCACCATCATTGTGCTAGAACTTTAAATTAAGCAAAATTAAATTACATGTCCTGAAAACTCATCCCATCCCCATTATCCTCTCTCTCTCTTTCCCCCTCTCTCCCCCTCTCTCTTTTGCCCCTCTTTTTTTCTCTCTCCCTCCCCCTCTTTCTCCCTTTCTCCCCCTCTCTTTCTCGCTCTTTTTCTCTCTCCCTCCCTCTCTCTTTCTCCCCCCCCCCTCTCTCCTTCCTCTTAAGTCTCCAATATGGTTCAGCAAAGATTCGGTCCCTTCGCAAAGCAAAGCGTGAGGGTTTAACCGTTCAGTGTGGCTTATAGCTACTGACAGATCTTTAACTTTACTGGCACCCCGGCAGCTATAATTCTCCATATTGATTCCTTTAGTTAGTTAAACCTGCAATCTAAGCTTATCACCCACCCGGTGATATATGGAGACCGACCTGCTTGCCCAAGCAGCTTTGGCTGATGAAGGATAGGATGGGTTGAGGGTCTCGGGCAGAAATACACTTGCCCGCTTAACCATTTTCAATTAGAGAAGCCCCTGAGTAAGGGGAAAGACGAGTCCGATTCTTTAACCTGGTCGGTTATATGCAACCAACATTTTGGAAGTCTGGCTTATCGATTGCTTTGATCTATCCCAACGGTGTCAAACTCAAGGCCCACGATGTGGTTGGATCTGGCCAGTGGTGAAATCCCAAAATTTTGTTTACTACCAGTTCTGTGGGCGTGGCTTGGTGGGCGGGATGTGGCTTGGTGGGCGTGGCTTGGTGGGTGTGACAGGGGAAGGATACTGCAAAATCTCCATTCCCACCCCATTCTGTGGCCAGGCAGAGGTGGTATTTGCCGGTTCTCTGAACTGCTCAAAATTTCTGCTACCGGTTCTCCAGAACCTGCTGGATTTCATCCCTGGATCTGGCCCATGGGGTCGTCCTGGAAAATGTAAGGGGCCAGCCCGGATCACTTCGGCCCGGTCTACCCAACGCAAAGAAGAAACATGTCAGCAGTTTGGGGAGTGGCGTCACACTGGCCACGCCCACCCAGCCGGCCAAGTCCAGGGAGTGGCGTCAAGATGGCCACACCCACCCAGTCGGCCATGCCCGGCCGCCCTCCCCCCCCCCAAGGTCAACCACAGCCCTGATACGGCCCTCAATGAAATTGAGTTTGACATTCCTGGCATAAGGTCTCCTATCTTGAGCAGGGGGTTGGACTAGAAGACCTCCAAGGTCTCTTCCAACTTCTGATATTCTTTCTCTTCTATGAGAAGAGCCCTGTGGTTGTACGTTCTTATGATTTCATCAACCGAATTAGAGAAGTCTTCTACATTCGGAAGGAAAAATGAATTATCCTGGTCAAGAGGTTAAAAATTGGGCAGCATGGAAATCAGTAGTGAAATTCATTTTTTTTTACTACCGGTTCTGTGGGCGTGGCTTGGTGGGCGTGGTGTGGCAGGAGAAGGATATTACAAAATCTCCATTCCCACCCCACTCCAGGGGAAGGATATTGCAAAATCCCCATTCCCTCCCCGCTCTGGGGCCAGCCAGAGGTGATATTTGCCGGTTCTCCTAACTACTCAAAATTTCTGCTACCGGTTCTCCAGAACCTGTCAGAACCTGCTGGATTTCACCCCTGATGGAAATGCAAGAACAGGCGAATATGTTTGTGTGTTATCATGTAATTGCCTAACAATTGCCTCACACAACTCTCCTCAACAGAAGCTGCCCAGGGAGAATTCCTCATGTTTAATGTCCACCTTATAGCTGAAGGTAGTCCTCAATTTACGACAGGTCGTTTTTACAACCATTTGGAGTTACAAGGGCCCCAGAATGGGTGCTGGGTGGCCCCATAAAGCATTTCTAGCCGTTATAAAATGTTGCCCTTATCCTGTGGTCACGGAACCAGGATTTGCGATATTTTTTGTTGGTTTCTGGCATCAAAACCATATTTGGAAAAACAGTTCCCTTAATGACCTGGCTGTTGGCTTAATGACTGTGTGATTCGCTTAATGACTGCCATGAGAAACGTCAAAAAAATCCACCCACGTCCAGCCATGTGGCTGCCTCAACTGATAACCACAATGACTTATGACCGGATTTCTGGACTCCCATTGTAGTCGTAAGTCAAGGACTACCTATACAACCAAAACTGGTGGTTGCAGCTGGGTAGGAGGAGAACTCAGACCAAGACTCAGAGATCAAATTCTCTCCTGATCATTCGGATATATATGGATAGTCCTCGACTTTTGACCATCATGGAGTCCGTCATATCACTGTCATAACTCATGAAGATTGCCAAAATTCTGTCACCGTCCAAACCTTATGACTTTTTTGGGGTGGCAGTTATTAAGTCAAAATCATCACAGTCATTAAGTGAATCCATGGTCACTAAACCAGTGCAGTCATATGACCACGAAGGGGGAAGGGCAAACTGGGTCATAAGTAACTTGCAAATACGTCCGTTAGAATTTCAAATGGTTCCTAAGTGAGAGGTCATAAAAAAAGGACTGCCTGTATCAACTCCCGAATTCCCAAATGTTCCTAAAAAAGACAAATGGGGGGAAAATAATGCCAATTCTTAAGGGTCGTTTGGATACCCTTTTACCAACGTAGCAGAGAGCGGAAAGAAATCTCTTGAAGCGCAACTACTTTGCTATCTGGGAAATTAATTTCTGTAAGTACATTTCTCATTATTCATTTATTGCAAATCCAATGAAATTAATATTGTCCCCAAGGCAATTTAAGGCTCTGGAAAAAAAAAAAAAAAAGGAGAGGTTCAGTTTGAGTTCAGAGGCAGCCACACGTCAGAAGAAGTGGGGGGGGGGAGGTGGAGTCAAGAGAGCAATCAGCCTGGAACCTTTACACTCCCACAAACAGCACTAAGTCTGATCTGTCTTCAATTCCAATGACTCTTAACTAGCACCAATTTAGAGCTGACCGTTAGCTGACTCGATTATTCTGTTTATGCATGAGCAATGAAGATGCTTAACTGGAGCTTAGCATGTGGTCCTGATTCTTTGCATGGCAGGGAGGGAGGAAGGAAGGAGATGGAAATGAGAAGAAGGAGGGAGGGAGGAAGGAAGGAAGGAAGGGGATGGGAATGAGAAGAAGGAAAGAAAGAAGGGAGGAAGGAAGGAAGGAGATGGAAATGAGAAGAAGGAGGGAGGGAGAAAGGAAGGAGATGGGAATGAGAAGAAGGAAAGAAAGAACAGAGGGAGGGAGGAAGGAGATGGAAATGAGAAGAAGGAGGGAGGGAGGGAGGGAGGAGATGGAAATGAGAAGAAGGAGGGAGGGAGGAAGGGGATGGGAATGAGAAGAAGGAAAGAAAGAAGGAAGGAAGGAAGGGGATGGGAATGAGAAGGGAATGAAAAGGAGGAGGGAGGGAGGAGATAGGAATGAGAAGAAGGAAATAAATATGGGGGAGGAAGAAAGGACGGGAATAATAACAGAAGGAAGGATAGAGATGGTAATAATGACAGAAGGAAGGAAGGAAGGAAGGAAGGAAGGAAGGAAGGAAGGAAGGAAGGAAGGAAGGAAGGAGGAGTAGGTGAGGCAAAGTCTGGGGGCAGAGTCAAGAGAGGAATCAATCTGGACTCATTACATTCCCACAAGCGGTCTGTCCAGCCCTTCTTGAATCACCTTATCTAGTGCTAATTTAGTGCTGACTGTTAGTTGATTGATTCTTTATTGATTTAGGCATGAGCAATAAATCAGATGAACTGGAGTAAACGTGTAGTACTGATGCTTGGCGCCTGAAACATCAAGCACATGTGACCAACAGAGGGCCACCCGGGATTAATCCGGTTTATGTCCAAAAATTGCCCCCAGTGGCTGCTAAAAACCTTCGGATGCCGTCATTCTACATTCATCACTACTTTGTACCCGGGGGTCCTTAAGATCACATATGCTGTTTAATTTAATCTAATCCCACTGGCTAAATGATGGACCAATCACCAGGAGACAGGGAGTTCTAGTCCTGCCTTAAGAATTGAAAGCCAGCTAGGTAACTCTTGGCCAATCAGCAGGAGACAGTGAATTCTAGTCCTGCCTTAAGCCTGAAAATCAGCTAGGTGACTTTGGACCAATCACCAGGAGACAGTGAGTTCTAGTCCCACCTTAAGCCTGAAAATCAGCTAGGTGACTCTTGGCCAATCACCAGGAGACAGTGAGTTCTAGTCCTGCCTTAAGCCTGAAAATCAGCTAGGTGACTTTGGGCCAATCACCAGGAAACAGTGAGTTCTAGTCCCACCTTAAGCATGAAAGTCAGCTGAATCAATCACCGGGGGGAAGTGAGTTCTAGTCCCACTTTACAGGCAAAAACTACCTGGATTAGTTAGGACCAGTCCCTCTCTCTCTCAGCTCAACCTACCTCACAGGGTTGTTGTTGTTGTTATTGTTGTGAAAATAGGAGGAGGAAGGTGTGTTGGATATGTAAGCCACCTTGAGTGATTTGTAAAAATAATAAAAGTGGGATACAAAATAAGTACCTAAAATAAAATAAAAATGATGGTGGCAGTGCCTAAATCAGTCCTCTTACCGCCAAGCTCCTTGCTGCATTGGGGAGGTGGCTGCAGTCACAAGTTCCTTCTTGACAGCTGTCACTCCAGGAGACGTGGCGGAATCCTTCCCAGACGTCCCTATGGAAAGAGGGGAAACATTTTCTTGCTTTGTCTGGTTTTTAACAGTGGGCCCACGCAGCGTGCTGTTCTCCGCGGAGCTTTAGATACGGTGAATCAGCAGGCTAAGTTCCTCCCAGTGACAGGGAAAGGATGAAATATATAGTATAGTAGAATAGGAGTAGGAGTAGAAGAAGAATAGAAGTAGAATAGACTAGAAGTAGACTAGAAGTAGAAAGTAGAAGTAGAATAGAAGTAGAAGTAACTAGAAGTAGCAGAAGAATAGACTAGAAGTAGAATAGAAGTAGAAAGTAGAAGTAGAATAGAAGTAGAAGTAACTAGAAGTAGCAGAAGAATAGACTAGAAGTAGAAGTAGAAAGTAGAAGTAGAATAGTAGAAGTAACTAGAAGTAGCAGAAGAATAGAAGTAGAATAGAAGTAGAAAGTAGAAGTAGAATAGTAGAAGTAACTAGAAGTAGCAGAAGAATAGGGTAGAAGTAGAATAGAAGTAGAAAGTAGAAGTAGAATAGTAGAAGTAACTAGAAGTAGCAGAATAATAGGGTAGAAGTAGAATAGAAGTAGAAAGTAGAAGTAGAATAGTAGAAGTAACTATAAGTAGCAGAAGAATAGACTAGAAGTAGAATAGAAGTAGAAAGTAGAAGTAGAATAGTAGAAGTAACTAGAAGTAGCAGAAGAATAGACTAGAAGTAGAATAGAAGTAGAAAGTAGAATAGAAGTAGAAGTAACTAGAAGTAGCAGAAGAATAGACTAGAAGTAGAATAGAAGTAGAAAGTAGAAGTAGAATAGTAGAAGTAACTATAAGTAGCAGAAGAATAGACTAGAAGTAGAATAGAAGTAGAAAGTAGAAGTAGAATAGTAGAAGTAACTAGAAGTAGCAGAAGAATAGGGTAGAAGTAGAATAGAAGTAGAAAGTAGAAGTAGAATAGTAGAAGTAACTAGAAGTAGCAGAAGAATAGGGTAGAAGTAGAATAGAAGTAGAAAGTAGAAGTAGAATAGTAGAAGTAACTAGAAGTAGCAGAAGAATAGACTAGAAGTAGAATAGAAGTAGAAAGTAGAAGTAGAATAGTAGAAGTAACTAGAAGTAGCAGAAGAATAGGGTAGAAGTAGAATAGAAGTAGAAAGTAGAAGTAGAATAGAAGTAGAAGTAACCAGAAGTAGCAGAAGAATAGAGTAGACGTAGAAATAGACTAGACTACGGTAGAATAGAAGTAGAATAGAAAGCTGTAGACTAGAAATAGACTAGAAGTAGACTAGAAGTAGAAAGTAGAAGTAGAAGTAACTAGAAGTAGCAGAAGAATAGAGTAGAAGTAGAATAGAATTTAGAAGTAGAATAGACTAGAAGTAGAAATAGAATAGACTCCAGTAGTAGAACAGAATAGAAGTAGAATAGAGTAGAAGTAGAAGTTGAAGTAGAACAGGAGTAGAATGCAGTAGACTAGAAGTAGACTAGAAGTAGATAGACTAGAAGTTCAATAGAAGTAGAAGGAGTAGAAAGCAGAAGACTAGAAATAGAAGTAGACTAGAAGTAGAAGTAGAATAGTAGAAAGTAGAAGTATAATAGAAGTAGAAGTAGAACTAACCAGAAGTAGAAGAATAGAGTAGAAGTAGAATAGAATAGAAGTAGAATTAGAAGTAACTAGAAGTAGTAGAAGAATAGAGTAGAAGTAGAAGTGGAATAGAAGTTTTATTTGTCCATTTTACGACCTTTCTTGCCACTGTCGTTAAGCGAATCACTGCAGTTATCAAGTCAGTCATACAGGTGTTAAGGGAATCTGGCTTCCCCATTGACTTTGCTGGTCAGAAAGTCACAAAAGGGGATCACATGACCCAGGGACACTGCAACAGTCAGAAGTATGAGTCAGTTGCCAAGCGTCTGAATTTTGATATATGCAACCCATATTAAAGAGAGGCCAGGGCTTCTGTCACATGTTTGTGGTTGCCATCTTCACATGTTTTTAACCTGTCTGGCAGACCCCTCTGGTAAACATAGCAAGTTTTGATTTGGTACTCAGGAAGGGGAACAGGGATTTGGGGAACAGGAAGGGGAAGGAAGAGCGGAAGGGGGAGGAGAAGGAGGGGAGAGGAGAAGGAGGAGAAAAAGGAGGAGAAGGAATGAAGGAGAAAAGGAAGGGGAGGAGGAGGAGTCCTTGATGCTCTCTGAGCTTGGTGGTTTTCTTGCAGATGTTTCACTACCCAACTAGGTAACTTCATCAGTGCTACAAAGACATGTGGTTTGCAGAGAGGTGGAGAAGGGGAAGGAGGAGGGGAAGGAGGAGGAGGAGGAATAGGAAGAACGAGAAGGAGGGGAGGAGGAGAGAAGGAATGAAGGACAGGAGGAGGAGGAGGAGGAGGAGGAGGAGGAGGAGGAGGAGGAGGAGGAGAAGAAGAAGAAGAAGAAGAAGAAGAAGAAGAAGAAGAAGAAGAAGAAGAAGAAGAAGAAGAAGAAGAAGAAGAAGAAGAAGAAGAAGAAGAAGAAGAAGAAGAAGAAGAAGAAGAAGAAGAAGAAGAAGAAGAAGAAGAAGAAGAAAAAATTGTGGGGTCCTTGGTGCTCTCTGAGCTTGGTGGTTTTCTTGCAGATGTTTCATGACCCAACTAGCTAACATCATTAGTGATAGAAGGGAGGGGGGGTTGTGGAGAGGAGGGGGGGTTGTGGAGAGGAGGAGGGGTGAGATGGGAGGAGGAGGAGGAAGAGAAGAAGAAGGAGGAGGAGGAGGAGGAGGAGGAGGAGGAGGAGGAGGAGGAGGAGAAGAAGAAGATGACGACAGCTTTAGAAAAGAAAGATAAAGGGGGAAAAAAGAAACAAAAAAACAACCCACAGTGAAAATTGCCCCTGAAAACTTCACGGATTGCACCGGCTTTCTTTCCCCGGCTTGAATTGATTGCGTGGAGCGACGTTATGAGGCGACTATTAGAATTCACGGCGCGCTCCAGAAAAGAGCCGAAATGTCACCCGAGAAGAGAGCACAAGTAATGGATCCTGAACTCCTGTTAGTCAAAAATGATTTTGTTTCAAATTAGAAATTGATTTCTTTTGGACACCAGGCCTTTTGCCGGCTTTCCAACTTTCGTAGCCGAGCTTTGCGAGAGATTAACCTTCCCCGCTCGGTTCGGGGAGCCCTCCGATGACCCCTTTCCAAAGTTTCTTTGCAGCAAAAGCATCTCTCTCTCTCTCTCTCTCTCTCCCCCTCTTTTTTTCAAAATAAAATAAAATAAAATATGTTCCTTATCCAATATGGCAATGGGTTTGTTCCTTTTCTTGGTAGGCTTAACTGCAGCCTACCCATTGCAAACCGGTTGACGAGTTTAAGAGGAGAGAAAAAGGAAAGGGCAGAGTGCGAAAATATCAAAGAAAGGAAGAAAGGAAGGAAGGAAGGAAAGGGAAGGAAGGAAGGAAGGAAGGAAGGAAGGAAGGAAGGAAGGAAGGAAGGAAGGAAGGAACAAAGCAGTTTCTGAGTGACCCAAAGAGTAGGTGAGGATTTTCAGCAAAGCCCAAAACTCCTCGGCTTTGTGTATTTTCACTTGCAGGAGAAAAAAGGACTTTTGCTTTGTTCGTGGCACTGTTGAGCCACAAAAATCAAATAAACTAAAAGCAGGAAAAAAAACATTTGCCGTTAAGATATCGGTGGCTTAGAAGATGCTGTTTTCCCCGAGATTAGGATTTGGGGAAATTTGGGGGACGTTTACAAAAAAATTGCACTGTAAAAATTCAATTCTGGAACGGGTTCTTTCCACTAGAAAATTATGTTTCATTCTCCTCATTTTTTCTTCTGCTTTCTAAGTACGTGGTAGTCCTTGATTTACAACCACTCCTTTCGTGACTCTATCCCAAAGGTGCTATTTCCAGAGGCAACTGAAGATGTTTCACTTCTCCTCCAAGAAGCTTCTTCAGCTCTGGCTGGATATGGGGGGGTGGGGAGAGAAATAGAAGGATTTTATAGTCTTTGCAGACAGCTGGTCATTTGCGTTCTTTTTAGAGAGTCGTTGAGGCCACTTGGAGGTTTGTTAAATCCTTCCATCCTCCACCATCCAGTCAGAGCTGAAGAAGCTTCTTGGAGGAGAAGCGAAACGTCTTCAAAGAAAAACATGAAACTCCAGTTGCCTCTTGAAAAAAAAAAAGCAACTTTGGGACAACCAGGACCTGTAGGACTGAGGGTGGGGGTCTTCTCCTCCCGAGTAGCCTGCTCAGTCTGCACTGTTCTCGCCTGCTCTCCACTCTCCATGCTCTCGGATCAGGAGTGAGTGGTCCTTGCTCATCGCCTGAGCTCTGTCTCTCATGTTCCTCTTGCCTCTGTTCCTCCCTGTCTACAAGCTGTCCTAATCCTGAAATGCCTTGGCCTGACTGGCCCTGCCCTTCCCCATTTTCCTCCAAAGCCAACGAAGCCGCCCCCTCAATCTCTGTCGGTTCAGGTTCCAGCTCATCTTCCCCCGCAGATTCAGGGACATGGCAATCACCGTGGTCACATGATCAAAATCCAGACCCTTGGCAACTGACTCATATTTATGACGGTTGCAATGACCCGGGGTCACGTGATCCGCTTTTTTCGACCTTCTGACAAGCAAAATCAGTGGGGAAGCCAGACTCACTTAACAGGCCTGTCACCAACTTAACCACTGCAGTGTTTCAATTAAAAACGGTGGCAAGACAGGTCATAAATCGGGGCAACTCTCACTTAACAAAGGTCTCAATTAGCAACCGACACTTTGGGCTCAGTCACGGACGTAACTCGAGGACTACATGCGTGGGCGCAAAATGAAATAAAATAAAAGGGCCACTTCCACAAAAGATTTAAATTGCAATTAGGTAGGTCTGAACGGAAGGCAATTAGACCGAGATTAAAGGGGAAACAGACTGGAAAATGGAGTTTGCGAGGGGAAGAATGAATTGCTCACAAAGGCTGTGATTTTAATAGTCCAGATTATTGATCAGATAGAAATACCTGCTGGATCTCCGAGGCGTGCACGCATGTGCGAGCGCCCACGGACATACAGAGAAAGTACTAAATAAGTAATAAATTGAAAACGTTGGAAGGGTGTAATGAATTATAAATAACGGCAAAACCAGCAAGAGTTGTACCGCTACATAAAAGTGTTTAACGCATTTAAGACAGCAGGGAATGCAGAAAAATAGGTAAACATATCCTGCTGGCTGATGCTCTCATCTAGGGCGAGCCCTTTTGTATTTGTATTTGCTTTAAAGAACGCAAAAAAAAAAAAAGAAAAAAAAAAGACTTGGACACAAGGAATGGACTCATCAGTGCTTTTTGTTGAGATATTCTCTCTCTCTCCCCCTCTTCCTCTCTCCTTCCTCTTCATCATCATCATCCCATCCATCTATCTTTTCTCTCTCTCTCTCTCTCCTATCTATCTATCTGTCTGTCTGTCTATCTATCATCTCTATCTATCTATCGTCTCTCTCTATCATCTATCTCTTTATCTCTCTATGTCTTTATCTGTAATCTCAGTCTATCATCTATCTATTTATCTATCATCTCTCTCTGTCTCTATCATCTCTATCATCTATCATCTATTACTCTCTCTTTATCATCTATCTACCTATCATCTATCTATCTATCATCTCTCTATCATCTATCATCTATCTCTTTCTATCTATCTATCTATCTATCTATCTATCTAATTTATCATCTCTATCATCTATCATCTCTCTATTTATCTATCATCTCGCTCTCTATCATCTATTTATCACCTCTGTCTCTATCATCTCTATCATCTCAAATCTTTCTATCATCTCTATCATCTCTCTATCATCTATCTATCTATCATCTCGCTCTCTATCATCTATCTATTTATCTATCACTTCTCTCTCTATCATCTATCTATCATCTCTCTATCACTCTATCCATCATCTCAAAACCTTGTTGTTCTGCCAGTCCGGGCTATCAATGTAAAAATTTTAATTGATTTTAAATGTGGGATTTTAAATTTGGGGGTTTTATAATTGAGCCATTTATTTAATAATTTTAATAATTTTTAAATTTTGTCTGTCTTTGTGCTTTTAATTAGGCTGTACACCACCCTGAGTCCTTCGGAAGAAGGGCGGTATAGAAATAAAATAATAATAATAATAATAATAATAATAATAATAATAATAATAATAATAATAATATTAGCTCTCTCTCATCTATCATCTCTCTCTCTCTCTCTCTTTCTCTCTCTCTATCACATATTTAAACTGTCCATTGCCCTCAACTATTAAAATTAAAAAACCAATAGATACCAACTTTGTTGTTACTCATCCTGCCTCCCAGAACCAATTAATGACGAGTACCAAGGTACCACTGTATCTTGTATCAGCGTGTTTGCCTCACTTCCTTTGGCCCCATCACATGGAGGAATTCATGGAGAAAGCAATTATGCTTGGAAGAGTTAGCGCTAAAAGGAAACCAGGCCGCCAGAGGATACAGTGGCTGGACAGTATCAAAGCTGACACCAGCCAGAGCATAGAACAACTCAAAGAAGCAGTGCAAGATCGGAAGAGGTGGAGAGACCTGGCTCAGAGAATCACCACGAGTCGGACACGACTGAATGGATCACATCATCATCACGATTCTGTTTGCTGCCACCATAGGGTAGGGTGCAGTTTTTGGGGGTTTTATGTGTCGATTTTGAAGTCTGCACACTGCCTGGAGTCACCAAGTGTGAGTTGGGCAGCCACATCAGTCTATGTCATGGTTGTCTCAAAGGTGCCTTTCCTGGAGGCAACTTTGTTTTTTTCTTTTGAAGACGTTTCGCTTCTCATCTAAGAAGCTTCTTCAGCTCTGACTAGATGGTGGGAAATGGAAGGATTTATCTCCTTGCAGACAGCTGATCATTTGCATCCTTTTAGAGGATCGTTGAGGCCCCTTGGAGGTTTATCTGTGTCCTCAGGGTCACCTGAGTAATGAATGGATTTCCAGAGGAAAAAAATGGCAGACTGCAGGAACCATTTGCACCACTCAGGTGACCCTGAGGACTACAGATAAACCTCCAAGGGGTCTCAACGACCCTCTAAAAGGATGCAAATGACCAGCTGTCTGCAAGGAGTATCTATCCTTCCATTCCCCATCACACAATCAGAGCTGAAGAAGCTTCTTGGATGAGAAGCGAAACGTCTTCAAAGAAAAAAAAAGCAGAAAGTTCAGTTGCCTCCTGAAAAAAACACCTTTGGGCACATCAGACTCTCTGACAAATAATATGTAAAAGTAAAAGATGTCTCACCTCTTTTGGACCTGACGGGCTCCTTCTTCGTGCTGTCCCAAAGAGTGGGGCCATCTGCGTCACTACTGAAGCCCATGCTCTTCATCCCCGAATCAACCCTTTCGTTGCCTTCTGGTGCTCTGAAGCTTCTCCTGGATGGTGTCCTTAAAAGGCAGCCTTCGCAGTCCATCTTGGGGGAACTGGAAGAGAAAGAAAAAGGAAGAAGGGAGAGTGGATTAGAGGTGCCTATTTTTTTTTTTTTAAGGTGCTCGTCTTCAACCTTCAACCTGTGTTAATATCAAAGTAGAACACAGTTAAGTCCTCAGTCATAATTGCTGGGGAGGAGTGCGATTTGCGGAGAGGAGGAGGAGGACTGTGGGATCCTTGGTGCTCTCTGAGACTGGTTGTTTTCTTGCAGATGTTTCATGACCCAACTAGGTAACATCATCAGTGCTAGAAGTGGGATTTACGGAGAGGAGGAGGAGGAGGAGGACGACGACTGTGGGGTTCTGAGACTGGTTGTTTTCTTGCAGACGTTTCATGACCCAACTAGGTAACATCATCAGGGCTAGAAGAGAGTGGGATTTGCTGAGATGAGGAGGAGGAGGAGGAAAGAGGAAGAAGAGGAGGAGGAGGAGGAGGAGGAGGAGGAGGAGGAGGAGGAGGAAGAGGAAGATGATTCTGGGGCTCTTGGTGCTCTTTGAGCTTGGTGGTTTTCTTGCAGATGTTTTATGACCCAACTAGGTAACATCATCAGGGCTAGAAGAGAGTGGGATTTGCTGAGAGGAGGAGGAGGAGGAGGAAAGAGGAAGAAGAGGAGGAGGAGGAGGAGAATTGTGGGGTCCTTGGTGCTCTCTGAGAATGGTGGTTTTCTTGCAGACGCTTCATGACCCAACTAGGTAACATCATCAGTGCTACAAGGAAGCGGGCGGAAAGAAAAAAAAAGAAAACCACCAAGCTCAGAGGACCCCACAGTCCTCCTCCTCCTCCTCCTCTTAAATCCTGCTCCCTTCTATCCCTGATGAAGTTACCTAGTTGGGTCATGAAAACGCTGAAATAAAACAACCAACCTCAAAGATCACTAAGAATCCCTCCCTCCTCTTCCCCACTTCCTCCACTCTGCAAATTGTCATCCCTTCTAGTGCTGATGATGTTACCTAGTTGGGTCATGAATTGTCTGAACGGTCACTAAATGAACTGTTTGAAGACTATTGGTACAGAAAATAGAAAAAAAAAATAAGAGAGAAAAAGAGACTATGCAGATTCTCAGTCATCCAAGTCATGGTTGTCCCTCATGTGCTTTTTTTCATGAGACAACTGGACTTTCTGGTTTCTCTTTGAAGATATTTCACTTCTCATTCAAGAAGTTTCTTCAGCTCTGACTAGACGGTGAGGAATGGAAGACAGCTGGTCATTTGCATTCTGTTAAGAGAATTGTTGAGGCCTCTTGGAGGTTTATCGGTGTCCTTGGGGTCACCTGAGTAGTGCAAATGGTTTCTGTACTCTGCAATTTTTCTGGAAATTCGTTCTGGAAATGACTACGGGAACCATTTGCACCACTCAGGTGACCCTGAGGACACAGAGAAACCTCCAAGGGGCCTCAACGACTTTCTAAAAAGGATGCAAATGACCAGCTGTCAGCAAAGAACATAAATCCTTCCATTCCCCACCATCCAGTCAGAGCTGAAGAAGCTTCTTAGATGAGAAGCGAAACGTCTTCAAAGAAAAACCAGAAAGCCCAGTTCCCTCTTGAAAAAAAGCACCTTCGGGAGAGAGAGAAAAAGAGAATTTCATTGTCAGTTACCCCACACGCTTTATCTAAAATTTTGCCCAAATGAATCGCTCAATGTTATGATTTCCTTTGATGCTTTTATAAACCAGGCCTGGCTGCGGAGACAGAATGGCAAATTGTTTTTTTAAAAAATGTCATTCAGGACCCTCAGTTGCTAAGATTGTTCCTTAGAACAAAATGAGGAGGTGGGATGGGGTGGGGTGGGGGGCGAAGATAAGAAAGGATAGGAGAGAAAAGAGAAGAGACAAAGAGAGAGAGAGAGAGAGAGAGAGAGAGAAGTTAACCTTTTGTTTTATTGAATTAAAATGCCACGGCAATGCCGATGTAGCCTTCAGAGACTAAAATACTTCCTTCTCTTTTTTTCTTTTAACTGAGAAGAATAGCTGTCATTTATTAGACACAAAGAACAATTACTTGATGGGAAGCCTTCTCTGACAAAAAGCAGATTGGTATTCCTGTCATAGAAAAAATAAAATAAATGCATTATATGGGGAGGGGGTGTGTGGTGGCAGGGAGGGAGGGAGGGAAGGGGGGGTTTGAGGAAGAGAGAAAAAAAAACCCAGCAGAGACCTCGGAGACTTGAATAATTTAAAACTGCATTTGGCGCAATTTGAATTTTTCTTCAGGGAGGCGAAGTTAAATACCTTTAATTTGTTCTAATTATTTCAAATTTGCAAGTTAATTACGGCTGATGGTTAAATAACAAAAAGGACGAAAGGATCCTCTCCGCCGAGTTTTTACCTCCTACCCTCCGCATTACTTAAGCCTGATTTTGAGCATGCATGAATTAACTTTCTAAATAATCGCACAGTTTGACTTAATGGCTCAGGAAAATGAGCATTCTGATCCTCCGAATAACCATTAACGGACATTAGAGAGGCTACTGGGACCCATGATGCTTGGCTGCGAAGTATTTTTTAATGGGGGTCTTATTTACCAATCTTTATCTACTGCTCAAGTTAGGGCACTAATACGGCTTCATTAGGTCTGCTTGTGGAGAAGGAGAGAAATGTCACTTCCCCCCCCCCCCCACCTTCGAAAAAAAAAACAAAACAAAAATAAACCGACGTCCGCTCGGAGGTGGCGAAATTCGTGTTTAAATTAAAAACCAGCCAAGGACGGTGGAATTTAACTCATTTGCGAAGGCGGGGTGAGTCAATCCAGCAAGAAGATTGGGCGCAGAATCACCAAAGGCATTTTATGGGGCTAGCCAATCAATCAAAATAGAGCTGGAAGGGAGGTTTACAGATTGCAGATTATACAGAGTTGGAAGAGACCTTGTAGGTCATCTAGTCTGACCCCCCCAGCCCAAGCAGGAGACCCTACGCCATTTCTGACAAATGGCAGTTCAATCTCTTCTCGTAAGTCTCAAGTGATGAAGCTCTTCTGTTCCATGATTTGATTGAGCCTTGGTAGTACAGTGGTCTAAGGCACCCTGTTATTAAGCTGGTTATTAAGACCAGCTGCCTGCAATTACTGCAGGTTCGAATCTCTCCAAGGCTCAAGGTTGACTCAGCCTTCCATCCTTTCTAAGGTAGGTAAATTGAGGACCCAGTTTGTGGGGGCAATAAGCTGACTTTGTATAAATATACAAAAGGATGAAGGCTATTGCTTAACACATTGTAAGCCGCCCTGAGTCTCCGGAGAAGGGCGGCATATAAATCAAATTAAAAAAAAAATTGCTCTCACTTCAGAAAATGTCTCCTTATTTCCAGGTTGAATCTCTCCTCGATCAGTTTCCATCCGTTATTCCTTGTCTGGCCTTCGGGTGCTTTGGAAAATAGCTTGACCCCCCTTCCTCCTCTCTGTGACAGGCCCTCTGTGGCAGCCCCCTGGACAAGATCTTCTAGTCTTCCAATCCAACCCCCTGTTCAAGCAGGAGACCCTACATCTTTTCAGACAAGTGGCTGTCCAGACTCTTCTTAAAGGCCTTCAGTGATGGAGCACCCATAACTTCTGAAGGCAAGACATTCCACTGATTAACAGAATAAGAGATTTGGAAGGGACCTTGGAGGTCTTCTAGTCCAGCCCCCTGCTTGTGCAGGAGACCCTATGCCCATTTCAGACAAGTGGCTGTGCAGGCTCTTCTTAAAACCCTCCAGTGATGGAGCATCCATAACTTCTGGGGGCAAGTTGTTCCATCGGTTAATTGTCCTCACTGTTAGGAAGTTTCTCCTTAGTTCTAGGTTGCTTCTCTCCTTGATGAGTTTTCATCAGTGGTGGGTTACTACCGGTTTGCTCCGGATCGGGCTCCGCCCTCCCGCCTGGATGTCTCTGCACATGCACAGAAGCTTCTGAGCATGCAAAAAAGTGTTGTGTGCGTGCGCGAGTGGTCACACATCCACTAACGAACCGGTAGTGACGGGATTTGCATCCTACTACTGGTTTTCATCCATTGTTTCTTGTTCTGGTGCTTTGGCAAATAAGTTGACCCCTCTTTTGTGTGGCAGCCCCTCAAATACTGGAAGACTGCTATCAGGTCAATTCTACTCCTTCTCTTCTGTAGACTAGAGATGCCCAAATACTGCATCTCTGGTTCTTCCTGAAAATGTTCTTCTCCTGGACACAGAAGAGGTTTTCCCTCCATTACCCCAGGGGTGAAATGCTCCCGGTTCGGACCGGATCACCCGATCCGGTAGCGATGGAGGTGGGTGGTTCGGAGAATCGGTAGCAAAAATCCCTGACCACCCCCCATTGCCAAGCTGAGCCGCACAATCATCAGAGGCTTTTTTATTATTATTTTTAAAAGCATTTTTTCTACAACCTCTTTGGCCAAAAAAATGCTTTTAAAAGTTAAAAAAAAAAAATAGCATCTGATGATCACGCGCGGCTCAGCTGGGATCATCAGAGGCTTTTAAAAGCATTTTTTCTTCCACCCTTTCGGCTGAAGAGGTTATAGAAAAAATGGTTTTAAAAGTAAAAAAAAAAAAAAAAAGTTGGCCACGCCCACTCAGTCATATTAACCCCACCCCACCAAGCCACACCCACTGAATAGGTAGTACCAAATTTTACATTTCACCACTGCATTACCCCTCATAAGCTCTCACAAGAGTTCCCAGTTGGTATTTGACATTGGTCTGAATTTATAGGGGGCTTCCCTTCCCTTGAACCCTGTGGCTGAGGTGCATCTTGTAGAGTGGATGAGGGGTATCCAAGGAACCAAAAGAAGAATAAGACAAACAGGGACCAGATGACCGTAGCAGAGTCCATCCATGAGTAGGGGGTTGGACTAGAAGACCTCCAAGGTCCCTTCCAACTTTGTTATTCTGTTATTTACATCAGCTAGCAGCCAGAAGACATGTCAAAAGCTCCAGGCTTCACCACAGTTTCAACTGGGAAGCTGGGAACATCCTAGAGCCGTGATGGCGAACCTATGGCACGGGTGTCACAGGTGGCACATGTAGCTGGAGCGACCTCAGCTCCGGCGTGCATGTGTGCACCGGCCAGCTGATTTTCGGGCCTTCTGGGCCCACCAAAAGTAGGGAAACAGGTTGTTTCTTGCCTCCGGAGGGCATGGTGGGTGTGGGGGAGGCCCGTTTTTTGCTCTCACCAGGCTTCAGAGCCTTTCTAGGAGACTTGGGAAGACCAAAATGGCCTTTGCCACCCCCCCCCCCCGGAGGGTCTCCGGAGGCCGAAAACGGCCTGTTTGCCAACTTCCTGTCCCACTTCCTGCCCCGGCTCCTAGAAAGGCTCTGAAGCCTGGTGAGAGCAAAAAACGGGCCTACTGGGCCCACTGTGCCAAAACCATGGGGGGGGGGGGGAGAGCGCGGGGGTGTCGTGTGCACATACGCGGGGTACATAGAATTATGGGTGTGGGCACACGTGTGATTTCCCCCCCCCCCACGCTCCTCTTGCTTTTTGGCAAAAGGTTCACCATCACTGTCCTAGATCAAACCAACTCCAAAAATGCTAGAGAATTCCTGGAAGCCCGGCACTCAAACTAATCAGCCATCAACGGGCCCATAGAGTTCAACATCGTTTACACGCCATTCAGAAGAGATAATCCAAAAACTAAACAGGAAGCAAAAAACCCAAAACAGCTCTTCGCCAGCAGTCAACTCCCAGATGAGCAGAGATTAACATCAAGATTGACACTAGACCAACAATCAAGCTGTAAACCCTCCAATGAAGGAACAACCAATTTAGACAAACAATAAACAGGAAACGTTCAGCCTACTCAAGGAATCACCAAGAATTCTCTCATCAACACTGACAGGGCCAGCCACTAGTACATAAACAGACAGAAAGACAGACAGAAAAAGAAAGAAAGAAAGAAAGAAAGAAAGAAAGAAAGAAAGAAAGAAAGAAAGAAAGAAAGAAGGAAGGAAGGAAGGAAGGAAGGAAGGAAGGAAGGAAGGAAGGAAGGAAGGAAAGAATAGAATAGAATAGAATAGAATAGAATAGAATAGAATAGAATAGAATAGAATAGAATAGAAAATGTGGAATAGAATAGAATAGAATAGAACACTGACAAGGCCAGCCACTAGTACATAAACAGACAGAAAGACAGACAGAAAAAGAAAGAAAGAAAGAAAGAAAGAAAGAAAGAAAGAAAGAAAGAAAGAAAGAAAGAAAGAAGGAAGGAAGGAAGGAAGGAAGGAAGGAAGGAAGGAAAGAATAGAATAAAATAGAATAGAATAGAATAGAATAGAATAGAATAGAATAGAATAGAATAGAATAGAATAGAATAGAATAGAATAGAATAGAAAAAAGGAAAAGGGAAGAGGTTGCCTGGAAAGACACAGCCAGAAATACAGCCAGTTTATGTCTCCGCCTCATCAGCTCTTGCAAAAAAAAAAAAAAAAACCCAGAGTTTCCAGCATCTCCTAGTGATGCTATTTTCTCTTGTCAGATTGTCTCTGGCATTAATTATTTTTCGGATGTTTGTTTTCCAAAACGAAAAAAAAAGGCAATGTGTAAATTTAATCATCTATCAAGTGTTCACAATCACCTAATGCTCGTTAAAGAGGTTCCTATTATAAAAGGTAGGTTAAACAGTGCAGGAAAATAATAATAATAAACCTTTGGAACAGTATGACAATAGCTAGACCAGAATACAGGTAGTCCTCGACTTACGACCGCAACTGAGCCCAACATTTCTGTTGCTAAGCGAGACAGTTGTCGAGAGAATTTTGCCCCATTTTACGACCTTCCTTGCCACCGTTGCTAAGCGAATCACTGCAACTGATGAGTTAGCAACCCCGTTGTTAAGTGAGTCTGCCTTCCCCATTGACTTTTGCTTGTCAGAAGGTCACGAAAGGGGATCACGTAACCACCGGGGACACTGCATACGTCATAAATGCGAGTCAGTTGCCAAGCACCTGAATTTTGATCAGGTGACTGGGGGGGGGAGGAGGGGAACGACGCTGCAGCGGTCATAACTGTGAAAAGCGGTCGTAAGTCACTGTTTTTCCAATGCCGTTGTAACTTTTGACGGTCACTAAGCAAACTGTTGTTAAGTCGAGGACTATGTTCTGACCTAGGCTTTCTGAGTCAGTAAAACACACGAGTAGTCCCAAAAACCACTTTTACTGCAACAGCTGTGAATTCTGTTCATTCACAGATGAGTCCCAAAGAGTTGTAAAGAGTCCTTCGGGATAAGGCTGATAATCACCCACCTTTATCTCCCTTGACACGCTGCCAAAGGCCTAATTGGCAAAGCCACACAGAGTCCAGAATCAAACAGAGATGCCGACTGGGAACAGAATTAACAACGTTGCTTTCCTGCAAAGGGCCCACATGCCTTTGCTCCTCTTTTAAGCCTTATGGGAGGGGCCAATCATCTCCAAGCCTTACTCCTGAGTCACCCCTTTTTTTTCTTAACTGTTCTTGCCTTCTGGCAACTCTGCGCATGCGCGCACTGGGAACAGGCTTCCCCTGTTCCTCTGCCTCGCTGAGGTCGGACTCTGGAGGCATCACGTACCTCCCAGATGGCCCTTTCTCTGCCTCCGACGCAGAGCCCTCGTCCGAGCCTTCCCCAGACTCCAGGACTGGCCCATGATCCTCCCCAGCCTCCTCACTGTCCAATTCTGCTGCCAGCTCCGCAGGCCGCTGGTGAGCTACAACAGACTACTTGTAGACTGTAGGTCTCCAACAGCCTAGTTTTCTCTACACACGGATTAATTTTTATAAAATAAAAAGGAAACTTCTTCCTATATCCAAGACTCCATCTAATGTGAGCATAAATCCAGCTGCCCCTTGACTCAGGTTTGCTAACTGTCAACTCTGAATCCTGGGTTCAAATTGGAAAGCAGAGATACCGGTAGTCCTCGACTTACAACAGTTCATTTAGTGACCGTTCAAAGTTACAACAGCACTGAAGAGACCTAGGACCGTTTTTCACACTTACGACCGTTGCAGTCATGTGATCAAAATTCGGACTGGCTTGTATTTATGACAGTTGCAGTGTCCCGGGGTCACGTCATCCCCTTTTGCGACCTTCTGACCAGCCAGATGGACTAACCTACCTTGTCACTAACTTAACACCTGCGGCGATTCACTTAATAACCGTGGCAAGAAAGGTCGTAAGATCGGGCAAAACGAATTTAGCCACTGTCTTGCTTAGGCTTTGGAAATTTTGAGCTCAGTTTTGGTCGTAGGTCGAGGACTCCAGAAATCTTTCTAGCTAGAGAGTGTCGTGCGCAGCAGGACCTGCCGACAAGTTCACGGTCTCTCCGTAAAAACCATAAAAAGATCAGACACTGGAGCTTCTAAAATTAGGACCTCTGGTAAATGAAAGTTAACCTGCACGATATCTGGGTCACAAGGACTGAATGTCATGAGATCAAGACTATGAAAAGGCCATTCGTAATGAACTTCATCGCATTACAAAGGCCACGCGTGGCGGTTTTATCGCGTCTCATTAATGCTCCTATAAAAATGGAGCGCTCCAGATCGTTCTTCCGGCCCCTGGATCTGTTTGTGAAGTTGGGTGTGGAGAAGGAACGTGTTCTCACGCAGCTCCCTAAAGATGACAAACCCTCTGTAGTTGAAGCAATGATTCTTTTATTAGGAGCGCCAGCAGCCCCGGCAAAAAGTTTCTCTCTCACCGCAGGCTAACAAGTCCGTCCGTCCGGAAGATGAATAGTTGTCTGCCACCTCTATTCATCTCCACCCCCTGCCTTTTATCCCTAGAGCGAGGGTGGGGCTTCTCTAGCAGCGCTGGCTCTTCTGTCCCAAGGACCGGCCCATAGATTTCCACTGCTCTCCTCTCCTCTGCTGTCTGCACACCTGTGTGTCAGGCACTGGACCCAGCTGTTCCTCCTCTTCCTCATCAGCCACCTCCAGACCTGAAGGCTGTTAACTCTCCATCTGAGGGCTGACGGACAGTCCAGGTTCCGCCTCTCTCTCTCTCTCTCTCTCTCTCTCTCTCTTTCTCTCTCTGCCAGCTCCATTCCCTCTTCCCCATCGGAGCTCTCAGGTTGCCTGGATGCTGATCCTGACTCCCAAGCCTCCTTCTCCTCTAATTCGGCTGCTGGAGAGGCCGATGGCTGACAGGCCACAACAGAACAGCTCTGATTGCAAATTTGAGAAACTTTAATGACCTACCGGCAGTCCTCGACATACGACCACGATGAACAAGGACATATTATGCATTGCATAGATCGCTTAGAGGTGGGAGATACTTCCAATGTAATCTACTTGATCCCCTGCATGGATTGCCCCTGTGACTACGTAGTACAAACATGGAGGAAGCTAACTACCGGACTGCAAGAACACAAGCGAGCTGTCAGACGAGGAGACCTGAACTCATCGGTAGCCTTACACTACAGTGAACAAGGACACATTCAATTTTGCAGCTACTAAGATTGTCGGACGAGCAGGAACAAAAACAGCTGGGGAAGTGATTGAAGCCTGGGAAACGGACCCCCTCGTCGGTCAACAGGAGTGCTGATTCACCACCAGCCTATCAAGTACTTAGACGACAAGGGCTTGGCAGCGCAAGGAAACAACAGAGAGGGAGGGAGGAAAGTGAAATTGATGGGAGGGAAATAGGAAGGAAGGAGAGATGTTAGATGCTAGGAAGGGGAGGGAGGGAGGGAGGAAGGAAGGAGAGATGCTAGGAAGAGAAGGAAGGAAGGAAGGAAAGAAGGGAGAGAGGGAGGAAAGTGAGATAGGAAGGAGGGAAAGAGAAAGGAAAGAGATGCTAGGAAGAAAAGGAAGGAAGGAAAGAAAGAAAGACAGACTATTTGATTCCTTCATCGGACAGCTGGTGATTTCCAATATCCCTTCTTCCCTTCCACTCTTCCATTCTGAGACGCCACAAAATACATTTTCCGCGCCTGCATTTCATCAGGCGTCACCACCTCCAGCTGAGGGGACAGAATCTGAAAAGGACCTTGCTCCTTCGTCATGCAGTGGTGATAGGCTTAAATTCAAGGTGGAATGATTACAGGCCAAAGCGTAGCATTTGGGGTGTGGGAAGCAAGCCAAACACAGAAAGAGGAGGAAAACAAAAACCCTCCCAAGAAAAATCAATCTTTCTCACCACAGGAGAAATGTGAAGAACAGATTTTACCAAGTCAAATCTAACATTTTCTCCGTGTGACCCTTGGAATATATATATATGTGTGTGTGTGTGTGTGTGTGTGTCTGTGTGTGTGTGTGAGATTCGCATAAGTACAGGTAGTCCTCAATGTACGACCACAATTGAGCCCAAAATGTATGTTGTCAAGTGAAAAATTCGTTAAAGTGGATTTGTCCCGTTTTATGTCCCAATTAATAACGCAGTTGTTAAGTGAATCTGGGTTCTCCGTTGACTTGGCTGGTCAGAAAGTCGCAAAAAATGACCCCTGAACACTGCATAAATGTGAGTCGGTGGTCAAACGTCAGAATGAAAATCACGTGGCCGTGGGGGATACTGCAATGGTCGCTAAGTGTGAAAAACGGTCCTGGGTCACTATTTATTTATTTATTTATTTATTTATTAAATTTATATACCGCCCTATTCCTAAGGGACTCAGGGTGGTGAACAGCGAACGAAAAAAAATACATTTAATATATCCCAGTTTAAAATAAAATAAAAAAAAAAAGCAATATAAAGGGAAAGTTAGGCCAGGCCGGCCTGCTGAAACAGGAATGTTTTGAGGGCACGGCGGAAAGTGCGCAGGTCCAGAATCTTCTGTATCTCTGGGGGGAGCTCGTTCCAAAGGGCAGGTGCCCCCACAGAAAAGGCTCTCCCCCTGGGGGCCGCCAGTCGACACTGTTTGGCTGACGGCACCCTGAGAAGCCACTCTCTTTGGGAGCGTACTGGGCGGTGAGAGGCTATTGGTGGCAGAAGGCGGTCTCATAAGTACCCCGGTCCTAAGCCATGGAGCGCTCTAAAGGTGGTAACTAAGACCTTGAAGCGCACCCGGAAGACCACAGGGAGCCAGTGCAGCTCACGCAGGAGGGGAGCCACATGGGAGCGCCATGCTGCTCTCATAACTACCCGTGCGGCCGCATTCTGGACTAGCTGGAGCCTCCGGGTGCTCCTCAAGGGGAGCCCCATGTAGAGAGCATTACAGTAGTCCAGGCGTGAAGTGACGAGGGCATGAGTGAAAGATAGACAGACAGACAGAAAGACAGAAGGACGTGGTAGAGATGGAGAGGGAAATGATAGAGAGATGGGTAGAGAGAGAGAGATGGGAGAGCGACTAAAGATGGAAATGATAGACAGAGAAGGCAGAGATAGAGAGACTGAGATACAAGATGGAGATGGAAATAATACAAAGATAGAGTCTATAGCTATCTATCTATCCATCTATCATCCATCCGTCTAATGATGTGACTGTGGATTCTATAAGAGCTTGACAGTTTGGAGAGGAAAGGAAAGAGGGAAAAGAAAACTAAGAACTGGTCTGTTTGTCTATCTGTCTGTCTCTGTATATATGCCTGCCTACCTACCAATCTAATCTATCCATCTGCCTCTCTCCATCTAATTATCTACATACCTACCCGTCCATCCATCCATCCATCTGCCTCTATCTATCTATCTATCTATCTATCTATCTATCTATCTATCTATATCAATTGATATCTATCTATCATCTATCTATCTATCTATCTATCTATATCTATCAATTGATATCTATCTATCATCTATCATCTATCTATCTATCTATCTATCTATCTATCTATCTATCTATCTATCTATATCAATTGATATCTATCTATCATCTATCATCTATCTATCTTATCATTCATCTATCTACCTATCATCTCTCTCTATCATATCTATCTATCTCTATCTATCTATCTATCTATCTATCTATCTATCTATCTATCTATCTATCTATCTATCTATCTATCTATCTATCTATCTTCTCTATCTATGTGCAACTGCTTGTATCCTTACAATTTATACTGATATTGTTTCCTGATTGCTTATCTGTACCCTATGACTATCATTAAGTGTTGTACCTTATGATTCTTGACGAATGTATCTTTTCTTTTTATGCACGCTGAGAGTGTATGCACCAAAGACAAACTCCTTGTGTGTCCAGTCACACTTGGTCAAATAAAGAATTCTGTTCTGTTCTGTTCTATATTCTATTGTATTCCATCCCATCCCATCCCATCCATCATCTATTACTCTACTCTACTCTACTCTACTCTATTTTATTCATCCATCCATCCATCTCTATCTCCAGAGAGATTGGTAACTGAAAGGCCAGTAATGAATCCTGGGCAAAAACGAAAAAAAACCCACAGCCGCCCAAGGCCTGCCACTCTGCCCATTTTGTCTGATAACGGAAGAGCCATGCCAGCCTCTGAAGGACAGAGGTGTCCTTCATCGGTGGCTGCTGCCTCTGAGCTTCTCCAAGGCTTTGTACGCAGACATCTGCTATGCAGCAACGGGCAACCGCCTCCATCTGTTGCAGAGATACGGCCCTGATTGACAAGCCCGATTTCTCTCTCTCAGCAAGTCCAGCCTTTCCGTTTTTCTCTAGATCCGTCCAGGGACGTTTCATTGTCCGAGTAAAGTGGCTGGGCTGCCGTTATTCTTATTCTTATTTTATTTTTTTTTTCCCCTCTTCAAAAAGCTACAACAAGCATCAACACGAAGCCATCCCACGCTGGCAGGTAAGCCTGGCTGTTTGACGAGAGAGTGACAAGTGGGTTAAGCAGAGATTCCTGTTAGCTCAAGGAGACGGGAGAGAGGAGAGGAGGAGGAGGAGGTGAAGGGGGAAAAATAAAAATCAAACCCTCCCCAGCCATTTGCAAACCGAGTTCATCCGAAGCTGTCAAAATGTCAGTTTAAAAGCAGCTAGGAAGGAAGAGACGGGCGAAGACGGGACAAGCGAGTCGCAGGTGAGGTGACTATCCGAGAAGCTTGATGGGGAGCCTCGGGGTGTTATTAAATGCACCTCGAGAGGCCGAGAGCAAATTCACAAAGAGTGTCGTGTTTTGCAGAAGCCCTGGATGAACGCAACCCCGGTTGGCACCTGCTTCTCCTGAAGCTTCAACAGCCATGCATAATGTAGGGGGTCGCGTTGCCAAAGAATTGAGAGTCCCCCCCAACCCCCCCCCACGCTCCCGAGAGGTTAGAGGCAAAAACATACGAAGAACGGTGGCAAGAATTGGGCACGTCTAGTCTGATGGAAAGAGGGGAGACATGATAGCAGCGTTCCAATATTTGAGGGGCTGCCATAAGAAAAAAGAGGGGTGAACCCAGGGATGAAATGCTCCCAGTTTAGACCGGATCGCCCAATCCGGTAGCGATGGTGGTTCGGAGAACTGGTAGCAAAAATCCCTGCCCCCCACCCATTGCCCAGCTGAGCCACGCAATATCAGAGGCTTTGTTTTATTATTTTTAAAGGCATTTTTTTTACAACCTCTTCAGCAGAAGAAGTTTATTTATTTGTTTATTTATTTTATTTTATTTTATTTTATTTTATTTTATTTTATTTTATTTTATTTTATTAGGCTTATATGCCGCCCTATCTCCAATGGACTCAGGGCGGCTCACAACAATAAAACCACAATCCAATGCAAGATTAAAATGCCTAATTAAACAAATACAGTTAAAACCCATAAAAACCCCATCAGTCCAGGCCGGGGAACTCGAAAAGCCAAGTTTTTAATTTGCGGCGAAAGGTGCGAAGTTGGAGAAAAAATGGTTTTAAAAGTTAAAAAAAGAAAAAAGTTGGCCACACCCACTCAGTCATATTACCCCCCCCCCCCTCCACCAAGCCATGGCCACAGAACCGGTAGTAACAAATTTTACATTTCACCACTGGGTGAACCTAGTTTCCAAAGCCCCTGAAGGCAGGACAAGAAACAATGGATGGAAACTAATCAAGGAGAAAAGCAATCTGGAATTAAGGAGAAATTTCCTGACAGTGTGAACAATTAGCCAGTGGAACAGCTTGCCACCAGAAGTTTTGGGTGTTGCTCCAGCATTGGAGGTTTTTAAGAAGAAATTGGACAACCGTTGGTCTGAAACGGTATAGGGCAGCGATGGCTAACCTTTTTGCCGTCGTGTGCCAAAAGTGGGGGGAGCGCAGGGGGGGTCATGCCCACGCGTGCCCACACCCATAATTCAGTGCGCCCTGCCCCCACGCATGCGTGCGTGACACCCCTGCGCTCCCCCTGCTTTTGGCACGCGATGGCACAGTGGGCCCAGTAGGCCCGTTTTTTCGCCCTCCCCAGGCTCCAGAGCCTTTCTAGGAGCTGGGGAGAGTGAAAACAGCCTTCCCCAGCCCCCTGGAGGTCCTCCGGAGGCTGGAAATAGCCTATTTCCCGACTTCCAGTGGGCGCTGAAGGCCCGAAAATCAGCTGGCCGGCGCTGAGATAGGGCAACACTCGTGTGCCCACTGATATGGCTCCGCATGCCACCTGTGGCACCCGTGCCATAGGTTCACTATCACGGGTATAGGGTTTTCTGCTTAAGCAGGGGGTTGGACTAGAAGACCTCCAAGGTCCCTTCTAACTTTGTCATTCTGTATAATTAGTCAGTGGAACGGCTTGCCTCCTGAAGTTGTGGGTGCTCCATCACTGGAGGTTTTCAAGAAGAGATTGGACAACCATTTGTCCAAAATGGTATAGGGTCTCCTGCTTGAACAAGGGGTTGGACTAGAAGACCTCCAAGGTCCCTCCCAACTCTGTCATTCTGTTAAGAGTAAAACAGTGGCACTTCAAGGCAGAACCAGAAAGGGGAAATATACAGGAAAGTGCTGCTGAAGCTCCGGAAAAACTACAATCCAATTTGATATTCTTTAACATCTCTTTGGCGATACAAAAGTACGGGAAAAGGAAAGCCACCAGGTTGCTGACACGGGCGCTTGTGCGAGTTCAGCAGCGTGGCGAGCGAAGGGACTGCGAATAATGTGTTTCTTAACAAGGAGGGGAAAAATAAAAATAGAAATTCCCTGTCGACAGCCTGTGCCCCCTTCTCTCTCCTGACGATCAGAAGAAGTGGCACCATAAAGAAATATTCTGAAAAAAAGCCGACATTTCCCTCCCCGCAAAGATCACCCTAACAACCCGCATTCCGAAGGCAAGAAAATTGCGGTGAAAATTTTTCCGTTTGACATTTCCCGCTAACTAAAAATATCAGCGAGGGGAAGGGAAGGGGAACTGACACTTCAGCAAGATGGCATCTCCTCCAGATACCCCACGTCAGAATAGCTGCCAAAGAAATAACGACAACGGAAGTGTTCCCAAGAGCCACAGGAACCAACAAAGATAGATGAATTGTAGGTGTACGAAAAAAATGTTTGCTGCTTGAGAGTGAAGGATCTGGGTAGCATCCTGGTCCCCCTGATTTGGAGGGGTAGGAGATGGGTGCTGTTGTCCAAAATGCCTACAGGAAAGGCGGTTGGGGGAAGGCCAAGCTCTCCTAGATAACGGAATAGCAGAGTTGGAAGGGACCTTGGAGGTCTTCTAGTCCAACCCCATGCTTAGGCAGAAAACCCAGTAAGAGTAGTCCTCGAAATATGACTGCAATGGAGCCCCAAATTTCTGCGGCTAAGGGAGTATCAGAGTTTGTTGCAGCACACACAGTCAGACAATTCAGCAGGATTCAAAACTTCTTGATATATATATATATATATATATATATATATATATATATATATATATATATATATATATATATAGTAGAGAAGGGAAATAGCAAGTACAAACACAGCACAAAATGGAGGCCAGCCAAAGGAGGCCAGCAAATGGAAGCAGCAAAAATGAAGGAGGCAAAATGGAGAGGGAGAAGCTAGTGCCCTCAAGCTTATATATAGAACAGTTAAGCCACGCCCAGGCTCCAAACTGTCTCTTATGGCCCCATACAACAAATACAGGAGTGGTATTCAGCCGGTTCGGACAGATTCAGGTGAATCGGTAGTGGCGACCTGCGGGTGAGCACCAAGGACCTCTCCGAAGAGTCTCCGCTTGTTCCGTTCAGTAGGGCTTGTGTAGGGCAAGCTCCCAAGATACTCAGTCCCTTGAGAGTGGACACAGCCAGGAGCATGAGCAGTTCAAGCCATATCGGTCAACTCGTAGGAAAAGCAGATTTATCCCAAGCTAGCGACTCGGCCAAGATCTTCGGAGTATAAATGAGGAGCTGCTTCACGATCAGCCTGGCATCTGCCTGGGTGATAATCCGTTCTTTGGCTCGTCTTCAAATAAGCCCCCTCCCCACCCCACCCCTCCCACATTTCTTGGCCCAAGATACGCATATGCAAAAATGCAGCTGAAATGCAAGGGCAGAAGAGGGGTGGAGGAGAGAGAGAGAGAGAGAGAGAGAGAGAAAAGAGAGAGAAGTTCAACTACCCCAGATGTCGGGAGCACTCGCAGGTGCCGAGCATATTGCTCTCGCAAACGAATGTCTGCGGTGTGGGATATTCCGGCACATAGCCGACCATCTGCGTTGGAGCTTTTTGAGATCTACAACTGGTAGATTGGTTTAGCTTTGGAGGGTACCTTGAAGTGCCTTTCACGTTACGGGCAAGCTGCGCCGAGTAATTGGGAGAGGATAAACTGATCCAGGGCGTTCAGCCAAGAGGTGAAATATTTTACAGGATTTACATGTAAAATAATAACGTTTTACACGTACAATGTGAACATGCAAAATATTTTACCTATTTGACATGTTCATCCAAGGCTCTACATGTGCGCCACATTACAAAATAGATATTTTGTCCCAAAGGTGCTTTTTTCAAGAGGCAACTGGACTTTCTGGTTTTTCTATGAAGAGGTTTTGCTTCTCATCCAAGAAGCTTCTTCATCTCTGACTAGATGGTGGGGAAATGAAAGGATTTATACATTCCCCACTATCCAGTCAGAACTGAAGAAGCTTCTTGGATGAGAAGTGAAACCTCTTCAAAGAAAAAACAGAAAGTCCAGTTGCCTTTTGAAAAAGCACCTTTGGGACAACCATGACCAGGATGACAGAGAATCACTGTAGACATGTTGAAACTTTGGAAAATGTTCCGAGAAGAGCAACAAAGATGATTAAAGGCCTGGAGACTAAAACACATGAAGAACGGTTGCAGGATTTGGGTTTGGCTAGAAAAGAAAGACTAGGGGGCACAGGATAGCAGTATTCGAGTACAGGTAGTCCTCGAATTACAAAAGTTCACTTAGTGACCATTCAAAGTTATAACGGCACTGAAAAAAGTAACCTATGACCATTTTTCACATTTATGACTGTTGCAGCATCCCCATGGCCACATGATTTACATTTGGATAGCTGAGAGTTGACTCACATTTGTGATTTTTGTTTGGGGTCACATGACCCCCTTTAGCGACCTCCTGACAAGCAAAATCAAGGGGGAAGCCAGATTCACTTAGCAACCATGTTACTGATTTAACAACGGCGGTAATTCATTTAACAAATGTGGCAAGAAAAGTCGTAAAATGGGGTCAAACTCACTTAACAAATTTCTCACTTCGCAACATAAATGTTGGGCTGAATTGTGGTCGTATGTTGAGGACTACCTGTATTTGAGAGGTTACCACAAAGAAGAGGGGGTCAAGCCATTCTCCAAAGCACCTGAAGGCAGGACAAGAAGCAACAGATGGAAACTAATCAAGGAGAGAAGCAACCTAGAACTAAGGAGGAATTTCCTGACAGTTAGAACAGTTAAGCAGTGGAACAGCTTGCCACCAGAAGTTGTGAATGCTCCATCGCTGGAGGTTTTCAACAAGAGACTGGACAGCCATTTGTGTGGGATAGTATAGTGTTTCCTGCCTGAGCAGGGGGTTGGACTAGAAGGCCTCCAAGGTCCCTTCCAACTCTGTTATTCTGTTACTTGAGAGGCTGTCATAGAGAAGAGGGGGTCAACCTATCCTCACTTTACAACGTTTCTTACCCCCGTTGATAGGTGAATCTCTGCAGTAGCACAGTTGTTAAGCAAATGTGGCTTCCCTATTGACTTTGCTGGTCACGAAAGTGGATCACGTGACCCCGGGACACTCTAACCGTCATAAATACAAGCCCGTTGCCAAGCCTCTGAATTTTGGTCATGTGACCAAAGGGCTGCTGCAGGTCGTTAACTGTGCAAAATGGTTACCGGTCACTTTTTCAGCGCAGTAACTTCAAATGGTCCCTAAACAAATCATTGTGAGTGTAAATTGTAAGTAACCTGCAAAGGTTTCAGTCACTTTTTTCAGTGCTGATCGAATCGTCACTGAATGAACTCTGTTGTAAGTTGAGACCTACCTGTAGAAGCAGGTATGAATTTGCAACCCAAAGGGGAAAGTTAGCCTTCGCCAAGAGAAGTGGCTGAGATGCCTCCTAAACCCTCCTAACCCCAGTCTGGTCCTTCTGAATAGCTGGGTGCTTCAGTCCCATGCTTCCCAGCCAACATGGGAAAAAGACGTGGATGGGGGAATGAGGTTGTAGTCCAACACACCGGGAAGGGTCAAGTTTGAAGAAGATTCATCATTGTTAGGAAATGAGTATTACCTAATTTGTTGGGTTGGCAATATATAAACCCTCAATATAGCTTTAAGAGTGCTGTATTGCATCATACTGTGTCCTGATTGGTTAGCTCTGTAGCCAATCTCCTTAAGAGGGAGCTAGAAACATGGTTTGTTTCTCTTTGTTGTTCTTGCTCTCTGATATCGCTGTATGCTACTGTTTGCAAATCCAGAAGAACTGTTTATTATGAATGACTACAACGACTGGTAAGAAGACTTTGTTATAGGATTATCCCTGGACTCTCGTTTTGCTATCTCCTGCTTTATATGTGTATGACCTGGACTGTTTATTGGACTGTGCCTTACTATTTCCTGAAAGTAAACACAACTCAGTGTATCTGTGTGTTGGCTGTGTTTATTCGTAACTACTCTCAATCGCTTTCATGTGCACCACCCTTGCTATTCAAGGGTTACTCTGCGAATTCCTTAACAATATTCAGAGACTGTTTGAAAGACTGAAATGCATAACCTGTTTCTCCGAAAATAAGACCCAACCGGAAAATAAGCCCTAGCACGATTTCTCAGAATGCTCGTAATAGAAGCCCTACCCCAAAAATAAGCCCCGGTTAAGGTTGTCAGCAGACGGAGGCGTTTAGTACAGTATTTTCCCCAAAATAAAGACCTAACCAGAAAATAAGCCCTAATGCGTCTTTTGGAGCAAAAGTTAATACAAGACTTTGTCTTATTTTGGGGGAAACACGGTAGAATATCAAATCATAGAGCTGGAAGGGACCTTGGATGGATCTTGGTGTCCAAACCTCAATTAATCAATCAATCCATCACTTTTTTCAGTGCCGTTGTAAGTTCAGTCTCTAATTGAATGGTCATAAGTCAAGGACGATCTGTAAAATTCTCATTCCTTGTAAGAGGACCTTACTTCACCAGATGCCGGCAAATCCCACCCATTCCCTCCTCTGCTATTCTTCCCACAGATAATAGACAATAAATGGCAATTAGATTATCTAATTGTACATAATTAACTCAATGAGAACTTAATTATAAAAAATATGTTTTTCAAATGGGGGAGGCTGGCCTTTCTCTGCTTTCAACCTGCGACGTCTCAGGTGAGCAAGTTTAATTTTGTAAATACTTTTCACCGGCTTCTTTCTTTT
Source organism: Arizona elegans (assembly GCA_022577455.1). Lineage (NCBI taxonomy): Eukaryota > Metazoa > Chordata > Lepidosauria > Squamata > Colubridae > Arizona > Arizona elegans. Next base: position 2,134,244 of record JAKOOJ010000062.1, on the reverse strand, counting down.
TTTCTCTCCTTTTTTTTTTAAAAAAAGAAAAGAAACGAAAAAATGAGCTAGGTGGTTTAGGAAAGAATGTGAAAGAATCGAAACGAAGATGCTGCGTTCTTATGATTAGCAAAGGAGACGAGAAATTCATCCTGGTTTATCTTAGAATATCATGATTGTGTTTCTTAACTACTAAACAAGGGACTTTTAAAAACAACAACAACAACAGCCCAAAAAGCCAAAAAAAATCATCTAGTCATTTTAGCTAATGAGTTTGATAGTTTTTGAATCGTAAGAATGCAGCATCTTTTTTCTATAATAGGTGGTCCTCGAATTACGACCATAATTAAGCCCAAAGTTTCTGTTGCTAAATGGAATGGAATGGAATAGAATAGAATATAGAATAGTGGGATGGGATGGAATAGAAATAGATGATGGATAGGATAGGATAGGATAGGATAGGATAGGATAGGATAGGATAGGATAGGATAGGATAGGACAGGGTGGAATGGAATGGAATGGAATGGAATGGATAGAATAGAATAGAACAGAACAATAGAGAGTAGAGTAGAGTAGAGTAGAGTAGAGTAGAATAGAATAGAATAGAATAGAATAGAATAGAATAGAATAGAATAGAATAGAATAGAATAGGTCTATTGTCACTTTGAACATACACTAATTGGCCTACATTAAAATGAAATTTAATTGCACACAGCTCTCAAAGGGCCACCACCACCAATATACACAAAAAGTAAGAAATTTGTTAAATGGGTTTTGCCCCATTTTACGACCTTTCTTGCCACAGTTGTTAAGTGAATCACTGTTGTTGCTAAGTTAGTCACATAGTTCGTTAAGTGAATCTGGCTTCCCCCGCTGACTTGGCTTGTCAGAAGGTCGCAAAAGGGGATCATATGACCCCGGGACAGGGCAACCGTCATAAATACGAGTCGATTGCCCAACGTCCTAATTTTGATCATGTGACCCTGGGGAGGCTGCAACAGTCGTTAAGTGTGAAAAAGGATCCTAGGTCCCTTTTTATGGTGCCATTGTAATTTCGAACGGTCACTAAGTGAATTCCTGTAAGCCGAGGACCGCCTATATTTCTTTCCTACACAACAGAACCACAACAAAAAACATATTTTTGACTTTTAACAACACCGTCTATTCTACCTGCAAAGAAAGCATCAAGTTTCAGCTTCGATCACCAAGTAAACATCCCTTCCATATTCAAACGCACAAGAGACAAATGGATTTGTCTTCTTCGCCTGCTCTGGTTTTACATTAGATTAAATAATTTAGGGCGCGTTCATCGGGTAACCTTTTGCAAAGCCGATGAATGAATGCAGGGAACAAACTTTCTGACATCCGTCACAACTGGCTGGCCCAGAGACGAGACGGGATGCGTCAAGGGATGCTGAAAAATTGCTCCAGGGTCTATGGGGCGGACGGGGGGGACGGGGACGAGAAAGAATTGAAAAGACCCCTCCCTCATCAGAGGCTCTGAATAATTTAAGTTCCTTGGATTATGGTAGCCAAAAACCAGGAGGTGTCTGGGAAACAGACTTTCAGACCAACAAATGTGATGATACGACATCGATGAGTTCGTGAATCACGGTTTCATTGTGGCCGAGATGCTAGAACTGTGATGGTGAACCTATGGCACGCGAGCCACAGGTGGCACATGTAGCCATATCTGTGGGCATGTGAGCTCAGCGCCAGCTGATTTTTGGCCCTTCCCCCTTCCCTTGGAAGTAGGGAAACAGGCAGTTTCCGGTCTCCGGAGAGTCTCTGCAAGGGGGGTGGGGATGGGGAAGGCTCCCCAAGCTCCTAGAAAGGCTCTGGAGGCTGGGGAGAACAAAAAACGGGAGTTCGGGTCCCACCGGAAGTTGGCAAACAGGCCATTTCCGGCCTCCGGAGGGCGTCCGGAGGGGTGGGGAAGGCCATTTTTGCCCTCCCCAAGTTCCTAGAAAGGCTCTGGAGCCTGGGGAGAGAGAAAAACGGGCCTACCAGGCCCACCGTGCCATCGCGTGCAAGGAGCGGGGGGGGGGAGAGCAGGGTGAACGGGAGGTCGCACATACATGCGTGGGGTGGGGCGTAAAGAATAATGGGTGTGGGCACACATGCACGTGACCCCCCCCCCCCTTGGCCCCTGGCACGCGATGGCAAAAAGGTTAGCCATCACTGTCCTAGAAACTGCGGAGTACAGGCAGTCCTCGACTTACGACCAGCACGGAGCCCAAAGTCCTTGTTGCTAAGCAAAACATTTAGTGAGTTAACTTAACAATTTTACGATCCTTCTTGCTAGGGTTGCTAAATGTATCACCGGATTTAAATTAGTCAAACTTTTGTTAAGCGGATCTGGCTCCCCTCCCCCTGCCCCCCCCCGTGGACTTTGTGTGTCAGAAGGTCACAAAAGGGGTTCACGTGACGCTGGGACACTGCCACCGTCATAAATACAACTCAGTCCTAAAGTTGCCAAGATTGGATATCCCTGGATGCCACACTACCGGATGAAGCTCAGGAGTGGTACCAGAGGTGGTATTCAGCCGGTTCGGACCGGTTCAGGCGAATCGGTAGTGGGAACCTGGGAGTGGGGCCCGCCCACCTGCCTGGATGCAATCCCAGGGGTGAAATGCTCCCGGTTGGGACCAGATTGCCCGATCTGGTAGCAATCGTGGCGGGTGGTTCGGAGAACTGGTAGCGATCCTGCCGCGAGACTCCGCCCACCCGCCCGGTTTTCATTCCTTCCTGGTTTTAACCAGGAAGTAATGTGTTTTGTACCCTCTGCGCATGCAGGGGTACATGCCAGAACCGGTAGTTAAAAATGCTTTAAAAAGTAAAAAAAAAACAAAACATCAGAACTGTTTTTAAAAACTTTTTAGGCATTTTTTTTTACTACTGGCTCCGGAGAATAGGTAGTAAAAAATCACTTTTAAAAGGTAAAAAAAAGGCTCCAAGGATCACAGCTGTGGCGCATGATCATTGGAACCTTTTTTTTTAAGGGGGTGGGGTGGGGTGGGGGTCCGTTTTTGCTCCCAGCAGGCTTTCCTGAAGCCTGCTAGGTCAAAAAAAAAGGGGGGGTAGGCAAAAAATGGGGTTTGGGGGGTGCGATTTTGAAAGAGAGAGAGAGAGAGAGAGAAAGAAAGAAGGGAGGGAGGGAAGGAGGGAGGGAGGGAGGGAAGGAGAGAGGGAAGGAGGAAGGAAAGAAAAAGGAGAGGAAGGAACTTCCTCGTTAACTTGTCTGCTTCTGCATACTCCAGCACCTTTTTTATAATCATGGTGTTTGTTGGAGCATGTTGTTGTTTCCAGTTTTGGGCAAATGAAATTCTAGCGGCCATAATTATGTGGAGTATAAGGTATTGAATTTCTTTTTTTGTTTTATAATTCAGGATTCATATCAATTTTTTTTTCCCAGTGATTTCCTCCAACCATTTTTTAATTTTAAGCCAATATTCTCTTGCTTTGGGACACGTCCACCACATGTGGTAGTATGTCCCTTGTGATTAATTACATTTCCAACAGTGGAAATGTATTATTATTATTATACATTTTCCTTTTTTATACAACACGTTTCCATTTCTGCAATGACAGTGTATTGTCCGTATCAAATCTCTTTTGAAGACACATAATATTATACACCATAATTATAGCCACTGTTCTCATGATATATGCAATATAATCTTCAATTCTGGTCGTTCTATACAATTTAATCTATAATCAAATGTAATCCAATAATAATATTGCTTATAGTGTTATGTTTATATATATATATCTATATATCTGTTTTCCTTTCCTTTCCTTTTGTATATATCTATATATACATTAACCTCTATTTTATTGATCATCCTTAATTATAAATTTACTAACTTCTACTTCTGTTTTCTAACCATTTGTAAAATAAGTCCCATGTTAAATAGTACTGTTTCCTCTTTATCCTTAATTTTCATAGTTAACCTGTCCATTTCGGCACAATCTAGTATTTTCTTTATTCCATTTTCATCTATAGGTATACTTTAATTTTTGAAAATGAAAATAAATAAAATAAATAAAAAACAAAAATAAAAGGCCACTTTGACTACGCACATTTTATTGGGCTGGCTGGAACTCAGCGTCTCCCCACATCTGCCACTCCAGATCTGGCACCGTGACTGGAAGCTTTTGATGAAGCTTAAGAGAGGCAAGGCGCTCATGGCATGTTAATCGCCCGAGCACCAAATGGGTTGAGAAGCACTTGAGGAGTTTTACATAAACCGTCCAAAAATGACTTTCTTAATCTGGGCTGGACTCCCTCCAGGCTTCTCCAACACCAAGCACGCTAGAGGCCATCTTCCTTTTTTTTTGCCGCCTGCTTGCACGACGCCCGCTGGAAATCCCGAAGAAGGAATGGCATTTCCTTCTGCTTGTGACTGTAGTGAAAGCTAGGGGTATGGATTTCGGATACAGCGATCCTATATACAGTGTTATATAGAGGGGAGAGGAGGGGAGAAAGGGAGGGAGAGGGGAGGAAAGGGGGAGGGCGAAGAGAGGGCAGGGAAGTAGAAGGAGGGAGAGGGAAGGGGAGGAGAGGGGAGGGGAGAGGAGAAGAGGAGAGAGGAGAGGAGAAGAGAAGAGAAGAGAGGAGAGGGGAGAGGAGGAGAAGGGAGAGGAGAGGAGAAGGGAGGGGAGGGGCGAAGGGAGAGGAGAGAGAAAGGAGAGGGGAGAGGGGAAGGGAGAGGAGAGGAGAGAGAGGAAGAGGGAGAGGAGAGGGCAGAGGAGAAAGGAGAGATAAGATAGGGGAGGGGAGAGGAGAGGAAGAGGGAGAGAAGAGAAGGGAGAGGAAAAGGGAGAGGAAAGGAGAGGGGAGAGGAGAAAGGAGAGATAGGGGAGGGGAGAGGAGAGGGGAGAGGAGAGAGGAGGAAGAGGAGAGGACAGGAGAAGAGAAGAGAAGGGAGAGGGGAGGGGAGAGAGTTATGGTAGGGAAGGAAAGGAAAGGAAGGGAATGGGGAAAAAGGAGAGGGGAGGGGAGGGGAGGGGAGGGGAGGGGAGAGGAAGAGGAAGAGGAGAGGACAGGAGAAGAGAAGAGAAAAGAAGAGAAGAGAAGAGAAGAGAAGGGAGAGGGGAGGGGACGGGAAAGAGTTATGGTAGGAAAGGAAAGGAAAAGAAAGGAAAAGAAGGGGGAAGGAGGAGAGGAGAGGAGAGGAGGGAAGAGAAGAAGTTATGAAGAAAAGTGTGGGTGATACCAAGTCAAGCTCCTTGCACATCATACAATATTCTGGCACACAAAAGGCAGTTAACAGGTGACTTACCTGAGGCCATCACAAATCCCGTTCAGGGCCGGAGCCGAGGAGCCTGGTCTCATCAGGGCTTCCCCCATCAGCCCGTCTTCCGGATTGCCAGCCCGGGTTTTAAACCTGCAAGGAAAACAGAGACCCTCCTCACCATGTGCAGGCTCAAATATCGAAGGAACTATATGTGCTTTTGTCCCGTCTTTTTTACTCCCATTTTATAAGGTAAGCATATTGAGAAGGTTTTGAAATAACAGACACATTTCTCCAAGGGGAAACTCCACCAAACTCCACCTTCAAAGGAGATACTTCAGGATAAGTACCAGAGGGCAGGACAAGGAACAATGGATGGAAACTAACCAAGGAGAGAAGTAATTTGGAACTAAGGAGACATTTCCTAATGGTGAGGACAATTAAACAGTGGAACTGCTTGCCACCAGAAGTCATCACTGGAAGGTTTTAAGAAGAGACTGGATAGCCACCTGTCTGGAATGGTAGAGGGTCTCCTGCTTGAGAAGGGGTTGAACTAGAAGACCTCCAAAGTCCCTTCCAACTCTATTCCGATTGATAAAACTTTTCTAAATGTATTTTTCCTTGCGGCTGGAGAATGCTGGGGGGTTGAAGTCCATGTGGAAGTTCAAGTTAATGGAGAAGGTGCTACGGAAAATGTTCAAGAATTGCTGGAAGCCTGGCACTCAGCCAAGTCAGCCATCAACAGGCAATTAGAGATAAACAACATTTACATACCCTTTGAAAGAGACAATATAACAAAATGAAAAAAGAGAACAAAAGAGACTAGTATATAAACATAGAGAAAACCTCACTTCCTTCTAGCCCTGGTGATGTTCCTTAGTTGGGTCATGAAATGTCTGCAAGAAAACCACTAAGCTCAGAGAGTGCCAAGGACCCCACAGGTTTTTTTTGTTGTTTTTAAATTTGATTTATATGCCGCCCTTCTCCGGAGACTCAGGGCGGCTTACAATGCGTTAAGCAATAGCCTTCATACTTTTGTATATTTATATAAAGTCAGCTTATTGCTCCCACAATCTGGGTCCTCAATTTACCTACCTTAGAAAGGATGGAAGGCTGAGTCAACCTTGAGCCTGGGGAGATTCGAACCTGCAGAAATTGCAGGCAGCTGTGTTAATGACAGGGTGCATTAAACCACTGTACTACCAAGGCTCTGTTCAACCCTAAGATGCAGATTTCTGTTGTAGAATGACAGAGAAAAAAAGCATGTGTGTCTAATAGGAGAGGAAACACCATTCTTTTGTATCACTGATGATGTTCCCTAGTTGGGTCATGAAACGTCTGCAAGAAAACCAAGCTCAGAGAGGATCCAGGACGCCAAAGTTGCTCACATTGAGAAATGCCCTTCTAGCAGACGGGCTCTGCTCCATGTTGTTGTTGTTCCCGTTATCACTATCACAGTTGCCGTTGGGGGTCTAATTAGAGGCCAACACATAACGCTGCCTCTAAACTAAATGCGAGTGTCCTTGTGAGTGGGTGCCTTGCACACACACACAGAGAATATTGATCCAAACTTCAAAACCGGTCAAAACCGGTGTGTAAAACAAGCAAAACGGACGGTACAAGGTAGCTAGATTTTTTTGCATCTACCTATCTCCTATCTTTCTCCCAGCAGTGAGAAGCCTCCCCACCAAGAGAGTTAAAAAAAAAAAAGAAGAGAAAGGCTGAGAGGGAGGGAGAGGGGGGAGGGAGGGAGGGACAAGGAGATGGGGAAGAGAGAGAATGAGGGACAGATAGAGAGAGAGAGGAAGGGGAAAGAGGCAGAGGGAGAGAGAGACAGAGGAAGAGAGAGAGAGAGGGAGACAGGAAGAAGGACAGGGACAGGGATAGATATAGAAAGAGGGAGGGAGAGAGAGACTAAGAGGGAGAGATGGAGAGAAAGAGAAAGAGAGAGACAGAAACACAGAGGAAGAGTGAGGGAGAAACAGACGGAAAGTGAGACAGAGGAAGAGAGAGAGTGAGGAACAGAGATATATAGAGGGAGAGACAGATGGAGAGGGAGAGGGAGAGACGGAGAGAGAGAGACAGAGGAAGAGGGAGAATGAGAGGGGCAGGGATATATATAGAGAGGGAGAGACTAAGAGAGAGAGAGATGGAGATAAAGAGAGAGACAGAGGGGGAGAGACAGAGGAAGAGGGAGGGAGAAAGACGGAGAGACAGATGGAAAGGGAGAGAGAAACAAAGAGGGAGAGACAAGTGGAAAGGGAGGGAGGGAGGGGGAGAGAGAAAGGGAGTGGGCTGGAAAAGGGGGGGAGAAAAAGAGTGGGAGAGAAAAAGAGAGGGAGATAGATGCAGGGAGGGAGGGAAAGAGAGAATGAGGGAGGGGAAAGTGGCAGAGGGAGGGAGGAGAGAGAAAGAGAGAGGGAGGGAGAGAGAGAGAGAGACAGACTCCACGTATCCTAAAAGGAAACTAGAATCTAGCAATCAGTCCTAATGTTGTGGAGAGAGACCCATCTATCCTCTGTGAACTTAAGTCCATCAAACCGCAGGAAGGCGCTGAGCAGACACAATAAAGGCCACCTCAAATCCCCCTTTGGACGCCAGCAGCGTCTCCATCCACTCGTCCTTTGCACAAGGTGCAATCTTCTCAGCAGACTTCCGATGGAGCATCCGGAAGGAGGAGGAGGAGGAGAAGGGAAACAAATTCGCCGAGACCCGGCAGAGAGTCCTGTGGCTGGACAGCAGGGTCCCCGCTGAGCGCTCTGAGCCGGCTTGAAAAACAAACCCCCTCCCCTCCCCAGCCCTTCGGCCTCCCTCTCCTCTCCCGTCTCCCTTTCACCGAAAGAAAGTCCTATGTAGGGATGATTAAAAGTGGTTTTGATCGTTAAAAATCCATCTGCTCCTGCTTTGCTCTTGACCTTGGCGGGTGAACCTCCCCCCTCCCCCCAGCCAACTTCTCAAACACTGCAGCTCTGACAGTCTCTCATCAAACAATGGTTGGAAATAAACCAGTTAAGAGAGTTCGGGGCTGCAGGGCCTTTCAGCTCTGGGTGTGTTGTGGCCCGTCAGCGGCCTGTGCAGATTGTAGCTGATTCCGACAGCGAGGAGGCTGGTGTGGTGCTGCGCCAGCAGCCTGTGCAGCTGGTGCTCGAGTCAGACAATGAGGAGGCTGGAGAAGATGTGGTGCCAGAGGCAGGGATTCAGCCAGGGCCTTCAGAAGCTCCTTTAAGTGAAGAGGACGAAGAGGAGGAGCCTCTTCTCAATGCACAAGTGCACAGAGCTGCCAAAAGGCAGGAGTGGCTCCTCAGGAGGAGGTCTCCTCGAGAGTAAGGCTTGGGGCTAATTGGCCACTGCCTTAGCCTATTTAAGGAGGAATGCCGACTGAAGCAATTTGCAGGGAACAACTTTAGTTCACTTTCCTTCGCGTCTGGATTCTCTGCAAAATTGTTTCTGGGCTTTCTGCCAACTCTAGTAAGACTATGATTACTTTATCTTAGAATTGTGGTAGGCTGTTAAGACAGTTTATTAACAGCCTTTGGTTGATAAAGACAGAGTTATTTGAGTAAAATAAACTTTGTATAGTTTGTGTGTGCTGTTTTCTTTGGGGTCCGTAGCTGGGGCAGAACAGGGTGGTGGCGATGATGATGTGCGGATTGTGGCTTAAAGCCAGTAAGACGGTTCAACCAGATGAACGATTGAGGGAATGTGCTGCTATACACACACAGACAGACAGACACACACGTGTGCATGGCAAGGGTTCTGCAGGTGTTTATTCAAACCCTCCAAACAGGTCACCACATTGCAAAAAAGATGTTGAGACTTTGGGAAAAAGTTCAGAGAAGAGCAATTAAGATGACCAAAGGCCTGGAGACTAAAACCTATGAAGAACAGCTGCAGGATTTGGGTTTGGATAGTCTAGAGCAGTGATGGCTAACCTTTTTGCCATCGCGTGCCAGGAAAGGGTGCGCAACCTCCTACCCCCCCCCCCGCTCCTGGCACATGATGGCCTGGTAGGGTGAAAACAGCCTTTCCCACTCCCTTGGAGGCCCTACGGAGGCTGAAAGGGCCCATTTCCCCACTCCCGGTGGGACAGGAAGTTTTTTGCTGTCCCCAGCCTCCAGAACCTCTCTAGCAGTCTCTAGGAGCCTCTCTAGGAGTCTGTAGGAGCCTCTCTAGGAGTCTCTGGAGGCTGGGGACAGGAAAAAAACGTCACTTCCTGTCCCACCGGGAGTGGGGAAATGGGCCCTTTCAGCGTCCGTAGGGCCTCTAAGGGAGTGGGAAAGGCTGTTTTTGCCCTTCCTAGATACAGAGAGGATCTGGAGCCAGGTAAGAAAGAAAAACGGACCTTCCCCACCCCCCCAGAGGCAGGAAAAAGCCTGTTTCCCTACTTCTGGTGGGCCCAGAAGGCCTGAAAGTCAGCTGGCCGGAACGCGCATGCGCTCCAGAGCTGAGCTGGCGTGCCCACTAATATGGCTCTGCGTGCCACCTGTGGGGCACCATCACGGGTCTAGAGAAAAGAAGGGGACATGACAGCAGCATTCCAATATTTGAGGGGCTGCCCCAAAGAATAACGGGTCAACTTATTTTCCAAAGCACCAGAAGGCAAGACAAGAAACAACGGATGGAAACTAACCAAGGAGAGAAGCAACCTGGAATTAAGGAGAAACTTCCTAACACTGAGGACAATTAACCAGTGGAACAGCTTGCCACCAGAAGTTGTAGGTGCTTCATCACTGGAGGTGTTTCAGGAGAGACTGGACAGCCACCTGTCTGAAATGGTACAGGTAGTCCTCGACTTACAACCATTTTTCACAGTTACGACTTTTGTAGCCTCCCCGAGGTCACATGATCAGAATTCAGATGCTCGGCAACTGGTTCGTACTTATGACAGTTGCAGTGTCCAGGGGGGGTTGTCACATGATCCCCTTTTGTGATTTTCTGACAAGCAGAGTCCACAGGGAAGCCAGATTAACTTAACAACCGGGTTGCTAACTTATCGACCGTAGTGATTCACAGAACTTCATTTTTAATGTGTGTCTGTGTGCTCAGAGAAAACAACAATAAAGATAATCCTATCTTATCTTATCATACTCTCCTCTCCCTCCCCTCCCCTCTCCTATCCCTCCTCTAACACTCCCAGTCCCACTTCACTCCCCTCTCAAGCTATCCTACCAGGGGTGAAATGCTCCCAGTTCGGACCGGATCACCTGATCCGGTAGTGATGGCGGTGGGGGGTTCGGAGAACCAGTAGCAAAAATCCCTGCCCCCCGCCTCCCCATGCCCAGCTGAGACACACGATCATCAGAGGCTTTTTTTTTTTACTTTTAAAAGCATTTTTTCTACAACCTCTTCGGTTGAAGAGGTTGTAGAAGGAAAAAAAAATGCCTTTAAAAGCCTCTGGCGATCCCAGCTGAGTTGCCTGATCGTCAGAGGCTTTTAAAAGCATTTTTTTCTACAACCTGTTAAGGTAGCAAAAACCGGTTTCTTATTCCCCTTTCCCAAGCTTACCGATGATACTCCCGCCTGGATTGCTGGAGCTGCTCTTGCTGCTGGAGAAGTTTGGCCTCTTGCTCCGCTAACAAATTCTGCAGACGCTCCTTCTCGATTTCCAGCTCAATTTTCTGAAGCAGGAGCTCTTTCCTTTTCTCTTCGGAGAAGTTCTGGCCGCGCTGATCGGCTTCTTTTGCTCTCATGACATCGCCGGCCTTCGGCCTCCGAAGGTGCGGCGAGCCAAAATATTCCGAGGAGGATTCGCACGGGGCCCCCGGATATCGGTCTTTAATGTGGCAAGCGTCTTGGAGAGACTCGTGAGCCGAGTTTTGATGGAAGGGACACCCCGGAAGAAGACAGCCGTTCCTCCTCTTCTCCCCATCGGGAGTTCTCCGAAGAAGAGGGGCCAATGGCTGCATGGCTGGAGATGCCCTGTGGTTGCATTTATGGGGCAATCCGTTTTGCAAAAGACGACCGTTCCTGGCCTCCGTCTGACCTCCGGGGGTGCCGGCCTCAAGGACACCCCTATTCCTACCAGGTCGAGTTGAAGGTTGAAGACTAGGGCTTCTACAAGTTAAGTTGTGGTCCTTATGCAAAGTTTGTCGTCGAGCTACACCAAGGTAGGAGCCATCCATGTCTGAAGGTGGCACCAGCTGTCCATGACCTCTCTGGCTAGACATCTGTAGATAAAGAGGAAACGAAAACCACATTCAGCTTCGACAATTCCAAAATAGCACTGTTCCAATAGTTTTTTTTTAAAATATATAAATTGTATTAATTTTCTATTAATTACATTTCTTAGTATTTAGTAAACATCGTGTTGTCTGGATATTTAATTTGCTTAGCAATACAGATTCTCAATCTCCACCCCTTTTTCTTCCAACCACTGGTAAAATAAATTCCATGTTTGATAATATTCTGTGTCTTCTTTCTGTTTGATTTTCAACACAAGTCTAATCCGTTTCTGAATTATCTCCTCGTCTTGCGGTGTTTCTTCACTTTTCCAATATTGTGCAAAGATAATCCTCGCTGCTGTTAAGACGTGTAATATTAAATACATACTTTTCCTATCAATTTTTTTTCCTGATATCATCCCTAATAAAAACAGTTCAGGTTTAAAGTCTACATGTTTCCCTATTATCTTTTCTAGCCATCTGCCACCACATATGATAAAATGTGCCCGCTTTTTTTTTATTATTATTGCATTTCCAACATTTGCTAGACATATTTTTAAACATTTTAGCTAACCTGGCAGGTGGTAAATGCCAGCTGTGTTCCAATATTTGAGGGGCCGCCCCAGAGAAGAGGGAGTCAACCTATTCTCCAAAGCTCCTGAAGGCAGGACAAGAAGCAATGGGTGGAAACTAAACAAGGAGAGAAGCAACCTAGAACTAAGGAGAAATTTCCTGACAGTGAGAACAATCAATTAGTGGAACAATTTGCCTCCAGAAGTTGTGAATGTTCCAACACTGGAAGTTTTTAAGACGAGATTAGACAAAAAGTTGTCTGAAATGGTATAAGGTCTCGTGCTTGAGGAGGGTGTTGTGACCCCGACTCCCGAGCCTGTCTTAACAGAGGAAGAGGACTCAGCAGGTGATGGGGAGGAACTGACAAGGCCTCCCTCTCCAGGATCCTCCTTTCTGGCAATGCCTCAGGTTCCATCCAAAGGCCAGGAGGAACAGCCTGGGAGGTGCCAGGAGGAAGGCATATCGGAGCACCAATTGATAGGGAGCGAGGAGGATGAATCCTGGCTTGATCCCAGGCAGCGTCGGAGGGAGAAGTGTGCGCAGCAACGGAAGAGGCGTGGGACGGCCAGAGATTGAGCTGAGTCACGGAGCCATGCCCCACCAGGAATAAAAGTGGGTGGGATTGCTCTTCAGGCTTTGTGACGGACAAAGTTAAACCCTGAAAGTCACATCGTGATCTCTGAAATTCGGCTTGGATATATTTTGGACTGAACATTGACTAAACTCTTGTCTCGTGGATAATTTGTTGCTCCTGGAACAGACTGAAGATAAGTCCTCTTCTGCTTTATGGGAGTGAAAACGGTCTTGGCAGGCATTTGGCAGTTTGCTGCCAAAACCTTGGTCTGCCAGGAATTCTAATCTGTTTACCTAATAAAATATTGGCAGGCGTTTTGGTATTAGTATTACGTTTGCCTGTGTGAGGAAGGGGGACAGAATAGAGGGGGGTTGGACTAGGAGACATCCAAGACCTCTTGAGGGAAACCAATCAAGGAAAGATCCAACCTGTTAGGCTGCATTAACAGAGAGATAGGATCAAGATATCACGCAAAGTATTGATACCAGATTATAATGCCTTGATAAGACCACACTTGGAATACTGCATCCAGTTTTGGTTCCCAAGATATAAAAATAGGCTGATATTCTAGAAAGAGTGGAGAGAAGAGCAACAAAGATGATTAAAGGCCTGGAGACTAAAACATATGAAGAACAGTTGCAGGATTTGGGTTTGGCTAGGTCAGAGGAAATAAGTGGGGGGAGACATGGTAGCAGTAGTCCAGTATTTGAGGGGCTGCCACAAAGAAGAGGGGGGTCAACCTATTCTCCAAAGCACCAGAAGGCAGGACAAGAAACAATGGATGGAAACTAATCAAGGAGAGAAGCAACCTGGAATTAAGGAGAAACTTCCTAACATTGAGGACAATTAACCAGTGGAACAGCTTGCCACAAGAGGTTGTACGTGTTTCAGCACTGGAGGCTTTCCAGAAGAGACAGGACAGCCACCTGTCTGAAATGGTTCAGGTAGTCCTCGACTTACAACAGTTCATTTGGTGAGCATTCGAAGTTACAACAGCATTGAAAAATGTGACTTACAAACCATTTTTCACAGTTATGACTTTTACAGCCTCCCCGTGGTCACATGATCAGAATTCAGATCAGTGGTGAAATGTAAAATGTGTTACTACCGGTTCTGTGAGCGTGGCTTGGTGGTGGTGGGGATAATATGACTGAGTGGACGTGACCAACTTTTTTTTTTTTACTTTACTTTTAAAACTATTTTTTCTACAACCTCTTCGGCTGAAGTGGTTGTAAAAAAAATGCTTTAAAAGCCTCTGACGATCCCAGCTGACTTGCCTGATTGGCAGAGGCTTTCTTTTTTTTTAAAGCCTCTGATGATCCCAGCTGAGCTGTGCGATCATCAGAGGCTTTTTTTTTTTTAACTTTTAAAAGCATTTTTTCGGCCGAAGAGGTTGTAGAAAAAATGCTTTTAAAAATAATAAAAAAAGCCTCTGATGATCGCATGGCTCAGCTGGGCAATGGGGGGGGGGCAGGGATTTTTGCTACCGGTTCTCCGAACCACCCGCCTCCATCGCTACCGGATTGGGTGATCCGGTCTGAACCGGGAGCTTTTCACCCGATTCAGATGCTTGGCAACCGGTTTGTATTTATGACAATCGCAGTTCCTCGGGGTCACGTGATCCCTTTTTGCAACCTTCGGACCAGCCAAGTCCATAGGGAAGCCAGATTCACTTAACAACCGGGTTGCTAACTTATCGACTGCGGTGATTCACTTAACGGTGACCAGAAAAGTCGTAAAATGGGGCAAAACGCACTTAACGAACATCTCACTTAACAGCAGAAATTCTGGGCTCGTAATTGTGATCGTAGGTCGAGGACTACCAGTATGGGGTTTTCTGCTTGAGCAAGGGGTCCGACAAGAAGACCTCCAAGATCCCTTCCAACTCCATTATTCTGTTAAAATCTTGTCTATGGTTCCTTGGCTAGTTCTCGTCCGTGATTTATAAGGCAATTTTTTTTTTTTAAAAAAAAAACAAAGATACAGAAATGAAATGGTTTGATTATCAAGAGCCAGCGCACCTCCCCAGTCCATCGTTTCCAAGCGAAAGAGAAGAACATGCTATCAAATCTGCAATTTAATTCCGTCTACACAGGTACAAATAAATATAAAAGCATCGCCTGCAGGATCTGGGGTATAAACAAGGCACTTCAGCCTATCCAGGAATTGCGAGTATCTAGGGTTACATAAAATCAACTTGAAGTGTGGCGGGGGGGAAAAAAAAAGGAAAGAAAAGACAAGCCATTAAATGTTAATGCCTGAAAAATGTTTAATTTTGAATAACGGAGCCAGGAAATCCATTCTACCCCTTATAAATACCGTCTGATTGGCCATTACACAGCGGGGAATTCGAGGTAAAAACGTTTCACCGTGTACTGAATGGGATATATTAACTGTTGGAAATTTGATTATATATATATATATGTATGGCGATAGACATCACGATCTCCGGAACGTTTAAAAGTTTAAAATTTTTTATTTTAAAACTTGTACTAAGCTTTCATCGGCCCCTACCGACTTCGTCAGTATAAAATCCCCATTGAGGAGCTGCTTGCGTTTATGTAATGCTGATCAATTTAGTCATTGCGCACGGGGATTTTATACTCTGACGAAGTCGGTAGGGGCCGACGAAAGCTTAGTACAAGTTTTAAAATAAAAAATTTTAAACTTTTAAACGTCCGCGCCTCTTCTATAACTATACCTGGAACTTGCATTTTTAGGACAATTCTCCTCTCTCTCTCTCTCTCTCTATACACACACACACACACACACACACACACACACATACTTCAACTATAATGGACAGAAATACAAACAAACAGAAGGAGCACCCATGGGATCACCCCTCTCACCTGTCATTGCCAACCTCTATATGGAATACTTTGAAACCCAAGCTCTAGAAAAATCTGATCACAAACCCAAACTCTGGCTCAGATATGTGGACGACACCTTCATAATCTGGCCACATGGGAAAGAAAAACTGGACAACTTCCTCACACACCTCAACAGCCTACACCCCAAAATACAGTTCACCATGGAAACAGAAGCGAACAACCAACTTCCCTTCCTGGATGTCTTAGTCTACAGAAAATCCAATGGCTCCCTAGGACACACTATCTACCAGAAGAAAACACACACAAACCGCTATCTGCACGCACTCTCACACCACCACCCTGCCCAGATCAACTCTGTAGCCAAGACACTCATTTCCAGAACAAAACGCTTAGCTGACGAACAACACCTAAAAACTGAACTACACACTCTCACTAACGTACTAACATCCAATGGATTCCAAAGAAATAAGATCACCAACCTAATCCAAAAAGAAACCCCCACTAAAATCCAAGACAGACAACAAGAAAACGGCAAAGCCCTCCTCCCATACATAAAAGGCACCACAGACAGAATAAGCAAAATCCTCCACAAACATAACATCAAGACAGCATTCTGCACAAACCGAAAAATATCCACCATCCTAAGGAACCCCAAAGACAAAATTGAGTTAGAAAATCAAGGAGTATATGAAATCCCATGCACCGCCTGCCCCACCACATACATCGGACAAACCAACAGACAAACCAACATAGAAGAACACAAGAACTCAGTCAGAAAAGAGGAACCAACTTCTTCCCTGGTCCAACACCTTAAAGCCACAGGACATGATATTGACTTTAAAAAGACCAGAACTATCACCAAAACTGAACACTTTAACAACAGAATAATCAGAGAAGCCATCGAGATAGAAAAACGCCCACACAGCATGAACAAACGAGACGATACCTCCCGCCTACCAGCCATTTGGAAACCCGCCCTTATTGACAAACGGGTCCCTAACACGACGAATGACACCAGCCCCACACTCACGAGAGCCACACAGGATGTCACCACCACACATCCACGCAGAAAGCAGACTCAAACCCACACTGATAATGAGCCACGACCAAGGACCAGAAGCCAGACTGCAGCTGCATCATTAGCCACTTTAAACCCCTCCAATCCATACATGAAGCAGACTGACACCCACCATGAAGAGCTCGCACGGCCACAAACACGAAGCCAAACAACAACAACGCAGCTCACCAGCTCAAATCCCCCTGCAACTCAGACTAAGCTGAGCACAACCAAGCCCCCACCCAAACAGAACACACCCCCAGCCAATCAGAGCACAACCAACCCCCCATCCAATCAGAGCACAGCCAAGCCCCTAACCAATCAGAACACACCTCCACCCAATCAGAACACAGCCAAGTTCCCACCCAATCAGCTCACATCCCCACTAGCAGTTAAAAGGAAGAGACAGCTGCGATCTCACATTGCTCCTGGAAGCACGAAGCCGAGAACACCAGCCTGAAGATGACGAATGAGACTTCGTCGAAACGTCGCCAAGACACTTCCAATTTTACGTGGGAGAAGACCCGAATAACCAAAGACCTACATATATATATCAAATGGGATAAATATCCCATTCAGTACAAGGTGAAATGTTTTTCCATACATATAGATATACATATACAGATAGAGATATAGAGATATAGATAGATAGATATAGATGAGATGATAAACAGACAGACAGAGAGACAGATAGAGGCAGACAGACAAGAGAGATGAGATAGACAGATAGATACACACCTAACATCAAAAACGTCATCAAAAAAGCACAACAAAGAATGTTCTTTCTGCGCCAACTCAGGAAGCTCAAACTGCCCAAGGAGCTGCTGATCCAGTTCTACAGAGGAATGATTGAGTCTGTCATCTGCACCTCTAATAACTGTCTGGTTTGGCTCTGCAACCCAACAAGACAGACAGAGACTTCAGAGGATGATTAGAACTGCAGAAAAAACCATGGCTACCAACCTGTCTTCCATGGAGGACCTGTGTACTTGCACGAGTCAAAAAGAGGGCTGTGAAAATATCTACAGACCCCTCGCATCCTGGACATAAACTGTTTCAACTCCTACCCTCAAAACGACACTACAGAGCATTGCACACCAGAACAACTAGACACAAGGACAGTTTTTTCCCCAACGCCATCACTCTGCTAAACAAATAATTCCCTCAACACTGTCAAACTATTCCCTAAGTCTGCATTACTATTAATCTTCTCATTGTTCCCACCACCCATCTCCTCCCACTTATGACTGTATGACTGTAACTTTGTTGCTGGTATCCTTACGATTTATATTGACTGTTTCCTAATATGATTTGATTGCTTATTTGCTCTCTGTGACTATCATTAAGTGTTGTACCTTATGATTCTTGATGAATGTATCTTGTCTTTTTATGTACACTGAGAGCGTATGCACCAAAGACAAATTCCTTGTGTGTCCAGTCACACTTGGCCAATAAAGAATTCTATTCTATTCTATTTTCTCCTTCCTTCTTTCCTCCCTCCTTCTTCCTTTTCTCTCCTTCCTTCCTTCCTTCCTTATTTTTACCCTATGACTATCATTAAGTGTTGTACCTTATGATTCTTGACGAACGTATCTTTTCTTTCATGTACACTGAGAGCGTATGCACCAAGACAAATTCCTTGTGTGTCCAATCACACTTAGCCAGTAAAGAATTCTATTCCATTCCATTCCATTCTTCTATTCTATTCCACATTTTCTATTCTATTCTACTGTATTCTATTCCATTCTATTCCATTCCATTCCTTAGTCTATTCTATTCCTTATTCTATTCTATTCCATATTTTCTTTTCTATTCTATTCCCTATTCTATTCTATTCTATTCCTTATTCTATTCTATTCCATATTTTCTCCTTTCCTTTCTCCCTCTCTCTGTCCCTTCTTTCCTTCTGCTTTCTTTCTTTCCTTCTTTTCCTTCATTCCTCCTTTCCTTTCTTCTTTCTCCCTCCCTTTTCTTCCTTCTTTCCTTCCTTCCTTTCCTTTCTCCCTCGCCATCCCTTCTTTCCTTCTGCTTTCTTTCCTTCCTTCCTCCTTTCCTTTCTTCTTTCTCCCTCCCTTTCTTTTCTTTTCTTCCCTTCCTCCTTTCCTTTCTCTCCTCCTTTCCTTCTGCTTTCTTTCTTTCCTTTTTTCTTTCCTTCCTCCTTTCATTTCTACCTCCCTTTCTTTTCTTCCTTTTCCTTTCTTCCCTTCCTCCTTTTCCTTTCTCCCTCTCCATCCCTTCTTTCCTTCTGCTTTCTTTCTTTCCTTCCTTTCCTTTCCTTCCTTCCTCCTTTCCTTTCTCTCTTCTTTCCTTCTGTTTTCTTTCTTTCCTTTTTTCCTTCCTTCCTTCCTCCCTCCTTTCCTTTCTTTCTCCTCCTTCTTTCCTTTTCTTTCCTTCCTTCCTTTCCTCCCTTTCTTTTCCTTCCTTCCTTCCTTCCTTCCTTCCTTCCTTCCTTCCTTCCTTCCTTCCTTTGTCCCACAGAGTCCAATCCCTGTCGCTTACGGGCAGGAAAATGACGAGGGAAAAATATAACTCACTCCCAAACCCTCTAGGGCCCATTAGAACTTGTTTACGACATCGATACCGGTATGTTAAATGACCGTGAGAGTTCAGATTATTGAATAATTTAAAATAATAATAATAATAAAAATCCCAGCTCTTAATTGGTGTCGTCCAACCTGGAAAAGGCCAAGGATGACGCCGGGAGCGTGGCAGGCAAACGTCTCTCATGCATAATGCATGGCCAAGACGCTTCCTTTGGCAGGATTGGCCTCGTTAAAAAGCAGGGAGGTTTTTGGAAACGACGGGTGTGGGGGTGGGGGAGGAGGGGGGGCAATGGAACACCTGCAAGTCTTTAGTTCATCTGCTGGAAAGTAATCTACCTCGATGATCTCCCCGGCTGAAAAGCTGCCAGAGTAGGATTTCTAATTGCACCAGGGAGAAGGTGCTCCGTTTAAGTCGAGAACGGGGCCTTTGGCAGAGATTTCCCCCTGCAGCTGTTCGGATTTGCATTTCCCAGTTCGCCTGCCGACGGACGGAAGCATCACGCAGAAAATCTGGGTCAGGTGGACCCAGAAAACTGGACTGATTGGACTGCCATTTGTCAGAAATGGTACAGGGTCTCCTGCTTGAGCGGGAGGGTTGGACTAGATGACCTATAAGGTCCCTTCCAACTCTGTTAATCTGTTACTTATCTGATAATTGGCTTAAAGCAGAGGTGGGGAAGTATGGCCCTTTTACGATCCGGGAACTTCAGCTCCCAGAATTCCTGCTCAAGCAGGAAACTCTACATCATTTCAGACAAATGGTTATCCAACATCTTCTTAAAAACCTCCAGCGATGGAGCACCCACAACTTCTGGTGGCAAGCTGTTCCACTGGTTGATTGTTCTCACTGTCAGGAAACTTCTCCTTAATTTCTAGATTGCTTCTCTCTTTGATGAGTTTCCACCCATTGCTTCTTGTCCTGCCTTCAGGTGCTTTGGAGCATAGCTTGTCTCCCTCTTCTTTGGGACATCCACTTGAAATTTTGGAAGGCTGCTATCCTGTCACCCCTAGTCCTTCTCTTCCTTAAGCCAGACATACCCAATTCCTATAACCGTTTGCATCTGGGACATAACAATAATAAAATAGGTAGAATTAGTGGGGCATAATCAGTAGAATTGGTACAATCGGTAGTGGGACTTGCTTCTGTAAAAATTGCTTTGCTAAGAATTGGAATTGCCTCTGGCATTTGCTTCTACCAGTATCTCACTTCTGGTATCTTGTTTTTGGGTACAACTCAAGAGCCTGGTGCAGGTTATGTCATGGCTTGGTAGGGTTACATCGGGAAAATACCTGTGTTACTAAGCACCCAGCCCCTCTGTTGCTAAGCACTCAGCCCCCCGTTCCTTGCTGTACAGCCAATGCAGGGCTACAAGGAAGGAATGGGCTAGGGGGCCAGAATTGGGTACTAAGCAGGGGTGAAATGCTCCTGATTCGGATCGCCCAATCCAGTAGCGATGGCAGCGGGTGGTTCGGAGAACCGGTAGCAAAAATCCCTGCGCCGCCCCTCCCCCACCATGCCCACCTGAGCCGCCCGATCATCAGAGGCTTTTTTTTTTTAACTTTTAAAAGCATTTTTTCTACAACTTCTTCTGCCGAAAAAATGCTTTTGAAAGTAAAAAAAAAAAAGCCTCTGATGATCGGGCGGCTCAGCTGGGATCGTCAGAGGCTTTTCAAAGCATTTTTTTCTGCAACCTCTTCTGGGGAAGAGGTGGTTCAAAAAATGCTTTGAAAAGGCTCTCTGACGATCCCAGCTGTGTTGCCCGATCAGCAGAGCCTTTTCAAAGCATTTTTTTGCATTTGCAGAAAAAATGCTTTGAAAAGTTTTTTTTTTTAAAAAAAGTTGGCCACGCCCCCACCGCCACCAAGCCACACCCACAGAACCAGTAGTAACAAATTTTACATTTCACCCCTGGTACTAAGCTGATGCCTCTGAAGGTATAAAAGGACGCCATACCTTCCCCAAGGTGTGGCCTTCCTTACGCGCACCTTGTCTGTATGTTCGTGGAATGGTCTATCCAGCCTTTTGCTTTGATCAAAATAAAGGCTGATTCTTTCTCAATAATAGATAATTTCTTCTTCGGGCTCATTGTTGCCTTAAGCGTATCGCCGAACCTTGCAAAACCTTTGCTCAAAGGTCCGGCCCTATTTACCTGGAATGGTTCCTCTTTCGTCCCTCCCCATGTACAAACAGCGTAACAGCTGGAAGTGGCCGTTTAGAGGAGAGGAAGCGCCCTGCCCCTAAACCCAAGTCCACTTCCCAGCTCCGATCCCGGTGGCAGATGGGCTACGCCGAAAGAAGCCTGCCGACGGAGAGCAGCCCCTGAAGACCCTTTTGGCTCCCAGATCTAACAGGCTTCTGCCAATGAGAAGCAGAGTCAGAAGCTGTGGCCAAAAAAAAAAGACCAAAAGGCTTTCAAAAGAGCATCGCAGCCATGTGCAAAAGAGGTGCAGCTGGGAAAGGAGGAGAAGTGATTTCCACAACAGAGACCCACTGCAAAGCGGGAGAATTCCCCGGGGTAAGGCAGAAAGGGAGGTCTACGAGAGAGAAGTCACAGCAGAGCAATGTCCTTGAAGAAGAGAGTTCAGGGTTTGTATGAAAAAGTGGGAGGGAGGGAGGGAAGGGAAGGAAAGGAGGGAGGGAGGAAGGAAAGGAAAGGAAAGGAAAGGAAAGGAAAGGAAAGGAAAGGAAAGGAGGAGGGAAGGGAAGGGAGGGAAAGGAAAGGAAGATAGGAGGAAGAAGGGAAGGGAAGGGAAGGAAAGGAAAAGATGTAAATGGATGAATAAGGAAAGGAAAGGAAAGGGAGGAAAGGAAAGGAAGATAGGAGGAAGAAGGGAAGGGAAGGGAAGGGAAGGAAAGGAAAAGATGTAAATGGATGAATAAGGAAAGGAAAGGAAAGGAAAGGAAAGGAAAGATGAATATGAATTAAATAAAATTTACAGCAAGGCATACCAGACAGCATTGATAAAACTCTCTCTCTCTCTCTCTCTCTCTCTCTCTCTCTCTCTCTCTCTCTCTCTCTCACACGCACACACACACACACACAAACCTTGGAAGGTTGAGAAACACTGCTTTAGAAGATTAAGCAATTCCTACTATGGGGGGGTGGGGGTGGGCATCTCTCACGAGTGTGCCGTGAAATTGCTAATTTCCAAGGAAGCCGAATAGAACGTTATTTTATGGAGAAATCCGAATGACGCCCTCTTAGGATAATTCTTTGACGCCCTCAATGAAAGCTGCCGGTGATTTGGCTTAGCCCCTGTCAAAGTATGTTATTTCGGTGGCGCTTACGTCATTATTTGATAACCGCACGCTAATCCCGGGGGGGTGTGTGTCGAAGTGGGTGGAATAAAAGCAGAAGGCAGAGAACGGCGTAATCTGTAAAAATTGGGCTTTGAAAGTTCCGTGGAGGCAGGGTGGGAAACAAGAAATAATAGGATTTTGTATTTTCTAAACAAAGGGATTTCTCCGGGCTTCGGGGCAGGGTGACTCACAAGAGGTTTAGCATCTCCAAAGGAAGTTTTTGCGATGTCAGGAGAACTGAAATTCAGTCAATTTTTTTTTATTTTTTATTTTTTTGCTTTAATTTATATGCCGCCCTTCTCCGGAGACTCAGGTTGGCTTACAATGCGTTAAGCAATAGCCTTCATCCTTTTGTATATTTATACAAAGTCAACTTATTGCCCCCACAATCTGGGTCCTCATTTCACCTACCTTAGAAAGGATGGAAGGCTGAGCCGACCTTGAGCCTGGTGAGATTTGAACTTGCAGTAATTGCAAGCAGCAGATGTTAATAACAGTGCTTTAGTCCACTGTACTACAGGCTCTTATTTTGTTGGCTCTGTCAAGGTTTTGGCAAAAAAATAATTGAACCTTGGGAAATAAAATTAACAGCCACGCTCAGGACTGAGGGAGAATAGCACAGATGGTCCAGGACTTACAACAGTTTATTTGGTGATCGTTCGAAGTTACAATGGCGCTGGAAAAATCGACCTCTGACCGTTTCTCGCACTTACGACTGTTGTAGCGTTCACAGGATCATGTGATCAAAATACAGGCGCTTGGAAACTGGCGTGTACATATGACGGCTGCACTGTCCCTCCTCCTCCCCACAAGCCCCACTCTCTCCTAGCACTGATGATGTTACCTAGTTGGGAACTGAGGAATTTCCTAAGATTGAGAACGGTCCATCAATGGAATAGCTTGCCTTCCCAGGAGTTGCGGCTGCTTCATCACCGGAGGTTTTCAAGAAAAAGATTGGACAAATACTCTGTTTCCCTGAAAATAAGACACCCCCTAATAATAAGCCCAATCAGGCTTTTGAGCGCATATGCTCAAAAAGGCCAAGCGCTTATTTCGGGGTTCAAAAAAAAATATAAGACCGGGTCTTATTTACAGGCGTAGGAAGAAATATCCTTCTGGGTTCTGCTCCAAGTGGGGAAAAAGACACTGGGAACATGGAGACTGCTTGGAAAGATGGTTTAATGGTGGACAGGATCACATGGTTTGAGTTCCTGAACAGAAAAAGGGCCGAGATGCTGCGAGTCTCCAGGTTTTATGCCCTCTCTGGTTTTAAATTTCCTGGGTCCCAGAAAGAGTATCCTGATTGGTTGTCAGACTCCCAGGGGGCGGGGGTCTTAGCTAGCCTTGCTGGCTGATGTAATCTTCCCAGGTGCCATGTGGGGAGTTTCTGTTGCTGGATGGGTCCTATTGTGTTAGTTTCTGTTGCTAGATGGGTCCTATTGTGTTGCAGATGATGATGGTCCATTGACAAAGATTGAGTTTCTGCCTCTGGCCCATTGACAAAGGGTGGGGGCAGGAAGATGGGAGCTGCTTCGTCTTTAAAACATGCTTCTCTCCATTTCTCATCCAGGGAAACATAATATTCTGCCTTTTTAATATTTCCCAAAATATTTCATTCCTTTAGGAAAGGGGTGGGTGCTAACTTCCTACACAGGGAAACACGGTATTTGTCCAGGGTGGTATGAGGACTCCTGCCTCAGGCAGGGGTTTGACTAGATAGAAGACCTCCAAGGTCCCTTCCAGCACTAGGATTCTAGGATATAATCCCTCATTGGAATGCACCACACACGGTTCAGGTTGCTTAGTCCCCCCCCCCCCCCCCCAAAAAAAAAAAAAAAGAATTTACCATACAGATCAGAAACTTCATTTGAAACTAGATACTTGCGAAGGAAGAGATGCAAATTTTACACCAAAAGACATCTGAGAGGCATTACTCTGCATTAACAGGAGACCAGAATGGGAACAAGATCGGCTTCCGCTCCTGAGCCCACCTGCTCCTGCTGCTTAGGTCTCACCTGAAGCCCTAATTCCTCTTTTGACATGGTAATCATTTGCACCGCCTCCCGTGGAGATGTCAATAGCTACAGGATTACAGCCAGGTGGGAGAACAAGCAGGAGGAACAGGTGAGGCTCTTCAGAGAGAAAGGACTTGTTTTCATGCAAAGGCCTCCCTGCAGGAGTGGGGGGGGGGGGAAAGGGAGGGGAAATTGAATGACTATCGAAAACAACAGGCACACAACCCACAAAAAGCTTCATCTTCTTTTTTTTTTCTTCCCTCTCCACCAAATAAAGATGCTTCCCGCTTGAGGAATTATAGGAAGATTCGAGACTGCCTGTAAAATGGGAACTTGGGGGAAGAGACGCCACAGCCATGAAAGTCTAGCCCCAAAGTCACCAAAATCACAATTTGTCCTAAAACGGGATTACTGTTTGTAAACTGCCCAGAAGCAGGGAAAGTGAGTGGGCGGCCATATAAATCAGATGGATGGATGGATGGATGGATGGATGGATGGATGGACAGACAGACAGATGATAGAGATAGATAGATAGATAGATAGATAGATAGATAGATAGATAGATAGATAGATAGATAATGGATGGATGGATGGACATATGGACAGACAGATACACAGACAAATAATGGATGGATGGATGGATGGATGGATAGATAGATAGATAGATGATAGATAGATAATGGATGGATGGATAGATAGATAATGGATGGATGGACATATGGACAGACAGATACACCACACAAATAATGGATGGATGGATGGATGGATAGATAGATAGATAGATAGATAGATAGATAGATAGATAGATAGATAATGGCTGGCTGGCTGGATGGATAGATAGATAGATAATGGATGGATGGACATATGGACAGACAGACAGACAATGGATGGATGGATAGAGAGATAATGGATGGATGGACATATGGACAGACAAATACACAATACAAACAATGGATAGATAGATAGACAATAGATAGATGATGGTTGAATGGATGGACAGACAGACAGACACAGTTGTTAAATGAATTCTTGCAGTCATTAAGTAAGTAACACTGTCGTAAAGCGAAGCTGCCTTCCTTCTACCAATAAAAGAGAACATTTGTAGTTCAGAGGTCAACTGTGGGGTCCCTGATGCTCTCCGAGCTTGGCTCTTTTCTTGCAGACCCATTGTACGGGTAGTTCTCCACTTACAACCATTCATTTAGTGACTGTTTGAAGTTACAATGGCGCTAAAAAAAGTGACTTATGACTGTTTATCACACTTACGACCATTGCGGCAAAACTCACTTCATTAATGTCTCGCTTAGCAACATCAATTTTGGGCTCAATTGTGGTTGTAAGCCGAAGACTACCTGTACTCACCTCTGTCGGTACAATTGGAAAGTTCCCCAATTGGTGGGAAGATCACCAAGAAAAGTTTTCCACATTATTCTCAGAGATCACGACTTATTTATGAACAGCACTGCCCCAGCTCTCCGGGAATGGAGGAACACCGATGAAATAATAATTGATCCTTTCTCCCATACTTTGAGCCTCCTTCTCCTTAGCAAGTATGAGTAGTCTGTCACGTTTCGAGGTCGTCTCAAATAAATTGCATTTCAAACAAAGTCTTTGAAGAAAAACTCCTATTTATTAAGCACGGCATTCTAAAACCCAACTCCATCGAAGCCAACACTGACTTCCAGACCCAAAACCCTCCCTTTCCGTTCCCCACTCCCCTGCACTCATTGGCCATCTTCCAAGTCATTCTACCCCTAATCTACCGCTCCAGCTCAAAGGAATTTCCTCCCTCCCATCCCATCTCCTAGGGCAGCGGTTCTCAACCTGGGGGTCGCGACCCCTTTGGGGGTCGAACGGCCATTTCACAGGGGTCGCCAAAGCCCTCTCTTGCCCCCCCCCACGCTTTCACTCACCCTCACTCTCTGCTCTGTTGGATCACCGGCCGTTCGCTTACCACGCCCACTCCCCGTCTAGTGCTGCCTCCGATGGCTAGAGGAAAAAAAAACTTCAAATTCTTGCCGCGGGGCTACAAAGGGCCGCCCTAGAGCCAGTGGTGCAGCCGAACCGTTTGTTAAATTGCTGGCTTGCCCCGTCCCTCCGCACCATTATTTATTGCCAATAAATAGTGGTGGGCGAGGGGCAGGGGAGTCAGCAATTTAACAAAGGGTTCGGTGTTTTTTTGTAATTTTATTGGCCCACGGAGCTTCAGCAGAGGCTAATTAGCCCTTGCTTAGATCGGCTCCCGACCCCCAGCTGATTTGTCTCAGCTGTTTTGCTCACGGCTCTGCTCCTTGCTTGCAAAGAGTGCTGATTTTTTTCCCCCCTATCTATGCTTAAAAACGAAACAAAAAGTAAAGCTGGCTGTTGGCTTTGCACGTTGGAAAAATAGGCAGGCAGATTTCTTTTCTTTTTCCTCACCAAAAAAGGTAGGTGCAAACAATGGGAAATTTAGGGAAAAAGAGGAGATTTTAAAACACAAAAGAAAAAAAGCTCTATTTAACTAGGGAATTGTAATAATTGACATACTATTAATTGTATATTGTGTTGAAAGCAGAAATGGTTAAGTTGTGGTTTGGAGGAATATATGGGGGAAATTATTTGGTTTATTATTATTGGTAAATATAATTAATTGATTTGTAAGAAATTGGATTGCATGGAAATAATTGGAATATTCATGTTCATATTGATTAATATACAAAAAGGTAGTTATATAACTAATTGATTTATATTAAAATATTGAATTTATATTAAACAACTGTAATATTACATAATTAACCAATGCGAGGATGGATATAAAAATAGATGACAATGGGAAGGGGTATAATATAGAATAGAAGGGAAAAATTGAATTTGATTAAGATTAGAGATGAGGATGAAGGGTAATATTGGTTTTTTTAAAAAATAAATGAGGAATAAATATGGCAAAAAGGAAATATAGAAATTGTAAATTTAATTGAAATGACTAAACACAGTTTAAATTTATGAACCGGCCAAATATTCTGTTCAAAGAAAATACATTGTATGTTTGTATGTGTGTTTCTAATTATTGTTATTTATTCATATTTGTTCTCTTTTATTCTTTAAAGTTTAACAATTCATTCTTTATCTTAATATCTTTATATTTGTTTGGGGTTGGCTTTCTTCCCTTTCATCTTTTTTATTGTACAGCAATCTTTCTCCTCAAACCTACCACCTCTCTCTTTTCTTTCCTTCTTACTTTCTCTTCTCCCGCTCTTCTTCTCCTCCCTACTTCCTCTTCCTTTCTCCTTCTCCTCCTCTCTTCCTCCCTCACTTACCCTCACTCCTACTCTAATTTCCCTTCCCTTCCTTCATCCCTCTCTATTGCTGTATCCTTTTATGCATATGGACTATTCAGAGGGCTGAAAAAGTTATTTCTGGCTGGTCCTCGCACTTTTGACCAGGCTTCGAACTTACGACTGTCCTCACATTTTACGTTTTTGCCCTATCTTGTCACGATGGTGAAGAGAAGCAGTTGTGAAATGAGTGACACATTGTTAAGAATGCTACAATGGGCGTAAATGATGACCAGTCATAAGTGCGAAGACCGGTCAAAAGTGTGAGGACCTGTCAGAAATCACTTTTTTCAGCACTCTGGGTAGTTCTTTTGTGCATATGGACTACTTAGAGGTCTGAAAAAGTTATTTTTGACTGGTCCTCGCACTTTTGACCAGTCCTCGAACTTACGACTGTCCTCACATTTTATGTTTTTGCCCTATCTTGTCACCATGGTGAAGAGAAGCAGTTGTGAAATGAGTGACATGGTTGTTAAGAATGCTGCACGGGCATAAATGTGAGGATGGTCATAAGTGTGAGGACCAGTCAAAAGTGCAAGGACCTGTCAGAAATGACTTTTTTCAGCCCTCTGAGTAGTCCCTATACACATAGCCATGGCCACCCGGTCACATGACCAGCTAGCCATGCCCACCCAGTCACATGACCTCCAAGCCACGCCCACAAAATAAGCCACACCCACAGAACCAGTAGTAAAAAAAATTAGAACCACCCCTGGTTGGGGGTCACCACAACATGAGGAACTGTATTAAAGGGTCGCGGCATTAGGAAGGTTGAGAACCACTGTCCTAGGGGATATTATCTCCAGGGAAAATAAGTAGGTGAAAAGTCAAACGTCCCTTTCCAGACGCCTCCACTTCTCCTTCTTATGTCAGCACTAGAGTAAATGCAACTTGAAGTGTTGACATAGTCCTTAATGGGTTTACGTCTACATGGAGGGAAGTTAGCAGTGGGGTGCCACAAGGTTCCGTCTTAGGCCCAGGACTCTTCAATATCTTCATAAATGACTTACATGAGGGGAACCTATCAAATTTGCGGATGATGCTAAGCTGGCAGGAATAACCAACACCCTAGACCAGGGATCTGCACTCTTAAAATACTCAAAGAGCCACTTGGACCCATTTCTCACAGAAAAGAAAACACCGGGAGCCACAAAACCTGGGTGGGCGTGGCCAACTTGACGTCACTCACTTCCACCAGTCACATGAAACCACACCCCCCCACCCACCCGCAGCCATACCTACCCAGCGGGTCATTAGGGTAGAGAACCAGTTGTTATAAAACACCGGAACCACAAAAGAGAGCCCAAGTGGTGTAGGAGGCTAATGCCTCCTACTAAGGCAGCATTTAACATCCAGCTGCCTGCAATTACTGTGAGTTCAATTCTCACCAGGCTCAAGGTCGACTCAGCCTTCCATCCTTTCTAAGGTGGGTTAAATGAGGACCCAGATTGTGGGGGCAATAAGCTGACTTTGTATAAATATACAAAAGGATGAAGGCTATTGCTTAACGCCTTGTAAGCCTCCCTGAGTCTCCGGAGAAGGGCGGCATATTAAAATAAATTTTTTTAAAAAAATTCTTTTGACATCTCTCCCTCTCTCTCTCTCTCTATGTCTCTCTTTCTTCCCCTCTCTCTGTATCTCGATGTCTCTGCCCCGGCTGCTTCTCCATCCCCCGCCGTCACCCTTACCTTCTCAGGCCAGGCGAAGAGTGACTGGGAGGGGAGGGCGAGGGGCGGGGCCAGCCAGTGGTGGGATCACTTGACAGGGAACCCGAGCAGAGGGCCCAAAGAGCCACATGCGGCTCCAGAGCCACAGGTTGCTGACCCCTGCCCTAGAAGATAGGCTCAAGTTCCAGATGGATCTTGACAGACTTGAACCCTGGGCCCTATCTAACAAAATGAAATTCAATGGAGAGAAAAGCAAAGCCTTACACTTAGGCAAGAAAAACCGTAAGTACACTTATAGATTGGGTGAAACTAGGCTTAATAGCAGTGACTGGGAGAGGGATCTTGGAGTCTTAGTGGACAGCCAGTTAAATATGAGCCAGCAATGTGCAGCGGCAGCTAAAAAAGCCAATGCAATCCTAAATTGCATTAACAGAGGGATACAATCAAGATCGAGGAACTAATACCACTTTATAATGCCTTAGGAAGGCCATACTCGGAATACTGCATCCAGTTTTGGTCACCACACTATAAAAAAAAATGTTGAGACTCTAGAAAAAGTGCAAAGAAGAGCAACCAAGTTGATGAGGGGACTGAAGGCTAAAAGATACGATGAACGGTTGCAGGAACTGGGCATGGCTGGTCTAGTGAAGAGAAGGACCAGGGGAGACAGGATAGAAGTCTTCCAATATTTGAGGGGCTGCCACAGAGAGGAGGGGGTCAAGCTACTAGACAAACCATTTGTCTGAAATGGTACAGGGTTTCTTTCTCCCTAGCAAATATAATTTCTCATTTCACTGTGTCCCAAAGCACCCCGCGTCTCCATCGAAGTTGGCAGGAGCAGTGGGTGATCAACAGCCCTGGCAAAGAATCCGCTAATGCCAATTATCTGCAGCTTTACATCAAAAAAAGGCATTTATAAATTGATCATTAGACATGTAGCCCGGCTGGCGAATTAAATGTCAGGCTCCGGCCAAAATATGCATTCAGATTGCTTTTGAAATTCAAAGCACACAAGGGAGCCTTAAACGAGAAAAGTCAAAATGCAACTTCGGCGAGACGGGCCATCGCTTACATCGTTCTGGGTATAGCGACAGAAGGACAGAAACCAGGATGGCTCAATACTGTCTGGAAGAAAGAAGACAGATGAAAAATCGGCTGTGCTGGGATGGATCCATTGGGGATTCCACAAAGATGGAGACCATAGGGTGGACTGGCCTACTGTTCCTAGAAGCGACATCTCACCAAAAAAACCCAACACCCCTCTGTTGACTGAAAATTATGAGAGCCATAGTATGAATTCCTTTGGATGGTGCCAGTTCAGGAATTAAGCCAACTAGTGAATTACTACCGATAGAAAGGAATCTTCATGATTGAACGGTGGGGGGTTCATGGTGGTCTCTAAGTTTGGTGGTTTTCTTGAAGACATTTCATTACCCAACCAGATAACCTCATTGGTGCTAGAAGGGACTGGGGGTTTGGGAGGAGGAAAAAGAAAGAAGAGGAAGAGGAGGAGGAGGAGGAGGAGGAGGAGGGAAGGAGGAAGAAGAGG
The DNA here is from genome assembly GCA_022577455.1 of Arizona elegans. NCBI lineage: Eukaryota > Metazoa > Chordata > Lepidosauria > Squamata > Colubridae > Arizona > Arizona elegans. Next base: position 2,103,440 of record JAKOOJ010000062.1, on the reverse strand, counting down.
TGGAAGAAGAAGGAAGGAAGAAGGTGGAAGAGGAGGAGGAGGAGGAGGAGGAGGAAGAAGAAGAAGAAGAAGGAGGAGGAGGAGGAGGAGGAGGAGGGAAAGAGGAGGGAAGAAGAAAAAAGGAAGAAGAGGAAGAGGAAGAGGAAGAAGGAAAGGAGAAAGGAAGGAGGAAAAAGGAAGAAGAGGAAGAGGAAGAAGAAGGGAGAAGGAGGAAGGAGGAAGAGGAAAAAGAAGGAAGGTGGAAGACAAAGGAAGGAGAAAGGTGGAAGAAGAAAGGAAGAAGAGGAAGAGGAAGAAGACGACGACGACAGAAGACAAAAGACGACGACGATTTTGGGGTCCTTGCTGCTCTATGAGCTTGGTTGTTTTCTTGCAGACATTTGATGACCCAGCTAAGTAACTTCATCAGCGCTAGAACGGAGTGGGGTTTTGTTCTCTGCTTACATACTAGCGACTTGCCCTGTCCCCACTCATAAATCGAGGACTTCCCGTTATACAAATGCAAACATTCTAATACCGTCACCCAGTTCTCAGTCCACTTTGGATGGAGGAAAGCTTCGCTCGCTTTAAGAGGCTCTTGTTGCCACTGTGAGCCTGCACCACGGGGGGGGGGGAAGAAAATTAATGATTTTCCCTCTATCTACTTTGCATCTCAGGCCCCATAAACTAATAAGGAGAAGAAAACATTTATCAATTGATACCATTAATTGATGGATTCATTAATTGAAGATTTAACATGTGGGTTTTAATTGGATCTTAAATTAGAGCCCGCCAAAAAGGGCACTCTCGGATGGCCCCGCGGTTGATCCAGGCGCATCCCTTGATGCATGGGCTCTGTGTAATGTGATTTCTTATTTTGTGTGTGTGTGTGAAAAGAATGAAGCGATTTGTCTGGGCTGCTGAGTAAAGATAACTCCATTTCTACAGAACTTGGGCGTTTTAAAGGTACTCTCGGAAGTTCGGAATAAAACAAGTCTCCCTCTCTCTCTCTCTCTTTAAAATGAAGGGGTTTTTTTATCCTCAAAACCCTGAAAATTGGAGAGGAGGCCTTAGGAAACCTCGGGAGACGTTTCAGCTTTGGCAGCAGCAGGAGACCTGCCCTTCAGCCCAGGGGTGAAATCTACTTACCTTCCTTACCGGTTTGGAAATGCGCAAAGGGTAAAGAAAACATTACTTCCTGGTTAAAACCAGGAAGTAACGACAACCCGGTGGGTGGCCGGAGCTTTGCTCCACCATCGCTACCGGATTGCCCAAACCGGGAGGATTTCACCGCTCCTTCAGCTATCAAACGCTGGTCTGACTCCAGTTTTTGTGTTTTGTTTGTTTTTTTTATTTGATTTATATGCCGCCCTTCTCCGGAGATTCAGGGCAGCTTACAATGCGTTAAGCAATAGCCTTCATCCTTTTGTATATTTATACAAAGTCAGCTTATTGCCCCGCACAACCTGGGTCCTTAATTCAATCCCTCAGTTCAATCCCTCTGCAAGAAAGCAACCAACCTCACATATTCTCTTCTATGGATACTTATCTGTCTGTCTGTCCGTCCGTCTGCCCATCCATCCAGCCATTCACCTACCTTCCTACCTATTATCTGTCTGTCTGTCTATCATCCATCTTTTCCTTCCTTCCTATTATCTATCTATCTATCTATCTATCTATCTATCTCTATCTATCTATCTATCTATCTATCTATCTATCTATCTATCATCCATCTTTTCCTTCCTTCCTATTATCTATCTATCTATATCTATCTATCTATCATCCATCTTCCTTCCTTCCTTCCTATTGTCTATCTATCTCTCTATCATTTATCTTCCTTCTTTCCTTCCTATCATCCATCTTCCTTCCTATTATCTATCTATCTATCTATCTATCTATCTATCTATCTATCTATCTATCTATCTATCTATCATCCATCTTTTCCTTCCTTCCTATTATCTATCTATCTATCTATCTATCTATCTATCTATCTATCTATCTATCATCCATCTTCCTTCCTTCCTTCCTATTGTCTGTCTGTCTATCTATCTCTCTATCATTTATCTTCCTTCTTTCCTTCCTATCATCCATCTTCCTTCCTATTATCTATCTATCTATCTATCTATCTATCTATCTATCTATCTATCTATCTATCTATCTATCATCCATCTTTTCCTTCCTTCCTATTATCTATCTATCTATCTATCTATCTATCTATCTATCTATCTATCTATCTATCTATCTATCATCCACCCATTTATCTTAATACTAGACCAATAATCAAGAAGTTTTATTTTATGCTGCAATCAAGAATCCTCCCATGAACACTAATAGGGAAAGTTCCTGTTCCTTTAGCACTTCCTTTAGCACTGATGATACTACCTAGTCCAGCAATGAAACGTCTGCAGGAAAATTACTAAGCTCAGAGAGCATGAAGCAGGGGTGAAATGGTTCGGACGGTAGCGATGGTGGGTGGTGGTTCGGAGAACGGGTAGCAAAAATTCCTGCGCCATCCCCCCCCAACCATGCCCAGCTGAGCCGATCATCAGAGGCCTTTTTTTTTTTTACTTTTAAAAGCATTTTTTCTACAACCTCTTCTGATGAAAAAATGCTTTTAAAAATTAAAAAAAAAGCCTCTGATGATCGCGCGGCTCAGCTGGGATCCTCAGAGGCTTTTCAAAGCATTTTTTTTCTGCAACCCCTTGGCCGAAGAGGTGGTAAAAAAAATGCTTTGAAAAGTCTCTGACGGTCCCAGCTGAATTCCCTGATTGGCAGAGAGGCTTTTCAAAGCATTAGAAAAAATGCTTTGAAACGTTTTTTTTTAAAAGTTGGCCACGCCCACCAAGTCACATTACCCTCCCCACCAAGCCGCACCCACAGAACTGGTAGTAACAGATTTTACATTTCACCCCAGGCATGAAGGACCCAATAATCCTACTACTACTACTATACTCTGCAGACTCCATTCCCTTCTAGCATTGATATTATGTAGTTGGGTCATGAAATGTCTGCAACAAAACAACCAAGCTTAGGAAGCACCAAGGACTCCACAATCCTCCTCTTCCACTCTGCAGACCTCACTCTCTTCTACTGATGGTATTATTTATTAGGGTCATGAAATGTCCCTCATAAATAATGAAATGAGGACCCGGATTGTGGGGGCAATAAGCTGACTTTGTATTGAAGGGAAACAATAATAAGGATATAATAAATAATATTAGAATATGATATACTGGTATACTAGATTCTGTAACCATTAGGTTCCTGTAATACATATATGCCTTGGTATTTGTATCACATATATTATGCCTTTATATTTGTATCACCTGTAACAAACATATTCTGTTATTAGGCCTCTGTAATGTATCTGGTATTAGTCAAACATATGTCCCTGCCATTGGACCTGAACCCATATCAATCTTCTCCCTGTTTTTTCTTGTGCCATCTAAGAGCATGGTACATATCTCCAAGGGATAATTTACATCTCAGTCCTAATTTATGTTTGATCTGGATAAACTCCTGGGTCTTCCACAGCCAGGGGCCAAAGTGGCCAATTGAGTAAACAAAGAAATGCTTAAGATAAAACTAATTTGGAAGTTTCTATTCCCTCTTGCAGGGCAACAAGGAATACACAAACCTAAATTAGGAGGCCAGAATTGGGTACTAAACTGACGTCTCTGAGGGTATAAAAGGACGCCATACCTTCCCCAAGGTGTGGCTATCTCCTCGCATGCATTGTACCTGTATGTTCTGGATATAGTTCCACCCAGTATTTTGTTTTTGGCCATAAATAAAATCTGGTTTTTTTTGAAAGCCTCGTCTTGAGTCTCTCTCTTTGGCATTCTGGTGACTCAAGTGTATTTTGGGACCTTACAGTATAAAAAAGAACACCGCTTTGGGGGGGGGGGGGGGGCGAAAGCCCTACTAAGCAGGTATATACAAAAGTATGAAGGCTATTGCTTAACGCATTGTAAGCCGCCCTGAGTCTCCGGAGAAGGGCGGCATATAAATAGAACCAATAAATAAATAAATAAATAAATGTCTGCAAGAAAACAACAAAACTCACAGAGCACTAAAGGACTCTACAGTTCTCCTCCTCCTCTTCCTCCCCCTCTTTTCTGCAAACCTCCCTCCCTTCTAGCACTGATGAGCCATGAAAGATGGCAAGTGGATAGAATATCCTGTGGAAAAGCAGCAAATCCAGGGTTTAAATTTTGCTCTATACTCAGGAGGCCTGGGTTCAAATCCAGGGTCCTCTCTGCAACTGATTCTTCGTGATCTTTGGCTAAGACCAAGCAAGGGTGAGTTCCAAGTTATTAGCTACAAGTGTTGTGGCTCCGTTGCCTGAGCCTGGGCTATCGACAGATGCAGACTCTGAGAGTGAGGGAGAGGAGTTGGCGAGGCCTCCCTCTCCAGGACCCTCCTCTCTGGCAATGCCTCCGGAGGACACCGAAGGCCAAAAGATAGGCCCAGAGCCAAGCACGTCCCCGCAGCCACAGGTGGATAGCGACGAAGGAGATAAGTGCTGGCTGGACCCTCGGCAGAGGCGCAGGGAGAAGCGTGCGCAGCAGAGGGGAAGGCATACCAGAGATTAGCTGAGTCACTGGACCACACCCCACAGGGTATAAATGTGGGTGTGGTGGCCGGTTCAGTTTGTGACGAGCAAAAACTGGAAATAATCCATGATCTCTGCGTTACTGGACTTTGCCTGCTTTATCGGACTGCATTTGGATTAATCCTTGTATTGTTGAAACTCTGCCCATTTTATTGGAATGCTTGCAGTCTAATCTTTGTTTTGTGTGAGTAAAGTCTGAATTGGCAGCTAGCCACTGGGTTGCTGCCAGCTTTATTTTCAAAGAGTTTTGTTGTGTGGCTTATTAACTCCGGGCCGTCTGTGGGGGTGCGTGTGTGGGATGGGGACAGAACAAGTCAGTGTTTGATACCTGCCAGCATCCCCATGGATGGAAACTAATCATGGAGAGAAGTAACCTGGAATTAAGGAGAAGCGTCCTAAAAGTGACAACGATTAACCAGTGGAACAGCTTGCCACCAGAAGTTGTGGGTGCTCCATCACTAGAGGCTCCACTCAGGTTGCTTGGATGGTTACTGATGGATGAATTTCAACCTGAATCTCTCCACTCCTTAATCCAATGCCTTCTATTGGATCTTTTGTGTGTTGACAACATTTTCAAGCCAACCTGTACATCTTTCCAGAAAGTTTTAAACCCTGATGCAGAGAAATTCTTCCTAGCTGAAATCCACCGCCTGTCCACAAGCTCATAATTTAGATGAAATAAATTGCTGTCCAGCTTATGCTTAATATAAAGATTTCAATTGCTGCAAAAAAAAAAAAAAAAGGGCACCGAGAGATGCAATACGTAGCTTTTCTTCAGACCAAGATTCACGATCTCGGGATGATTAAAAAAAAAAAAAAATCACTCCGCACCCACCACTATTAATTCAATTTTCACTTAATTTGTTTTAAGAGAGCACGGAGGGTTGACAACTCACCGAAGGTTAAAAAATATGGACTTCGGAAGGTCTGCAGAGGAAATAGCAGCGTTTTCTCGAGCTGCTTTGCAAGGCAGGAGGAAGAGTCCTTTGGCCCAAGGACTTCCTGGTTGCTCTCTCACAGCAGTCATTATAATAGCATAGTACAGTACAGTATACTAAATAATATCATTTAGTATAATAAAATATAGTGTAGTATAATTTAGCATAGTACAGTATGATATGATACAATACAATATAATAAAATATAATATGTTATGGAAGACATTGTTATTGTGGTCGTGAGGACTAGATATCACCAAATTTGCAGATGATATGAAGCTGGCAGGAATAGCTAACACTCTAGAAGATAGGCTCAAGATTCAGATGGATCTTGACAGACTTGAACCCTGGGCCCTATCTAACAAAATGAAATTCAAAGTAAAGTCCTACACTTAGGCAAGAAAAACCAGAAGTACACATATAGATTGGGAGAAACCAGGCTTAACAGCAGGACCTGTGAGAGGGATCTTGGAATCTTAGTGGACAACCAGTTAAATATGAGCTAGCAGTGTGCAGCAGCAGCCAAAAAAGCCAATGCAATCCTAAATTGCATTAACAGAGGGATTCAATCAAGATCAAGGGAGGTACTAATACCACCCTATAAAGACTTAGTAAGACCACACCTAGAGTACTGCATCCAGTTTTGGTCACCACAATGTAAAAAAGATGTTGAGACTCCAGAAAAAGTGCAGAGAAGAGCAACCAGAATGATTAAGGGACTGGAGGCTAAAATATATGAAGAACAGTTACAGGAACTGGGCCTGGCTAGTCTAGTGAAGAGAAGGACCAGGGGAGACATGAGAGACGTCTTCTAATACTTGAGGGGCTGCTACAGAGAGGAGGGGGGTCAAGCTATTCTCCAAAGCACCTGAAGGCCAGATAAGGAATAATGGATGAAAACTGACCAAGGAGAGATTCAGCCTGGAAATAAGGAGGAATTTCCTGACAGTGAGAACAGTCAACCGATGGAACAGAAGTTGCCTTCGGAAGTTGTGGGAGCTTCATCCCTGGAGGCTTTCAAGAAGAGACTGGACTGCCATCTGTCAGACATGGTGTAGGGTCTCCTGCTTAGGCGGGGGTGGGGGTGGGGTTGGATTACATGACCTACAAAGTCCCTTCCAACTCTGGTATTCTATATTCAGTGGAACAGCTTGCCACCAGAAGTTGTGGGAGCTTCATCACTGGAGCCTTTCTAGAAGAGACTGGACTGCTGTCTGCCAGAAATGAGGCAGGGTCTCCTGCGTGGGCGGGGGTGGGGGTTGGACTAGATGACCTACAAGGTCCCTTCCAACTCTGTTAATCTGATGTGATGTGATCTAATTGAGGAAGGCAAATTCAAAAAATAAAATCCGAAACGCGGGAGAAGACGCACATTGGAGGCTTTGGAGAAAAGCTGTGAGCATCCTTCGCGGCGTACTCACCGGAAGAAACACAGGCCAAAAAGTTCTTCCCCGAGATTGGCACGTTTGCCCCCAAATCTGCAGTGGAAGATGTGAAAACGCATTTATTTTGGGGACCCCGTGATGGCCGGATGTAAGCCGCGCACTGTGGGGTGCTTCAAATTAACGACGAGCCGAGCGATCGCACCCATCAGCGTCACTGAGAAAGATTGGCAGAGCTTCAATCGAGACTGATGGAGTTCGGCGCTCGCCAGAATGACAGAGTGGGCCCCGGGGGCTAAAATGTTGTGATTATTCATAATGGCATTACAGGCTGGGGCCTTTGATTAAATTTGACAACTCGAAGACGGTGGGCTCGGCCCCAAAGGAGCAACTCACTAACAATGCAGGTTTTTGACTCACGACACTCTGACGCTAAGTGAACTTTCGCCAAGCAACCAGAGCTTCCACAACGGCTATGCGGGAGTCCTTAGGGCTCTCTGAGCTTGGTGGTTTTCTTGCGGACATTTCGTGACCCAACGAGGTAACGTCACCAATGCTAGAAGGGAGTGGGGTTTGTGGAGAGGAGGAGGAGGAGGACGATGACGACGACGACTCTGGGTCCATAATGCTCTCTGAGCTAATTTGTTTTGTTGCAGACGTTTCCTGACCCACCTAGGTAACATCATCAGTGCTAGAAGTGGTATTAGTGGAATGCAGGAGAAGGAAGAGGAAGGAGGAGGAGGAAGACTACAGGGTTCTTGGTGCTCTCTGAGCTTGCTGGTTTTCTTGCAGATGTTTCATGACCCAACTAGGGAACATCATCAGTGATAGTAGGGAGGTTGATTGGTTGGTTAGTCAAATAGACAAAAAGATGATCGATAATAGGAAGGGAGGGAGGGAAGGAGGGGGGAGGGAAGAAAGGGAGGGAGGGTGGGAGAGAAGGTGGAAGAAGGAGGGAGGGAGGAAAGAAGGAAGGAAGGAACAAAGGGAGGGAGGGAGAGAAGGTGGGAGGAAGGAGGGAGGGAAGAGGGGAGGAAGGGAGGAAGAGAAGGTTGGAGGAAGGAGGGAGGGAGGGAGGGTGGGAGAGAAGATGGGAGAAAGGGTTGGAGAGAAGATGGGAGGAAGAAAGGGAGAGGGGAAGGAAGGAAGGAAGGAGGGAGGGAGGGAGGAAGGAAGAGAGGGTGGAAGAGAAGATGGGAGGAAGGAAGGAAGGAGCGAAGGAAGGGAGGGTGGGAGGAAGGAGTGAAGGGAGGGAGAGAAAGTGGGAGGAAGGAGGGAGGAAGGAAAGAAGGAAGGAAGGAAGGAAGGAAGATGTGAGAGGGAAGGAGGGAGGGGATTGGCTTAAGCAGGGGGTTGGACGGAAGACCACCAAGGTCCCTTCAAACTCTATTATTCTGCTACTAATATTCTGTTAAAGTCAACAGGACTGCCAGATTCATTTAACAACTAAGTTACATACTTCACAGCTGCAGTGATTCATTTAACAACTGTGGCAAGAAAGGGCATAAAGCAGGACAAAATTCACTGAACACCTGTCTAGCTTAGCGATGGGAATTTGGGCCTTAATGGTGCTTATCCCTTGAGATCTGCTTGCAATTCTCAAAACATTTATTTATCAACGTATCCGGATCTATATCTGGGAAAAAAAGCAGTGGTAGAAAGGAGACACCATTGAGATTGAACCTAGCTTCTGGGAGGGAGTGGGGGGAATAAAATGAAGGGCAATGCTTCCAAGAAAGATCCAAAATCTGGGCTTTTAAGAGAGACGTTCGTAGAGAAATCACGCCGAAACAAAAAGACGGAAGTTTAATTGCCTTGTTTGTCCTCAGATTCTCAAGAGATGTATGCCAAGGAAGGCGCATGGAAAAAAAAAAAAGACTAGAGACAGGTGGCGATTCAAAACCTGTATCCGTTAATTGCATTTAAGATTTTTTTTTCTAATTCACCAGCATTCATTGGAAAGACAAGGAGCCTTTGAGGGCAAAAAAAAAAAAAAAAAAAAAAAAAAAACAACCTCCAAGGAAATTGGAAACTTGAAACAAACTGAGAAAACTCATGACGGCTGCGGAGATCCTACGTTGCTTCTCTCTGGGGCTGCTAACACCCAAAGGTGCTTTTTTTGAAAGGCAACTGGATTTTGTTTTTTCTTGAAGACATTTTGCTTTTCATCCGAGAAGCTTCATCCGTTCTGATGAAAGGTACCAACTGGTTTTGTTGCAGAGAATGGAAGGATTTCTATTCCTTGCAGTCCTCTGTTCGTTAGCGCTCTTTCTGAGAGTCGTTGAGGCCACTTGGAGGTTTACCTGTGACCTCAGGCTCACCTGAACAACACAGTCCTTTCAGCAGGTTCCAAGAAGGCGCCACACCCCCGTGTGGTGTGCAGGTTCCAAGGAGATGACCCCCGTGGGCCCAGATGAACCTCCAAGTGGCCTCAATGACTCTCAGAGGGAGTACTAATGACCAGAGGACTGCAAGGAATATAAATCTCATAATCTAACAATTAACCACAGCCTAATCAAGGAACTACCAAGACCATTCCCCAACAACACTGACCGGCCAAGCCACTAACATACGAACAAAGAGGAAAACCCCGCTCCCTTCTAGCACTGATGATGTTATCTAGCTAGGTCGGGAGACGTCTGCAGGAAACCCAGCCGAGCGCACCGAGGACCCCGCAATTACACAATCTGTTGCCGGCACACACAACACAATTTGAACAATGGCACAGTTGTTGGGATTAACCAACTAGATCCAGTTTAGGAAGTTTTAATTGAATCATTCCTGTAAAAAAAAAAAAAGGAAATTCCAGCCCGCTGGGTTTCTCTTTCGAAACAAAAACCAGATGTCTCCCCACAATCCTCAAGATCACAACTTCCCCGGGGCCGAAGCCGCTGCAGCCGATGGAAATATAATATTTCCCACTTCCAAAGGACGTGCTTTGAAAACCTTTCACACATGCAATATTTAAAATCCGCACCAGCGCCTCCGAGCAGGCATTTAGACTGCCAAAGCGGTTGATGTTTATACAGGTCAGGAGGGCAGTAAATTACATGCAAAGAAAAAAAAGGAAACCAGGTTTATTGTGCCCAGCTGTGCTTTTGAACAGGCTATCCTGCAAAAACTTTTTTTTTAAATTTTTTTTAAAAGGATGCATTATAGGCCAGCTCCGGGAGTTTTTTTCCAGCTTATTTGCCTCCACCGGCAATTGCTCGTATAAAGAGAGAACATGTTTGCCTGAAATTTTATTCTCAGCAAGGGATATCTATCTAGCCAGCGGATTCTTTTTTTCTTTAAACATTCAGAGTCTGTGAGTTTTGCTAAGCAACGTATCTATTCGCTGTCTGGTCCGTTGCACCACTTTGCAGAGGGCAGTTTTACCCTCAACACTGGTTATGGGCCCAGTGCCAGAGTGTGTGTACCAGTTACAGCAATAAGAGAGTTGCGACAGACATTATTGCTCCAGACGTTCTGTTACGTATTAAATATCCTGGTGAGGATGGCACAAGATCAAGCTCCCAACTTATCGCTGGTTACCCGGCTGGATGGCACCAGCTACTGATCTGTCCCCGTCCCCACACACACACAAACACAGCCAGCCGAGGGTTAAGGAAACACTTTGGAACGCACCCAGGTCTTATCTCCCACTTGGCAGCGATAGACACACCGTCTGCCAAGTGACTTTATTTTCACAGTAAAACAGAAAGATAAATACTCAAGAGTCCAAATGTCCGACACTATAAATCTTTCTCTCAGCAGTTCCGGACGAGGCTTTAGTGACTATCCAAGGTTTGCTTTTGTTCGTCACAAGGATCCCTGACCACTACCCTCTATTATATAGTCTTTGGGGTGTGGTCCAGTGACTCAGTTCTAATCCCTAGCACGCCTCCTGAGCTGCTGCAATCGTTTATCACGCCTTCGGAGGATTGCGTCCAGGAATGATGTTTCATAGTCACTCTGAGATGAACCAGCTGTTTCCCTGCTGATCTCCTCTCCCTCGGCCGGCACCTGAGACAATGCCAGAGGGGAGGGGCTTGGAGAGGGAGGCCTGGCTGACTCCTCTTCTTCATGCTCGGAGCTTTCTTCCTCCGATGGGACAGGCTCAGAGGGCGGGGCCACAACAGTACAAATCCTGGTCCACCAAGCGCAGTCTCCTGTTGCGCAAAGAAGGGCTATGGGATGTAGTGCAGAATCCCACCAGATGTGACCTCCTGGAATGCTGACGATGCTGAGGATGCCAGGAAGATAGCCGAGTTCCAGAGGAAGAATGAGAGTGCGTTGTGTATTATTGGCATCGTTTCTTCTATTTATAAAGCATGGATTAGATAGATAGGATAGATAGATAGATAGATAGATAGATAGATAGATAGATAGATAGATGATAGATGGATAAATGATAGATAGATAGATAGATAGATAGATAGATAAATAGACAGATAAGATAGATAGATAGATAGATAGATAGATAGATAGATAGATAGATAGATAGATAGATAGACAGATAGATGGATAGATAAATGATAGATGGATGGATGGATGGATAGATAGATGATAAGATGAATAGATGATCAATATAGATAGATGGATAAATAAATGGATAGACAGATAGATAATCAATATAGATGATAGATATAGATATAAAATCTACACTTTATATGTACAACAACAACAACAACAACAATAATAATAATAATAAATACTTGAAAAGTATTGAAGGCAAAGCTGACCAGAAACTAACTTGGAACTGGTTAAGATCAGGAGTACTGAAAAAAGAAACAGAAAGCTTTATTTTGGCAGCTCAAGAACAAGCCCTAGCCACAAACTGCATGAAGGCAAAAATTCAACATGTTACCACCAACAGCAAATGCCGCCTCTGCAATGAGAAAGAGGAGACAGTCGACCACCTGATCAGTGGGTGCAGCAAAATTTCACAAACTGACTACCTACAACGCCATGACCGTGTTGCTAAGATCATTCACTGGAAATTGTGCCAGAAGTTTGGATCTGAGTACAGCAAAAACCACTGGGAACATCAGGTTGAGAAAGTTTTAGAGAATGAGAAACTCAAGATCTTGTGGGACTTTAGGATTCAGACTGACAGGCATTTGGTCCATAACACACCTGACATAACAATAGTTGAAAAGAAAAAAGTATGGTTCGTTGACATTGCAATACCTGGTGATGCACGGATTGAAGATAAGCAGCAAGAAAAAATCACAAAGTACCGGGACTTGCAAATTGAAGTTGAGCGACTGTGGAAAAAGAAATCGTGTGTTGTCCCGACTGTAATTGGAGCCCTTGGAGCAATACCCAAAGGGCTACCCCGCTATTTAGAAATTCTAAATTTGCCGGACTTGAACATTTTGACTCTACAAAAAACCACCTTACTCGGAACAGTTTATATCCTCCGACGATACCTTAACAGTTCCTAGGTCCTTGGTTAGGACTCGAGCTGCTGAGCTATTAACCAGCCTCAAAGACTGTGAATCTCACTAAAGTTTAAATCATCATCATCATCATCATCATCATCATCATCATCATCATCATCTTATTTATATACCGCCCTCCTCCCGAAGGACTTGGGGCGGTGTATAGCCAAAATTCAAACATAAATATACAATATCATAGTTAAAATTAGTTAAAATCATTAAATAGTTTTGGCCGAATTTTAAAACCCAAAGTTAAAATCCAATTTAAAATCATTCAATTAGACAGCCCCGCCTGTCGGAACAGTAGGGTCTAGAGGGCACAGCGAAAGACTCGGAGATCAGAGATGTTACGAATATCCGGGGGCAATTCATTCCAAAGGACAGGGGCTCCAACAGAGAAGGCTCTCCTCCTGGGTATCGCCAGCCGGCACAACTTGGCCGACAGCACCCTGGGGAGTCCCTCTCTGTGGGAGTGAACTGGTGGGTGGGAGGCTGTTGGTGGCAGAAGGCGGTCCCGTAGATATCCTGGTCCTATGCCATGGAGCGCTTTAAAGGTGGTGACCAACACCTTGAATTGCACTCGGAAGACCACCCTGAGCCAGTGCAGCTCACGCAGGAGAGGTGTTACATGGGTGTAACGAGGTGCGCCCATAACCACCCGCGCGGCCACATTCTGGACCAGTTGGAGCCTCCAAGTGCTCTTCAAGGGGAGCAATGAAACAAGCAATGAAAGTATACGATGCCATCAAAAGAGTAAAAGAATTGAAATGGAAACAGGCTGGTCACCTAGCACGAAGAACTGAGGGTAGGTGGACCAAGGCAGTCATAGAATGGATCAAAAGCCTCCACGAAAAAGACCTCAAGATGGAGCGACCACATCAGCAAGTACAGTGAGCCCAATTGGCAAAAGAAAGCCCAGGAGCGTATGGGTTGGAAACATGTGGATTGATTCTATCCCTCTGTTGAAGCAGCCTAGAACTGTGTTGGCTTTTTTGGCAGCTGCAGCACACGGATGGCTCCTATTTGGTGACACTGTAAATCCGAACGGTCACTAAACGAATGATTGTATGTCGAGGACTATCTGTAGGGAAACACTCCTTGCAGCTCAGCTAGAATGAGGCGGGAGATGTCAGTTCGCCCTTCTTCCATGGTGTCCCACACAATAAAATAATCCCCGTCCTCATTCTGTCGGATCTTGGGACGAAGCTCGGAGAGAAACGGCTGGGCCATAAATTCACGGTGTATAATTTATAAAGCTGCTATCGCAAATGATAAATGCGCCACTTACACTTTGAAAAGCTACCTTCAAAAGGAAGCTGCCTGCCCACGGCATTCATCACCCATCGTCCTGTGCTGTCTCATGCCAGCAATGGAGACACAGAATGGGACTTGGGCTGAGACCGTTTAGGACCACAGGTTCTTCACCCAAGAGATGTCTAGTAAAGGGTTCTTCTTACGCCTCAATTTTAGATGGAGGTACACATTCACAGGTACATACTCCTACATGCATGCCTACTCCCTCGATCAGGGTTTTGGCTGTGTTAAAACTCTTGCCTCTTAAGTTCCCGTTAGGATATGGCTTGAGCCTAACAAGTTGTCCAGGCAATATATGTGTACTGTAACTTTAATCTGTAAATGTATTGTGTGACTTTAAGGCTTTATTGCTGAATCATTATAATGCCGAGTCATGCTGTAATTAGGTAATCACTGGCTGTGAGAGTATTTAAGCAAGGTATTGTAACATGTTCAGTTGCTGCTATGATATGCTGCCATTGTGTATGAAGCTGATGTGATATGCTACCACTGTGTGTGGAGTTGCTATGATAAGCTACCACTGTGAGGAGTTGCTATCTGCTATCATCGTTTGATGGATCTGCTACCATCGTGGTTTGTGAACCAGAGTGAGTTTGTTATTCTAACCAACTACTGTCTGTTTGGTAAGAAGATATCTGTAACTACTGGACTGATTTAACTGGCAAAGACTTGGCATTTGTTTAAAGACTATGAGACTGATTTTTCTACTATAAAGTAAGCTTTTGATAAACCAGTTTGCATATTTCTTATTCATTGCTCTCAGCAACGTTTCCTTGTGCATTTACTCTGCTGGTTGGTAACACAACACCAATATCCTTAACATTATCACTTTTGCCACTTAGGAAACTTCTACAGCCTGAAATCTGCATAAGTTATATTCCTCATTATCGTTTTGGGTGATGGGGTAAGTCCTAAAGGTGTTTGCTTTTTCAAGAGGCAACTGGACTTTCTGGATTTTCCTTGAAAACGTTTCGCTTCACATCCAAGAAGCTTCTTCAGCTCAGAGCGAAAGGAAGGCCTTCAAAGGAAAACAGAAAAAGTCCAGTTGCCTCTTGAAAAAGCACTTTTGGGAGAACCATGACTTGGATGACGGAGAATCTCCACAGACGTGGCACGGTGACATAAATTGACCTGTTCGACAATGAGCTTCCAAAGAACATCCTTGGAGCCTTCATAAGAATTCCCTTATCTATTGATTTCTATCCTGCTTTATTGTTTTTATAAACCACTCAAGGCGGTGAACGTATCTAATCTTCCTCCTAAGGCAGGACTAGAATTCACCATGTCCTGGTGATTGGCCTAAAGTCACCCAGACAGTTTTCATGCCTAAAGTAGGACTAGAATTCACCATCTCCTGGTGATTGCCCCGAGGTCACCCAGATAGTTTTCATGCCTCAGGCAGGACTAGAACCTGCTTTATTGTTTTTATAAACCACTCAAGGCGGTGAACATATCTAATCTTCCTCCTAAAGCAGGACTAGAATTCACCACGTCCTGGTGATTGGCCTAAAGTCACCCAGTTGTCTTTTAGGCCTAGGGCAGGATTAGAACTCACCACCTCTCGCCTTTGCCTTACCTGCAAGATTGTTGCATTTTGGGTTTCCAAGTTGGGACAGGAAAACTGTCCAGTTACTGTATTTTTCAGACTATAAGACGCACTTCTCCCCCCAAAAAAGTTGGGTGGAAATTTTCATGCATCTAATAGACCAAATACGGCCCTGTTTTTGGCCTCCCGAAACACCTCTTGTTTTTGCCAAAAAAGGGCCCATTTTTCGTAAAAACAGGACACGCAGAGGGTTTGGGAGGCCTACAGAGGCTCCTGGGGGTTTGGGAGGCCAATAACGGGCCCCTTTTTCACAAAAACAGGATCCGCAGAGGCTTTGGGAGGCCTGCAGAGGGCTTCTGGGGGCCGGAGAAGGTAAAAACCGGATGCACGGAGGCCAAAAACTATTTTTTCTTGTTTTCCTCTTCAAAATCTAGGTGTGTCTTATACTCGTGTGTTTTATAGTCTGAAAAATACAGTAGCGCTTTCTTCTTTTAATTACATGTTAGCAGTCAACATAAAACTATGAACTGGGGCTGCAACAGCAGTGTCCTTAGGCCAACTTAGGTGCCTGAGTGGTGTAGGAGGCTAATCCCTCCTACTAAGGCAGCATTTAACATCCAGCTGCCTGCAATTACTGCAAGTTCAATTCTCACCAGGCTCAAGGTTGACTCAGCCTTCCATCCTTTCTAAGGTGGGTAAAATGAGGAGCCAGTTTGTGGGGGCAATAAGCTGACTTTGTATAAATATACAAAAGGATGAAGGCTATTGCTTAACGCATTGTAAGCCGCCCTGAGTCTCCGGAGAAGGGCGGCATATAAAAATAAATAAATAAATAAATAAATAAATAAATAAATAAATAATAATGATAATGATAATAATAATAATAATAATAAAAAAAAAAACCAGAAGACTAAAGCACCTGTTGGGTTCAACCATTCTCCAAAGAAATCCAACCTACTCAGAATTGTGCCTCTGCTTCCACCTTGGAGTAATCGGAGAATCTCCTTCTCCCTCGAGAGCAGGGGATCTCCAAACTTGGCAACTTTTAAAACCTGTGGACTTCAACTCCCAGAATTCCCCAGCCAGCGTGACTCAGCTCTAGAAGGGAGTGGGGTTGCCATGGCTGGCTGAGGAATTCTGGGAGTCAAAGTCCACAAGTCACCCAGAGTTGTGACCCAGGGCCCAAGTAGGTATTATCAGACGCAATCAGTTCGAAACAAACAGACTTTATTAGAACAGCTGAGAATTAACTCATTCTCAGCGTAGTCCAAACTAAGTCAAAACAAATTCTTCATAACACAAGTTCTTCAGCCTTATCACCAACCTTGGTCTAATTGGGCAACCTGCCAAAGGCTTTTCTTGGCAAAAGTTCAGAAGCAGAAGACGCCGACAAGAAATAAATGCAGTAAGACAAGAAACAAATCTATCAACGTTGTTTTCCGACAAAGAGCCCAAGAGCCGTTGCTGGTTTTTTAAGCCTTATGGGAGGGGCGAATCATCTCTTGGCCTTACTCCCGAGTCGTCCTTTTTGCTTTAGCTGCTCTTGCCTTCTGGCAGTTCTTCTCATGCGTGCACTAGGAATAGGCTCCTCCTGTTCCTCTGCCTCTCTGCTGTCAGCATCTGGAGGCTCCGAAGTCTGCACAACACTCCCAGATGGCCCTGGCCCAGGGGTGAAATCTAAAAAATTTTGCTACCGGTTCTGTGGGCGTGGCTTAATTAGTGGGCGTGGCTTGGTGGTAAGGTGACTGGGTGGGCGTGGCCAAGTCAATGTCATTTCTTTGCCCTTTTTTAACCTACAAAACTGTTACAAGGATTGGTGGATCAGGCCCAATAAAGAGACTTGAGACTTCAAGTAAAATATCTCTCCTTTTATTTGCAGGTTCATCACATCATCACTTGGTTACATTAGGATCTGAGCAACATGGAGGAGTGTGCCCACCTTTCGTACCTGTGGGCGGGGATTCAGGTAAGGAGGGGCCTATGGGAGGAGCTGGCCAGGTGGGTGTCTGGGTTAACCCTTGCACTGCTGAGCTATAGCTGGTCCCTGGCACGGGTAGGGCATTTATACCTGACAAATCCCCCTCTAAATGCCTGACCTGTGTCTGTAGGCCTGACTGACTGGTTGGTACCCTGTGGCGAATGTTGAGCTTGGAAACTAAGTGTGAGTGTTGTTTGCCCTGCAGAGGTTTTGTGAGTATGTCTGCAGTCTGTTCTTCTGTATCGCAGTGTATGGCCTTTATGAAACCGATTCTGGAGAGCTGTCTCACATGCTTATACTTTATATCTATGTGCCTTGACCTTTGCCCTACAGCGTCGGACATGGATATTTCTATAGCGGCCTTGTTATCCTCGTAAACATTTATTGGGTAAGCTGGTTCTTTCCACACGCTGGCCAGTAGGTCGTCGAACCAGATGAGGTTGTTGGCGGCCTTGGAGAGGCATATGTATTCAGCTTCGGTAGTCGAGGTTGCCACCAAGATTTGCTTGCCTGTATACCAATGCACCGGACTGTTATTTAAGTAGAATATGTATCCAGACGTGCTCTTCCGGCCTTTGGTGTCTCCGGCCCAGTCAGCATCGGCGTAGCAGGAGAGGATGAGTTCGTTGGATTTTTCAGGCTCTAGGGTTAGGCATGCATTGGCACTTTGTTTCAGGTATCTTAGCACCCTTTTCACCGCGTCCCAGTGGTATGTGGTGGGTTTGCTCACGTGTCTGGACAATAAATTAACTGATAGAGCAATGTCCGGTCTTGTCCAGTTAGCGATATACAGGAGAGAGCCTATGACTGACCTGTACAGCGTGTTGTCTTCAAATCCGGGTGATTCATCATGCATGTTTCTCAGGAAGTCCGTCTGCATGGGCGAATCACACCCCTTGGCGTCTGCCATGTTGCACTTATGGAGTAACTCTTCTATTTTCTCTTTCTGTGACAGCTGGAAACCTTTTGGTGTTTGGTTGACTTGCACCCCCAGGTACCGGTTTACCTTTCCGAGGTATTTTAGGGTGAAGTGCTCGCTCAGTCTGCTGGCGAAGGTGTCGCGGTTCTCTTCGTGCTTGCTGATATATAGTATGTCATCCACGTAAACCAGGATGTATTCTGGCGAGTCCCCCTCCTTCCTGGTGAAGAAGCAGTTGTCAGCTATGGCCGCCGTGAACCCCATAGACTTCAGTGCCTCTACCAAGCATTCGTACCAGCGCTTGCCCGATTGCTTCAGTCCGTATAGGCTCTTGTGGAGTAACCAGGTGTCCCCCCTGTTGGTTTCTTTGCTGTGAGGCGCTCTGATGTATATCTCTTTATCTAGATTGGCGTGCAAGTAGGCAGTCTGTACATCAAACTGGTGCACCTCCAGTCCTAGCAGAGATGCGATGACCAAGGCGCTTTTTACACTCTCTGTCCTTACGGTGGGCGAGTAGGTGTCAGTGTAGTCCTCCGGGAACCTTTGAGCAAACCCCTGGGCAACTAATCTTGCTTTGTATAGGCTTTGCCCACCCTCTAAGTTTTTGATCTTAAAGATCCATCGGGTGCCTATTGTGTTCTTGCCCTCTGGGACTTTGGTTGGGGTGTAGACCTCTAGCTTCCTCAGGCTGTCCAGCTCTTTGGCCATGGCTAACTCCCACTTTGCCCTCTCTTCCTGGGGTAGTCTCAATACCTCTTCGTAGGAGTTGGGTGTGACGTGATTCGTGTGCACGTGCATCACGTAATCATTTAGTCTTCTTGGCAATTGGTTTCTGGTAGACCTGACCGGTCTGTCTACCGTCTGCTCAGTGTCATGCAGATGTCTGGCCTCTCTTTGGGTCAGTGAGTCTACACTTATCTTGGGGTGATTCTCCTTCCATCCCTCAACCTTGATGCCTTGGAGGTTGGGCCTGGGCCTACCCCCTTCCCGTCTATCCACTGCCTCGCTTTCGTCTTGAGCTTGCTCAATTGGACTATCCTCTCGCTTGGTGAGTACCTCGTTTAAGTGTATTCTGGACCAGTTGGCCTGCTCATGGAAAGTCGCTGTCCTAGATATCACGAATCTATTATTGCTATCCACAAACCTGAAGCCCTTGGTTCCTGGCTCGTATCCCATAAACCTCAGTCTTCTGGATACCTTGTCCCCTTTTTTGCGTAACTGTTTGGGTATGTGGACATCAGCGGTCACGCCGAACACATGTAAGTGTGCTATCTGCGGCTTTTTGTTATACATGAGCTCGTATGGTGTTTTGTCTATCACACTGGACCATGTTCTGTTGAGAGTGTAGTTGGAATAGACCAGGGCTTCAGACCAGAAGTGCTGGCCAATGCCCGCGTCCTCTAAGGCGCACCTGACCATCGTCTGGAGCGTGGAGTTGCGCCGTTCTGCGACCCCGTTCTGAAAGGCGGAAAACGGGGACGACGTAAAGTGAATCACGCCTTTGGATCTGAGCCAATGGGAGAAGTCCTTAGATAGAAACTCAGATCCTCTGTCAGTCATGATTTGCTTGATCTGTGTGTTGTTTTGTGTTTCTACTCTTTTGTAAAACTCTTTGAATTTCTGGAAGACCTCATCCTTTTTCCTTAAAGTATAGACGAAGCCATATCGGCTAAAGTCATCTACTATGGTGAGAAAGTATCTTTTCTTGTAATTTATGGATGGCCTTAGGGGCCCTACCAGGTCCATGTGAACTAGGTCGAATATTTGTTTGGCGGCGCGTAACGACTTCTTGGGCCTGGGTTTTACCTTTAATTTTGAACATTTGCACACCGAGCACTCGAGGTAGTTTTCGCAGTTCTTTATTTTGACACCCTCGGTACAATTGGCCATTTTCTGGACCACGGGGAAGCTGGCGTGCCCTAGCTTCCGGTGTAGCAGATGAGCACAGTCGTCATGCATGGGTTTGCCTATTGAGGGCCCCTTTTGGGTGTGTCTGTTGTGTCGTGTTTCTTGTGTCGTGTCGCCATCGCTATCTACCTCTCTCCCATCTACCTGTTCTCCCTCAGTCCTGCCCTGATCGGTGCCCTCTGTGTCCTCTGAACTGGTGCACACGCTGTGGGCGTCATCCTCATGGAAAGTTATGTATGGTAACCCTTGGTTGACGGTTACTCTCCCTATATCTTCCCCATTCTTGCTAACTTTGACATAACCATTTGTAAAGGTCACCTCAGCCCCTGATTCCTTGCTAAGTTTTACTGCGGCTAGGATGTTGTGGGGTATCCCCGGGACTAGCAGCACCCCCTCTATTTTTCCCAAGCCTGGCAATGTAACTGTCCCTTTGCCTGTCACCCTAACCTGATTTTGATCTGCGACTTTGATCGAAAAGTCCTCCCTCTTGAATGATGAGAGTAGCTTCTGATTGTAGGTGGTGTGGTTGGAGGCTCCCGAGTCCAGGAGCCATGAGCTGGTGTCTTTGTCTTGGTATGTGATGTGTGTGCGCTCACCTATCCCGTATAAGGACCCTGTCCTGCTGTCGCGTGAGCTGTCTCTGTTCCCCCTCCTGTCCCTGGGGTTGGGTGAGTCCCTGCGCCTATACCTTTCTTCCGATGTGTGCCTTTCCGTTTGTCTGTGCCTGTACTCTGGTCTGCCTCTCTCCCTATAGTTCTTGGGGCAGTCCCTTTTGATGTGTCCCCTTGACCCGCAGATATAACATTCTGGCATGTTGTGTTGTCTCTCTTGGAAGACTACTCTCTTCTCACTCTTATGTTCTCTGGGAGGGCCGGGGCGGCTCCTTCTCAGATTATCTTCCGCGATCAGCTTATTGGATAGCTTCTCCACGGATAGCATTCCCAGGCTAACGGTATCTAAGTGTGTCAAGAAGTTATTCCATGAGTGATCTAAAGAGTTAATTATTACGCTCTTCATAATCTGGTCGGAAATAACCTCTCCCCTGAGGTGTAGCTCTGCCCTGGTACCGCTTAAGGACACTAGGTGCTCACTCATGGGTGTTCCTGGCTTAAGTCTGGCAGAAAAGAAGTCTTTGGAGATTTGGGTGGTGGTGGACACACTCTCACTGTAAAATAACCCAAACATTTTTCCTATAATTTCTGATACAGTGAGGTTATGTCCAATACAGTGGTAAATAGTGGGTGATATGCTTGCAACTAAAAGGTAGAATGCCCTGTGGTGCATGCAATCCAGCTCTAAAGACCATGGTCTCTCTGGGGGATCATTAATAAAATGAGACATATTCTCTTTTAGGAATACCACTTGGAGTTGCTGTGACCACTCTAGGATATTGCCCCCATCCATTCTCAACTTGGGAAAGTCAACAGGTAAGTTCCCAGCACTATTAGTAAAATTACTTACTGCTGGCTGTTGTCCATGGTTCCTTATGTGCCTATAGCAGCAGTAAGGCATGGGAACGCTTGCCGGTAGTTTAAAAGTCCCGCTTTGTAATTTTTTTCTTTTTTCTTCCTCTAGGCGGAAGAGCGCATGCGCGAAGTCCATTTCAGCTCCGCCGTCGCTGTGGAAGGACCTGTTCATCGCGGCTCCGCTGTAGAGGCCTCTGTCGGTCAGGTAGGCCTCGGCTTCGGCCTTGGGGGTCCAGGTGTGCTCCGGAAGGCGTCGTCCAGCAGCTGCTTCTCCGGAACGAAGATCCTGGCGGCGCTGGGGCTCCGGCGATGGCTGTAAGTAGCTGCCCCAATCCATGCGGTCCGGGGTGTGTGGCCTGGGCGATCGGAGGCGCGGTGTCCCTGGGGTGCGAAGGTGGGCTGGCGAGCTGTCGCGGGCGTCGGTGGCTCTCGGGTGGGTGCTTCGTTGCCCCTCTCCTCGTTTTCCCTTTTGTTTTGGCCTCTCCGGCTTCTCTTTAGTGATTTTGAGGCCTGGGCCGAAGGCGGCGGCAAGGGTCTTCATGGCCCTATCCACTTGCCGCTCGCTGGGGGTGTACCAGGGGTTGGAGTCGGATTCAGTCCCCTCTCCCCGGTCACTTTCATCATGGCTCATGGTCCGGCATTTTTCGCGCGCCGGCCATTTTGAATTCTGTTTGTTGATTGGTTGGGGGTCGGCCATCTTGTCCGACCATGTGGACAAAGATGGCCGCCGTTTCAAATTTAGAGCGGGGCTTTGGGGCTCGGTGGCCGTTGGGAGTGCCCTTTTGGGCGATCCACTCACCGAGTCCAGCTCCTCGAGTTCGGAGTCCGAGCCTTCTTCGCTCCTTGCCACCTCGCGGTCGATTATGAAGCTCCGCAGGTCGGCAAGGAGGTTCTTGTCGCCGGCTCGCTCTTTCAACAGCTGCAGGACGTCGAGTCGTAGCTTCTCTTCTTCTTGGTCGTGGTGGGCTCTTTTCCCTTTCTCGATCTCCCCCCTTTCTTCCGTCGCGGAGGCTTTGGGGGGGGTTGAGGTTCCTGCCTTCCCTGGCGAGTCCGATGGGTTGCTTTCCCGTTGCTTCGGGGGTGTCGCCATTCTGCAGGTAGGTACGGGTCCTTGTCTTGTGTCTTGGGATCTCTGGGCCTTACCAACCATCCTCTGCTACCATTTTGTTACAAGGATTGGTGGATCAGGCCCAATAAAGAGACTTGAGACTTCAAGTAAAATATCTCTCCTTTTATTTGCAGGTTCATCACATCATCACTTGGTTACATTAGGATCTGAGCAACATGGAGGAGTGTGCCCACCTTTTGTACCTGTGGGCGGGGATTCAGGTAAGGAGGGGCCTATGGGAGGAGCTGGCCAGGTGGGTGTCTGGGTTAACCCTTGCACTGCTGAGCTATAGCTGGTCCCTGGCACGGGTAGGGCATTTATACCTGACAAAAACACAACACAACACAACTGGCTCACAATGTAAAAGCAGCTGTGCTAGACCCAAAATGGCTCCTGCAACAAGCAGGAACCTCACACAGCCATAAAAAGCCGAAAAAAAAATCAACTTTCACACTTAACACACACAAAATTCCACATACAGCTTTGTGAGATTTTGTGTGTTTGTTTAGTTATTGTGAAACACTACAGAAACACACTAAATCTCAGAAACTCAGCTGGGATCTCAGAGCTTGGCTGCTCAGAGCCATTTAAAAGGAAAAAACGGCTCTGATGATCGCGGGGCTCAGCTGGGCATGGGGGGCGGGAGCGGGGACAGGGATTTTTGCTACCAGTTCTCTGAACTGCCCGCCGCCATCACTACCTACTCGCCCGAGCCAGTCCAAACCGGGAGCATTTCACCCCTGTCCTGGCCCCATCTCTGCCTCCGACGCAGAGCCCTCATCCGGGCCTTCCCCAGACTCCAGGATTGGCCCGTTCTTCCTCAGCCTCATTGTTGTCCAACTTCGCTGCCAGCTCTGCAGGCTGCTGGCAGACCACAACACCCAGATAGTTCTGATCGAAGGCAGGAAGACCATCTACAGAAGATCATCCTGGTGTCAGTGTTTCTCAACCTTGGTAGCTTGAAGATGGGTGGACTTCAACTGCCAAAAACCCCCAGCCAGCGCTGCTGTCCACCCATCTTCAAGCTTCCAAGGTTGAGAAACGCTGCCCTAATTAAATCATGAGCCGTCATGTCCGATGAATGAATGTCAAATTAGCTAAGTCTGAACTGACCACAAAAATCTGTGGAGGCCCTTCAGACCCCGCGAAAGCTACATGCTCCAATACAAATGCAAACGGGAGGAGGTAGTAGACGCCATCGTCCCCCCCTACCCAAACAGACGCCCATTTAACCACCAGACGACAATGCCACAACCAGCAAGACCAACCCGCAAGCAATCTAACCATGAAATTCAAAACCGAACTGCTAGCAGACCCCTGGTTCCGAGACAACCGACACAGCTTGACAAAAAGAGAGGACCTAGAGTGGAAGGGGATGAAACTCTATGTCCAAGAATCCCTACGCGCCCTCATCCTCCGGAGGGGCCACGACGTCAAACCGGCAAGCCACTCCGGGTTCCTAAAGACTTTACCCTTGGCATGGAGGCAATTCAGGGAGATGAAATCATGTCCATCCAAACCAGTGGTGAAATCCAATTTTTTTTTTTACTACCGGTTCTGTGGACATGACTTGGTGGGTATGGTGTGGCTTGGTGGGCGTGGCAGGGGAAGGATACTGCAAAATCCCCATTCCCACCCCACTCCATGGGAAGGATACTGCAAAATCTCCATTCCCTCCCCACTCCTGGGGGGAGGATATTGCAAAATCTCCATTCCCACCCCACTCCTGGGGGAAGGATACTGCAAAATCCCCATTCCCTCCCCACTCCTGGGGGAAGGATACTGCAAAATCCCCATTCCCTCCGCACTCCAGGGGGAAGGATACTGCAAAATCCCCATTCCCTCCTCACTCCTGGAGGAAAGATACTACAAAATCCCCATTCCCTCCCCACTCCAGGGAAAGGATACTGAAAAATCTCCATTCCCTCCCCCACTCCTGGGGAAAGAATATTGCAAAATCTCCGTTCTCACCCTACTCCTGAGGGAAGGATACTGCAAAATCCCTATTTCCTCCCCACTCCTGGGGGGGAGGATATTGCAAAATCTCCATGCCCACCTCACTCCTGGAAGAAGGATACTGCAAAATCCCCATTCCCTCCCCACTCCTGGAGGGAGGATATTGCAAAATCTCCAATCCCACCCTACTCTGCGGCCAGCCAGAGGTGGTATTTACTGGTTCTCTGAACTGCTCAAAATTGCCACTACCGGTTGTCCAGAACCTGTCAGAACCTGCTGGATTTCACCTCTGGTCCAAACCAAGTGAATTTTTCCACCCACTGGAGACGATAACCTAACTTTATAATTAGATCCACAGAGATTACTTGGAATGGAGGTGATTTTTCTAAACATCTGTAGCCTTCTGAAAACAAGGAAGTTCACAGCACAGCAGCTAAGAAACAAGTCTCCAATTGTTCTTGATGGAAGCCCCTTAAACTATATTTTCACATTTTTAACATTATAAGAGCAGAAAATGAGTGGCTCGGCCCACCGCAATCGGAAGGGTTATTTCCACATCTGTCTTGAGTCAAGTTCGGTGAGCGTTTTAATATTCGCTTTTACAATTAATACTGCTTTTTCTTTTATGGCTGGCTAGAAAGTAAACCAATTTCAGTCCGGCTTCTCTCGGTATTGAATTTATTATAAAAAGTTATGTCCTTAAAAACTCCAGTAATGAAACTGGAGGCATCATGAGATATTAACCTAGAGTTAATGCTGAGAAAGCCGGTTTGAATAATTCAATTCGTGTCACCTTAAGTATCTTTTCAAATGGAATTAACTTTATCTCGGATGCACATACAAAAAAAAAAGAAAGAAAGAAAGAAAAAAAAGAAAAAAGAAAAGAGAGAGAGAGAGAAAAAAAAAGACTCACGTTCCAGTTACTGATTATTGACTCCATGAGAGCTCTGTCTTAAATCATTTTGGCACCATTCCCCCCCACCCCTAAAGCTCGGGAAATCATGTCAAGAGAAAAGTTGAAATGGAGGCAATAGACTGTGATTCTAAGGCCGTTTTCGTCTCAGCTCATCCATGGTGTCTCAGAGAACCATCAAGCAGAGATGAAACAGGCATTTAAAAAAGAATAGAATAACAGAGTTGGGAGGGACCTTGAAGGTCTTCTAGTCCAACCCTCTGCTTAGGCAGGAAACCCTACACCACTTTAACTCCCTTTTCAACTAAACATATTCAAAAAGGAAATATAGATTTCATTCATAAGCTATTTGAAACTTTTTAGTCCGATATTTGTTTTGAATATAGTCAATCCATCTTCTCCATTCCAATATATATCTTTCATTTGAATGGTCCTTCAAATACGCTGAAATTTTGGACATCTCTGCTAAATTCACTACTTTTAGTGTCCATTTTTCAATACTAGGCAAGTCTTCCTTCTTCCAGTATTGTGCCACCAAGAGTCTGGCTGCTGTTATTAAATTTAAAATCAACTTAGTCTCTATAACAGTACAATCTGTAATCTGTCATAATTACAGATTGCTTTTTTTCTTTTAAAAGCCTCTGACGATCCAAGCCGTGTTGCCTGATCGTCAGAGGCTTTTAAAAGAAAAAAAAGCCTCTGCTGATCAGACAACTCAGCTGGGATCGTCAGAGGCTTTTGAAAGCATTTTTTTACAACCTCTTCGCGGAAGAGGTTGTAGAATAAAATGGTTTTAAAAGGTTTTTTTTAAATGGCCACGCCCACCCAGTCACATTACCCCCACCACCAAGCCACGCCCACAGAACTGGTAGTAACAAATTTTAGATTTCACCACTGCCCTGACATCATCGGCTGGGAAGTCGAAGTGAGAGGCATGTCTCGGGGCTGACGACCCAGTTGAGCAGGCACAGAGGAAGGGTCATCGGTGAAAGTGTGCAGCAGCGGAATGGCGATCCCCACACAAATGGCGGCCCCAAGGACCGTTGCAAGGCTGGGGCTCACGGACTCTCAGAAAGAATATTAACGACCGGATGACTGCAAGGAATGCAAATCCTTCTATCTTCCACCGTTCAGTCAGTCAGAACTGAACAAGCTTCTTGGATGAGAAGCAAAACGTCTTCAAGGAAAAAAAAAAAAAGGTCCAGTGCCTTTTGCAAAAGCAACTTTGGGGCCCTTGAATGGATTTTTCCACCTGGGATTTCCTCTTCATGATTCTTGCAAGAAAGCCCATCCATGTTCCTCCGTGTTATTCCACTCCCTTGCCTTTCTGTCATGAGGACTCTGTTTCATCCACCATGTAATAACTTTTTTGAAGTCACCAGGGGGATTGTGCTCTCCGAGCTTGGCTGTTTTCTTTCAGATGTTTCATGATCAGTGTTGGAAGGGAGTAAGGTTTCCTCAAGAAGTAAAACAACACCCCCGTCAAGAAAATATATTTTATTTATTGGTTCGATTTATATGCCGCCCTTCTCCGGAGACTCAGGGCAGCTTACAATGCATTAAGCAATAGCCTTCATACTTTTGTATATTCCTGCTTAGTAGGGCTTTCGGCCCCCCCTAAGCAATGTTCTTTTTTTATACAAAGTCAGCTTATTACCCCCACAATCCGGGTCCTCATTTTACCTACCTCGGAAGGATGGAAGGCTGAGTCAACCTTGAGCCTGGTGAGATTCGAACTTGCAGTAATTGCAGGCAGCTGGTGTTACTTAACAGTGCTTTAGTCCACTGCACCACCAAGGCTTATAGTGAGTCACACAAGCAAAATTAATACTAAACAATAGCCTAACTAAGGAGCCACCAAGAATATTCCCATCAACACTGACAAGTCACTTGTATAGACGCAGACGGCAAACCCTACTCCCTCCCAGCACTGATGATGTTACCTAGTTGGGTCATGAAACGTCTGCAAGAAAACAACCAAGCTCGGAGAACATCAAGGACTCCACGCCGATCCTCCTCTTGCACTGCACAAACCTGTGCGTTCTAGTCCTGCCTTTGATATGAAAGCTGCCTGTGTGACTTTGGTCCAATCACCAGGAGATGATGAGTTCTAGTTCTGCCCTAGCCATGAAAGCCAGCTGGTTGATTTTGATCCAATCACCAGGAGACAGTGAGTTCTAGTTCTGCCTGAGCTATGAAAGCCAGCTGGTTGATTTTGGACCAATCACCAGGAGACGGTGAGTTCTAGTTCTGCCTGAGCCATGAAAGCCAACTGGGTGACTTTGGACCAATCACCAGGAGAGGGTGAGTTCTAGTTCTGCCTGAGCCATGAAAGCCAGCTGGATGACTTTCAATCACCAGGTGACTGTGATTCTAGTCCCGCTTTCAGAGTGAAACCCAGCTGGGTGACTTCCAATTACCAGGTGACTATGAGTTCTAGTCCCACTTTAGGCGTGAAAGCCAGCTGGGTGACTTTAAGCCAGTCTGTCTCTCTCAGCCCAACCCACCTCATGGGGTTGTCCTCACAGGGAAAACACAAGGACATTGTCGGAATATGTTTGCCACCGCGAGTCGTTTGTGAAAATAAGAAAGTGCGGTATACAAAGGCAGGCATTTGAGAAACGAATGGACAGAAGTGACCGGAGAGTTGGCGGAAGAGAGGCTCACCTGATGCTCCTTCTGCTTAGCGGCCTCCAGCTCGGAAAGGGAATGGGTGAGTTTTTCCTGCTGCTCGGAAAGATATTTCTGATAGAGGCTGAGCAGCTCCTGGCACTCGCGGTATTGGTGCTGCAGGGGTGAGATAACGAGTTAAGGAAAAAAAAAAAAGAACATTTCCGGTGGAGAAAAGGCAGGGAAGGCAATGCAGGAGACCCCCTGCTGCTAATCTGATTTTTTTTTGACATCTGAAGAAGAGATGGGGAAATGCAACATGAAAGGCGGACCCGCAGGGAAGGGAGAAAACTCCTGACTCAGAAGAAGCAAAAGTTTGACCAACACAAGACCAGCATTCGCGGGTTCAAGTCCAGATATAGACAGCAAACCCCACTCCCTTCTAACACTGAGGATGTTACCTAGTTGGGCCATGAAATGTCTGCAAGAAAACAACCAAATTCCAGAGAGCACCAAGGACTAAACAGTCTCCTCCTCCTCCTCTTCCTATCTCCCCCCTCCTCCTCTC
Source organism: Arizona elegans (assembly GCA_022577455.1). NCBI lineage: Eukaryota > Metazoa > Chordata > Lepidosauria > Squamata > Colubridae > Arizona > Arizona elegans. The sequence continues at coordinate 2,074,814 of JAKOOJ010000062.1, read as the reverse complement.
CACAAACTCCACTTCCTTCTAGCACTGATGATGTTACCTAGTTGGGTCATAAAACATTGTTCTGCCCCAGCTCCGGATTTCCGAGGATATTGACACACACCAACGGTCCTTATCAAATTTATTAAGTAGCAAGAATAAACAAGACCGGTAAAGCTTGGCAATCAGCCCAGAAAACAAGATACGATAAACCAAAATGCTCTGATGATAATTACAAGTTGTTTCCAGCAAGAAACTTACTAAAGGCATGTGACTTAAATAGGCTAAGGGAGTGGCCAATTATCCTCAAGCCTTACTCTTGAGGAGACCTCCTCCTCCTGAGTAGCCACCCCTGCCTTTTGGCAGCCCTGAGTGCTCGAGCATTGAGGAGAGGCTCCTCCACTTCGCTCTCTCCACTTGAAGGAGCCTCTGGAGGTTCTGAAGGCCCTGGCTGAGTCTCTGTCTCTGGCATCACATCCTCTTCAGCCTCCTCGCTGTCCGATGCGAGCACCGGCTGCGCTGGCTGTTGGCGCGACCCCACACCTGCCTCCTCGTCGTCGGGATCAGCCACGATCCACGCAGGCCACTGGCGGGCCACAACAAACATCTGCAAGAAAACAACCAAGCTCAGAGAGCACCAGGGACCCCACAGTTCAACCCTGAGCTACAAACATTCTCTTCTATTGGTCAAAATGGTTTTCCAACTGGAAAACCCTGCAGATGAGGAAAGGTAAAATACTTGTTTATAAATTTGCTGACCAGGCAAGTCATTCGTATATAAACAGAGAGCAAACCCTGCTTCCTTCTCGCACTGAAGATGTTACCTAGTTGGGTTGTGAAATGTCTGCAAGAAAACAACCCAGCTCGGAGAGCACCAAGGAACCCACAATCCTACTCCTACTACTACTACTCCACAAACCTAGTCTGTGAGTTCTAGTCCTGCCTTTGGTATGAAAGCTGGCTGGGTGACTTTGGGCGAAACACCAGGAGATGGTGAGGTCTAGTTCTAGCAACATGAAAAGCAGACCATAGGGCAGTGATGGCGAACCTTTTCGGCAACAAGTGCCCAAACTGGAATGTATGTGCATGTGCGTACGCCGGAGCACCGGAAACCCGAAGACCAGCTGACCAACGCGCGCATGCCTGTTTCTTGGGCATTTTTCAGGTCGTTTTTTGGCCCAAAAACAGCCTGGAAAATGGCCTGAAAACGGCCTGAAAAATGGCCTGAAAACGGCCTGAAAAATGGCCTGAATATGGGCCGAAAAACAGCCTGAAAATGGCCCAAAATACAGCCTGAAAACAGCCTGAAAAATGGTCTGAAAACAGCCCAAAAAACAGCCTGAAAACGGCCCGAAAAACGACCTGAAAACAGCCTGAAAAATGGTCTGAATATGGCCCGAAAAATGGCCTGAAAAGGGCCCAAAATACAGCCTGAAAACAGCCTGAAAAATGGCCTGAAAACAGCCCAAAAACCAGCCTGAAAATGGCCCAAAAAACGACCTGAAAACAGCCTGAAAAATGGCCTGAATATGGGCCGAAAAACGGCCCGAAAAACGACCTGAAAACAGCCTGAAAAATGGTCTGAATATGGCCCGAAAAATGGCCTGAAAACACCCTGAATATGACCCCAAAAACGGCCTGAAAACGGCCCAAAAACGGCCTGAAAACACCCTGAATATGGCCCCAAAAATGGCCTGAAAAAGGCCCGAAAAACGGCCTGAAAATGACCCCAAAACGGCCTGAAAACGACCCAAAAAACAGCCTGAAAACGGCCCGAAAAACGGCCTGAAAACAGCCTGAATATGGCCCCAAAAATGGCCTGAAAAAGGCCCGAAAAACGGCCTGAAAACGACCCAAAAAACGGCCTGAAAACGGCCCGAAAAATGGCCTGAAAACACCTTGAATATGGCCCCAAAAAATGGCCTGAAAAAGGCCCGAAAAACGGCCTGAAAATGACCCAAAAAACAGCCTAAAATTGGCTCAAAAAATGGCCTGAAAATGGCCTGAAAAACGGCCTGGTTTTTGGCCACTCAGGCGCCCGCGAAGACCAGCTGGCAGAAACCCGAAGAGCAGCTGGCGACAGCACACGTGCCCACAGAAAGGGCTCTGTGTGCCACCTCTGGCACGCGTGCCATAGATTCGCCATCACGGCCATAGGGAATGGAGAAAACACTTGACTCAGAGGAAGCAAAGATTTGACCAACACATAGCCAGCATTCGTAGTTTGGGCCCAGCTATACACAGGTAGTCCTCAACTTACAAACAAAATGTTAAAAAAGTTACACTGATGTAGTTACTTACTAAGCGCATCTAAATTATGTTAAAAGAAGCAAAATATCTTTAAAATCACCAAGGCACGTCACAACCTTTGAACACCCCGGATGTTTGGAAACGGAAAGTTGAAAAATTTGACATGCTCTGTTACAAGAGTTTCGTTTAGTGACCGAAGTTACAACGGCACTGAAAAAAGGGACTTACAGACGTTTGTCAGAGTTACAAACATTGTAGCATCCCCGTGGTCAAAATTTAGACGCTTGGCAACCGATTCATATTTATGACTGTTGCAGTGTCCTGGGGTCCCGCGATCACCTTCTGGCAAGCCCAGTCAATGGGGAAGCCCGATTCACTTAACAACATTGTGACCAATTGAGCGACGGCAGCGATTCACTTAACAACGGTGGCAAGAAAGGTCGCACAACAGGGCAACATGCATTTAACAACTGTGTCGTTTAGCAACAGAAATGTTGCCGTCAGTAAGTCAAGGACTACCTGTATTTTGTATTCATGAAGTCCTCGACTTACAATCAGTGACTTAGAGACTTTTCAAAGTCACAACAGACCCTGAAAAATAGAATAAAGGATAGGATAGGATAGGATAGGATAGGATAGGATAGGATAGTGTAGTGTAGTGTAGGGTAGGGTAGCGTAGTGCAGCGTAGCGTAGCATAGCATAGGATAAATAGAATAGAATAGAATAGTAGGATAGGATGGGATGGGATGGGAGAATGGAATGGAATGAAATGAAATGAAATGGAATGGAATGGAATGGAAAGGATAGGATAGGATAGAATAGAATAGAATAGAATATTGGAATGAAGAAAGAATAGAATAAATAAAGAATAGAATAAAGAAAATATAAAATAGATAATAGGGAGTAGGGTAGAGTAGAGTAGAGTAGAGTAGAATAGAATAGAATAGAATAGAATAGAATAGAATAGAATAGGAACAGAAAATTGGAATGAAGAAAGAATAAAGAGAATAGAGAATAGAATAGAATAAATTATATAGAGAATAGAGTAGAGTAGAATAGAGAAAGAAAGAAAATTAGAATGAAGAATACAATAGAATAAATAGAATAGAATAGAATAGAATAGAATAGAATAGAATAGAATAGAATAGAATAGAATAGAATAGAGAATATAGAGAATGTAGAGTAGAGTAGAGTAGAATAGAATATTAAGCACTTCTGGAGGCAAGTAGTTCCACTGATTCATTGTTCTCACTGTCAGGGAATTTCTCCTTACTTCTAAGTTGCTTCTCTCCTTGATTAGTTTCCATCCGTTGCTTCTTGTCCTGCTCTCAGGTGCTTTGGAGAATAGCTTGACTCCCTCTTCTTTGGGGCAGCCCCTGAGATATTGGAAAACTGCTATCATGTCTCCCCTAGTCCTTCTCTTCATTAAAGTAGACTTACCCAGTTCCAGCAACTGTTCTTCGTATGTTTTAGCCTCCAGCCCCCTAATCCTCTTTGTTGCTCTTCTACTAATATAAAATGATGTAATTTTTCTGTGGGATGTTTTTGAGCTGTAGGTGGGCTCTCCCCCTCCCCTCAGCATTTCGCCTCCCCCATTGCTGTTTCTAACCTTCCCTGGATCTCAGCGCAGGGGGATAAAGGTCGGTCACAGAGACTTGACAAATTAGCCACACACACACACACAAAAAAAAGGGGGAAAAAAGCTTGTCATATATTCTTATTTAATCATCCTAATTGCTCAAAGCAAACTCTGCTAACTCACGGGGTGAAGAAGGGAAATTAACTTAGGGTCAAAATTATTAGAGCTTCCAATAAAGCAACCCGTATTTTTCCTGTGTATGGGAAAAAGTCAGCTACAATGTTCGCTTTTTAATCTCAAATGCAGCACCAAAAATGGATGGATGGATGGATGGATGGATGGGTAGATAGGTAGGAAGGTAGGTATGGGTGGGTGGATGGATTCCTTCCCTTTTCTCCCTTCCTTTTCTCTCTCTCCCCTCTCTTCCCTCTCTCTCCTTCCTTCCTTTTCTCCCTCTCTCCTCCCTTCCCTTCTCTCCTCCCTTCCTTTTCTCCCTCTTTCTCCTCCCTTCCCTTCTCTCTCTTCTTCCTCCCTACCCTTCCCTTCCCTTCCTCTCTCTTTCCTTCCCTTCTCTCTCCTCCCTTCCCTTCTCTCTCTTCTTCCTCCCTACCCTTCCCTTCCCTTCCTCTCTCTTTCCTTCCCTTCTCTCTCCTCCCTTCCCTTCCCTTCTCTCCTTCCTTCCTTTTCTCCCTCTCTCCTCTTCCTGCCTTCCCTTCTCTCTTTCCTTCCTTCCTCTCTCTCCTCCCTTCCCTTCTCTCTCCTCTTCCTTCCTTTTCTCCCTCTCTCCTCCCTTCCCTTCTCGCTCTTCCTTCCTTCTTTTCTACCCTCTCTCTCCTCCCACGGAGATACCGCCATAGTTGTAAAGTGTGCAAAATGATCCTAAGTCGCTCATTTCGGTGCCATTGTAACTTTGCACACTCACTAAACCAACTGTTGTAAGTCAAGGGCCACATCTATCTTTCAAAATGGTTACTAAACAGCTGGTTACAAATCGAGAGCTACCTCTATCGCCCAGCAACTCAAACATCTCCAGCACCCAATGCAAAATGTCCCTTTGTTTACTAGAATTTCCAACAAGGGGATAAACCCCTTCAGCAGAAAGCAGGACGTTAATTCAGCCAAAGAAGGAAAGATGCAACGAGACGGAAACAAACAAGGGTGGGGGGAAGTAGACAGACCCACATGCAAATAAAGGTGATTTATGTATCGGGGGCCGGGCCGGTCATCCATTTCCTTGACGCCCCTTCCCACATGGGAGGCTGTTGGCAAGCTCCCTGCGGCTCCCCAAACGCAGGCTCAGCCTGGCTGGCCTTCCGGAGAAGACAGATTTTGGACAGTGATTTAGAGAAAGAGCCCACGGTGGCCTTTGCAAGGATATTAGCACATTTCCCGAAGGAGATGAGCAGGCTCCTCACCAGGCAATTCTTTCTGTAGCATTAGAATTAGAATAATAGAATTGGGAGGAACATTGGAGGTCTTCTAGTCCAACCCCCTGCTTACACCACTTCGGAAAAATGGTTATCCAACCTCTTCTTAAAAATTTCCAGTGATGGAGCACCCACAACTTCTGGTGGCAAGCTGTTCTACTGATTAATTGTTCTAGCTCTCAGGAAATTTCTCCCTAGTTCTAAGTTGCTTCTCTCCTTGATTAGTTTCCACCCTTTGCTTCTTGTCCTGCCTTCAGGTGTTTTGGAGAATAGCTTGACTCCCTCTTCTTTGGGGCAGCCCCTGAGACATTGGAAGACTGCTATCATGTCTCCCCTGGTTCTTCTTTTCTTTAGAGTAGACATACCCAATTCCTGCAACCGTTCTTCAAATGTTTTATCCTCCAGTCCCCTAATCCTCTTTGTTGCTCTTCTCTGCACTCTTTCTAGAGTCTCAACATCTTTTTTTATAGTGTGGTGACCAAAACTGGATGCAATATTCCAAGCGTGGCCTTACCAAGGCCTTATAAAGTGGTATCAACACTTCAGGTGATCTTGATTCTATTCCTCTGTTTATGCAGCCCAGAACTGTGTTGGCTTTTTTTGGCTGCTGCAACACACGGTTGGCTCATATTTAAGTGATTGTCTGCCAGGACTCCAAGATCTGGGGAACGGTGGCGCAGTGGTTAGAGTGCAGTACTACAGGCTACTACTGCTGACTGCCAGCTGCATGCAATTTGGCAGTTCAAATCTCACAAGGCTCAAGGTTGACTCAGCCTTCCGTCCTTCCAAGGTGGGTAAAATGAGGACCCAAATTGTTGGGGGCAGGAGGCTGACTCTGTAAACCGCTTAGAGATGGCTGTAAAAGAACTATGAAGCGGTATATAAGTCTAAGTGCTATTGCTATTGCTATCTGTCTTACTACCATTGAGCCAGGTACCACTATGCTGTACCTAACTTGTCTCGCTCATTGAACCTGGGGAGGCGCAGAGGTGGCACCCCCACATCTGCATTTTGTTCTCTGCCTGGGACCCCTAATTAGGCAGGAAGGCCCAGCTAATACCATGGTTGTATAAACAGAGGCACAGAATCAAAATCAGTATTAGTACCACTTTATCAAGTATTATACATCAAGTATTAGTACCGCTTTATAAATCTTTAGTAAGGCCACACCTGGAATACTGCATCCAGTTGCGGTCCCCACATTACAAAAAAGATTTTGAGACTTTGGAAAAAAGTACAAAGAAGAGCAACTAAGATGATTAAATTCCTGGAGACAAAAACATGTGAAGAACGGTTGCAGAATTTAGGTTTGGCTAGTCTAGAGAAAAGAAGGACTAGGGGGGTGACATGATAGCAGTGTTTCAATATTTGAGGGGCTGCCACAAAGAAGAGCGGCTCAACATATTTTGGAGCACATCTGGCCCACAGCCAGAGAGGGTCTTGGAGGGTAGGTGGGTTGCATATTTTTTGCTCTAATACAAACCAGAGGTGGAAAAGGTGGGGGGGGGGGTGAAAGCCCATCGTGACCCTCTAAGCTAAAGGCGGTATGGAAGATAGCCAGTTGGGTGTAGTACTTAAGGGAGGTGGCCTCAAAAGTAGAAGATGGGGAGTTCTAATCCTGCCTTAGGCATGAAGCTAATTGGGTGACTTTGGGCCAATTCCCAGGAGACTGTCAATTCTGCTTTAGCTATAAAAGCCAAATGGATGATTTTGGACCAATCACCAGGAGACAGAGAGTTCTAGTCCCGCCTTAGGCATGAAAGCTAGCAGGTGACTTTGGGCCAATCACCAGGAGACGGAGAGTTGTAGTCCCGCCTTAGGCATGAAAGCTAGCAGGTGACTTTGGGCCAATCACCAGGAGACGGAGAGTTCTAGTCCCGCCTTAGGCATGAAAGCTAGCAGGTGACTTTGGGCCAATCACCAGGAGACGGAGAGTTCTAGTCCCGCCTTAGGCATGAAAGCTAGCAGGTGACTTTGGGCCAATCACCAGGAGACGGAGAGTTCTAGTCCCGCCTTAGGCATGAAAGCTAGCAGGTGACTTTGGGCCAATCACCAGGAGACGGAGAGTTCTAGTCCCGCCTTAGGCATGAAAGCTAGCAGGTGACTTTGGGCCAATCACCAGGAGACGGAGAGTTCTAGTCCCGCTTTAGGCATGAAAGCTAGCAGGTGACTTTGGGCCAATCACCAGGAGACAGAGAGTTCTAGTCCCGCCTTAGGCATGAAAGCTAGCAGGTGACTTTGGGCCAATCACCAGGAGACGGAGAGTTCTAGTCCCGCCTTAGGCATGAAAGCTAGCAGGTGACTTTGGGCCAATCACCAGGAGACGGAGAGTTCTAGTCCCGCTTTAGGCATGAAAGCTAGCAGGTGACTTTGGGCCAATCACCAGGAGACGGAGAGTTCTAGTCCCGCCTTAGGCATGAAAGCTAGCAGGTGACTTTGGGCCAATCACCAGGAGACGGAGAGTTCTAGTCCCGCCTTAGGCATGAAAGCTAGCAGGTGACTTTGGGCCAATCACCAGGAGACGGAGAGTTCTAGTCCCGCCTTAGGCATGAAAGCTAGCAGGTGACTTTGGGCCAATCACCAGGAGACGGAGAGTTCTAGTCCCGCCTTAGGCATGAAAGCTAGCAGGTGACTTTGGGCCAATCTCCAGGAGACGGAGAGTTCTAGTCCCGCCTTAGGCATGAAAGCTAGCAGGTGACTTTGGGCCAATCACCAGGAGACGGAGAGTTCTAGTCCCGCCTTAGGCATGAAAGCTAGCAGGTGACTTTGGGCCAATCACCAGGAGACGGAGAGTTCTAGTCCCGCCTTAGGCATGAAAGCTAGCAGGTGACTTTGGGCCAATCACCAGGAGACGGAGAGTTCTAGTCCCGCTTTAGGCATGAAAGCTAGCAGGTGACTTTGGGCCAATCACCAGGAGACAGAGAGTTCTAGTCCCGCCTTAGGCATGAAAGCTAGCAGGTGACTTTGGGCCAATCACCAGGAGACGGAGAGTTCTAGTCCCGCCTTAGGCATGAAAGCTAGCAGGTGACTTTGGGCCAATCACCAGGAGACGGAGAGTTCTAGTCCCGCTTTAGGCATGAAAGCTAGCAGGTGACTTTGGGCCAATCACCAGGAGACGGAGAGTTCTAGTCCCGCCTTAGGCATGAAAGCTAGCAGGTGACTTTGGGCCAATCACCAGGAGACGGAGAGTTCTAGTCCCGCCTTAGGCATGAAAGCTAGCAGGTGACTTTGGGCCAATCACCAGGAGACGGAGAGTTCTAGTCCCGCCTTAGGCATGAAAGCTAGCAGGTGACTTTGGGCCAATCACCAGGAGACGGAGAGTTCTAGTCCCGCCTTAGGCATGAAAGCTAGCAGGTGACTTTGGGCCAATCTCCAGGAGACGGAGAGTTCTAGTCCCGCTTTAGGCATGAAAGCTAGCAGGTGACTTTGGGCCAATCACCAGGAGACGGAGAGTTCTAGTCCCGCCTTAGGCATGAAAGCTAGCAGGTGACTTTGGGCCAATCACCAGGAGACGGAGAGTTCTAGTCCCGCCTTAGGCATGAAAGCTAGCAGGTGACTTTGGGCCAATCACCAGGAGACAGAGAGTTCTAGTCCCGCCTTAGGCATGAAAGCCAGCTGGGAGACTTTGAGCCAATCAGTCTTTCCAAGCCCAAGCAGCTCACAGCTTTGTTTAATATATAAACCCTTCCATTAGAAGCAGGCTGACAAAATATGGAATTTCCTTCCGTTGAAAGAATAACCTTTCCAATGAACTTGAATCGAGAAAGAGTCAAGCAAGGTTTAAAGAAGGTGAGCATATTCCTGAGCAAACTGTCAATACTATTATTAACAGGGTGACTTTGGTCCTGTGATTCTCAGCCTAAGCCCACTTCACAGGGTTGGTGTTGTTGGAAAACAGGAGGAGGACTAGGTATGTTTGTCGTCTCCCCCCCACACCCTCTTTCATTTATTTATAAAAGTATTAAAGGTGGGAAAGAAGGAAGGAAGGAGGAGAGGATGAGGGAAAGGAAAGGAAATGAAGTAAATGGATGAATAAGGAAAGGAAAGGAAGATAGGAGGAAGAAGGAAAGGGAAGGAAAGGAAGGAAAGGAGGAGGAGGGAAGGGAAGGAAAGGAAAGAGAGAGAGAGAGAGAGAGAGAGAGAGAGAGAGAGAGAGAGAGAGAGAGAGAGAGAGAGAGAGAGAGACCTACAGACAGGAAAGGAAGGAGAAAGGAAAGGAAAGGAAAGGAAAGGAAAGGAAAGGAAAGGAAAGGAAGAGGGAAAGGAAGAGGGGAAGGAAGAGGGAAAGGAAGAGGGAAAGGAAAATAGGAGGAAGGAGGGAAGGGAAGGGAAGGGAAGGGAAGGGAAGGGAAGGGAAGGGAAGGAAAGGAAAGGAAAGGAAAGGAAAGGAAAGGAAAGGAAAGGAAAGGAAAGGAAAGGAAAGGAAGAGGGAAAGGAAAATAGGAGGAAGGAGGGAAGGGAAGGGAAGGAAAAGAAAGGAAAGGAAAGGAAAGGAAAGGAAAGGAAAGGAAAGGAACGGAAAGGAAAGGAAAGGAAAGGAAAGGAAAGGGAAGGGAAGGGAAGGGAAGGGAAGGAAAGAGTCAAGCACACAAGAAAGAGAAATATTACTATTGCTTATTTGATTTGTATGGCCATCTATCTATCTCATCTAAGCAACTCTGGACTTTGAAGCCTTCGTCAGTAATCACGTATTTTTAAAAAAAAAAAAATTTCCAGTTATAACAATCAGTAATTAAATTTATAATAAATGAACACATTCACCTGGAGCCAGAGTGACTTTTCCTCTTGAAAATGCCTCTTCATTTGTATCCTTCAAGAATCAAACACTGCCCTTTGAGTACGAATTACAGTCCAATTCGTTTAAACCCGAATGGCAGGACAAAATATAAAATATCTAAAAAAACCAAGGCGTCTGAATTTTCGACCAATCGCTCGCTGCCCGTTCAACTTTTGACAGTTCATCAGTCATGTGTCTGCTGTAAAACGGAGCCTGGACCTATATTTGAAGATTTTGTTTCTTTTCAAAGCAAGGAAACGTGCTATTTCCTAAGCTGCCAAATTGAATAAGAAAAAAAAAAATTCCAGGGATATAAAGCCTGCAAGCACCCAAATAAAACCAGGAGACCGTGTAAAATCAGAGTTTTGTTTAACTCTACCTTGCCAATATAGAATAGAATCACAGAGTTGGAAGGGACCTTGGAAGTCTTCTAGTCCAACCCCCTGCTTAGGCAGGACACCCTACACCACTTCAGACAAATGGTTATCCAACATCTTCTTAAAAACTTCCAGTGTTGGAGCATTCACAACTTCTGGAGGCAAGTTGTTCCACTGATTCATTGTTCTCACTGTCTGGAAATTTCTCCTTAGTTCTAAGTTGCTTCTCTCCTTGATGAGTTTCCACCCATTGCTTCTTGTTCTACCCTCAGGTGCTTTGGAGAATAGCTTGACTCCCCCTTCTTTGTGGCAGACCCTGAGATATTGGAAGGCTGCTATCATGTCTCCCCAAATCCTTCTTTTTATTAAACTAGACATTCCCAGTTCCTGCAACCGTTCTTCATATGTTTTAGCCTCCAGTCCACTAATCATCTCTGTTGCTCTGCTCTGCACTCTTTCTAGAGTCTCAACATATTTTTTACATCGTGGCGACCAAAACTGGATGCAGGATTCCAAGTGTGGCCTTCCCAAGGCCTTATAAAGTGGTATTAACACCTCACGGGATCTTGATTCTATCCCTCTGTTGATGCAGCCTAAAACTGCATCAACAGTTTGGGGTGAAGTACCACCGGTACGCTGATGACACCCAGCTGTACATCTCCACCCCAGGCCACTCCAACGATGCCCTTGAAGTGATGTCTCAGTGCCTGGAGGCCGTGCGGATCTGGATGGGGAGGAACAGGCTCAAGCTCAACCCTTCCAAGGTCCCAAATACATAGGCCCTTTCCCTATAACGAAAATCATAAACCCAGTAACGGTTATGTTGAAACTACCACCCTTGCTTGGAAAAATCCACCCAGTATTTCATTCTAGTTTATTGAAACCCGTCAGTACACCCAAAGTCCCACAAGAAACCCCAGGGCCTGTAAGGGGATCGCATTACGAAATCAGCGACATCATCGATCCCCGATACCATAGGGGTCGTCTACAATACTTGGTCCGGTGGGCGGGGTATCCCGATACCGAAGCGTCATGGGTCCCACTACACGATATAAACGCTCCGTGTTTACTAAAACAGTTCCATAGACACAATCCCCACAAACCCCAACCAAAGCCACAGCGTAGGCGTTAACCTGTATTTATTTATTATTTATTTTATTTTTCATATTTGTATACCGCCCTACTCCCGAAGGACTCAGGGCGGTGAACAGCCATAATAAATACAAATACATATAGAAGTTAAAAACTATTAAGAAACAGATTAAGTAATTTAGGCTCAAAGATTAAGAACATCCAAATTTATCTAAAGAGGTTTAAAACCCAATTTAAAAGCCAGTTTAAAAGCCAAATTAAAAAGGGAGAGTTAGGCCAGACCAGCTTGTTGGAATAGAAATGTTTTCAGGGCATGGCGGAATATGCATAAGTCTTGGATGTTTCGTAACTCCGGGGGAAGCCCGTTCCAGATGGTAGGTGCCCCCACAGAAAAGGCTCTCCCCCTGGGGGCCGCCAGTCGACATTGTTTGGCCGACGGCACCCTGAGGAGTCCCTCTCTATGGGAGCGAACTGGTCGGTGAGAGGCTACTGGTGGCAGGAGGCGGTCTCGTAAGTACCCTGGTCCTGAGCCATGGAGCGCTCTAAAGATAGTAACCAAAACCTTGAAGTGCACCCGGAAGACCACCGGGAGCCAGTGCAGCTCGCGCAGGAGGGGGGTTACATGAGAGCGCCACATTGCTCCCATTGCTCCCATTGTTTTTCCTCTCTTGTAGACGGATGCCTGGTAGGGGGAGCCGCCTGTCGAGCATCAAACAGCACTCGACACCTTGACCCGAACGCCATGGAGGCGGCAGCACCCAGTGGGGTTGATGGGGGGTCGAGGGGCACGGGGTGTTGGTGATGGGACTAGGGTTCGCGGCTAGGTGTATACGGAGCACAGGGGATTATGTGGGCGCGCGAGGGAAGCCTGGGAGGGGACGACGAACAACGAGCGATCGGCGGCGCTGCCACGGAGCCGGCGATGATGACGTCACCACCGCGCACCCGGAAGAAAACCGCGGGACATTTGAATGCACCCAGCTGGCCGGAATTACCCGGCACTATAAAAGACCACTGTGTTTGCTAGACTCTAGCCGCGTCTTAGTTTTGCGTAGCAGTCCGGCTTCATGAAAGAGCCGTTATCACCATTAAACCAGGATACCTTGTCGAGCTGTCTACGTGTGGTTTCTGTGTTCTAGTGAGCACGGTCTACTGGAAGCCGAGAACCGAGTGGCTGTGGTTCCCGGCATCCCGATACAGTCAGGTGACTCCATCGCTGACTATTGGGGGTGAGTCTTTGGCCCCCTCGGAGAGGGCGCGCAATCTGGGAGTCCTCCTGAATATGCAGCTGTCCTTGGAGGAACATCTGACTGCTGTAGCCAGGAGGACCTTTTGTCAGGTTCGCCCGATTCACCAGTTGGGGCCCTTTTTTGATCGGGATTCCCTGTGCACAGTCACTCACGCCCTCATCACCTCTCGCCTTGACTACTGCAACGCTCTCTACATGGGGCTCCCCTTGAAGAGCACCCGGAGGCTCCAACTGGTCCAGAATGCGGCCGCGCAGGTAATTACGGGAGCTGCATGGCGCTCCCATATAACACCTCTCCTGCGCGAGCTGCATTGGCTCCCAGTGGTCTTCCGGGTGCGCTTCAAGGTGTTGGTTACCACCTTTAAAGCGCTCCATGGCATAGGACCTGGATATCTTCCAGACCGCCTGCTGCTATCGACGACCTCCCATCGACCCGTGCGCTCCCACAGAGGGCCTCCTCGGGGTGCCATCAGCCAAACAATGTAGGCTGGTGACCCCCAGGGGAAGGGCCTTCTCTGTGGGGGCACCTACCCTCTGGAATCAGCTGCTCCCTGAAATAAGGAGAATCCAAGACCTCGGTGCCTTCCGCCGTGCCCTTAAAACTTTCTTTTTTCATCAAGCCGGGCTGGCTTAACATATTTTTAAATTTTTAATTTTTAATTGGTTTGTCATTTTAAACTGGTGCCAACTTAATATATATTCTTTTAATTGTTTTTAATGTTTGTATCGTATGTTTTTATCTGGCTGTACACCGCCCTGAGTCCCTCAGGAGAAGGTGCGGTATATAAATTTGAAATAAAATAAATAAATAAAACTGTGTTGGCTTTTCTGGCAGCTGCTGCACACGGATGGCTCATATCTAAATGGTTGTCCACTAGGACTCCAAGATCCCTCTCACAGTTACTACTATTGAGCAAGATACCACCTATACTGTACCTTGCATTTATCCATATTATATATATTATCCATCTCTCCCTTTCTTATCATTTTATAATGAATTGGGTTTATAACGAGACTGTTTCTTTGCTTCCCAATGAAACCCTTATGATTTTCAGATGAGTAATGCTTTCAGCTAGACCATTCCTATCTCCCTCTAACCTTAAGCTTAGCAAACATGAAATAATAAAGGTTTCCAGCCTTTAAAATTCGCCTGCGTTTTTGGCTTTGCATCTTGGCTGACAGTAAACACTCACCAAATACTAGTTGCCAAGATCTTAAAAATGAAAAATGAAAGCAGGAAAATACAAAAAGGCAGAGGAGGAAAAACAAATGTTGTAGTAAGGGCCAGTGGAGAGATTTTGGCCGCTGTCGCTTTTTTCAACTATCTCCCGATGCACAAAAGGAAGAGAATAGACCTTCAGCAGAGAAAGGAGGAGAGGAAGACCGGGGGGGGGGGGGGGGGGCGAGGCGGGGGACACACTGGAGCAGGACCCAAGCCCTGCCCTTCTCTTGGGAGCCTTTCTCCCTTAAACTGCGGAACTTCGGCAGCGAGGCGCAACTCCTTCCTTGCCACCGTCTTGAAAAGGAAATTAAATTTACATTCCTGGAAGAACACGGTGGTATCATAATTAGTTCATGACTTGATTATACTTTGAAGTGAGAGGGAAGGGGCCAGGATGCATATCAATGAAGCCGGCAGTTCAGTTACCTGCTCGGGTTTTTGGATGAGTTTGGGTGGGTTGCCAGAGGAAGGGGCTGGCACAGGGAACAAAGGCAAGGAAGGGCTCTCCAGCTGGAGATATCAAATACAAATCTTTTTCTGCGCCCATCTGGCACTCAGACCCACTGGCATCACTTACAGATGCACTTTCCAATCAAAGGAACGAGCTGTTTGGGCAAATAATCCTAGCAGCTCCTCCTCGGCCACCTGCGCAGGAGAGAAGCATACCCGGTTTGAAAAATAAACCCCCGCCCCACAAACACACACACAACCCCCCCTCCCCCCCTTTAAGCTTCTTAGGTTGATCCAAACAGCCAACTTGGGATTTCTTTGTGCAAACAAGAGGGGCATTTCGCAAACTATTAAAAGGAGATTTACAGGCCTTTCCTGCTTCCGCTCTTTGAATTAAAGAGGGGGTTTTTTTCCGTTTTTTAAAAAAAAGGATAGATTAAAAGATGCCAAGCAGTACCAACAGCACTTACATACTGCTTCATACTGTTTTTACAGCCTTCTCTAAGCAGTTTACAGAGTCAGTCTGTTGCCCCCAACAATCTGGGTCCTCATTTTACCCACCTCGGAAGTGTAGGAAGTTAGCACCCACCCCTTTCCTGGAAGAGTGAAATATTTTAGGAAATATGAAAAAGGCAGAATACTATATTTCCCTGGATGAGAAATGGAGAAGCATATTTTACAGACAAAGCAGCTCCCACCTTCCTGCCCCCCACCCTTTGTCAATGGGCCATTAAGGCCTGGGCCAGTCTATTCTACATAACAAAGATCTGCCTCCTTCAGGCAGAGCCATAGTAGGAATTGCCAAAGATCCAACAAAGATAGGATTAGCCCTCTACACAATAGCAGCGGAAACTCACCACATGTGACCTGGGAAGCACATGTGACCATCAGCCAGCAAGGCCCCCACCCCCTGGGAGTCTGACAACCAATCAGGATACTCTTTCGGGGCTCCAAGAAATGCAGAGCCAGAGAGAGCATAAAAACCCGAGGATTTACTGTATCTGCCCCTTTTCTGTTCGGGAACTCAAGCCTTGTGATCCTGTCCACCATTAAACCATCTTTCCAAGCAGTCTCTATGTTTCCAGTGTCTTTTTCCCCACTTGGAGCAGAACCTAGAAGGATGTTTCTTCCAACAGAAGGATGGAAGGCTGAGTCAACCTGGAGCCTGGTGAGATTCGAACTGCCAAATTGCAGGCAGCCAACGATCAGAAGTAGCCTGCAGTATTGCACTCTAAACCACAGTGCCACCTCGGCTCTTATGATATCAAAAAGGCTACTGGAAAAATAAGAGATTGGAGGCAGCGTTAAGCTCATAATTGGGCCGTTTTGCATCAAAACTGGACTTTAAAACTTCTCAAGTTGTGTGCTCGGTCTTCAAAGTAGTTTTTTTAATTATTTGATTTTTTTTATTATTATTATTTTTTGCCTGCTACCCCAGCAGACCTAAAAGTCGTTCTTGGAATACATACCGACTGCTGAGACTGAGATATCAGCCATTCGTGGATATACCCCGATCCTGCCCACCTGAGCCTTTTTCTGACCCGGTTTCCAACATTTCTACCTTATGATTTCCAGTCACTTGAACTAATTTGTTTTTAAGTTATTTTTTTTTACCCTGCCTTTATTTCTGTTTCTAAATAACTCAATGTGGTGTTACGTTCTTAACACGCTTTCTTCATCCTATTTCCCCCCATAACAACAATCCTGTGAGGAGGGTCGTGTCCAGAGAGAGGGACTGAACCAAAGTCACCCAGTTGGCTTTCATGGCTAAGGTAGGACTAGAACTCACTGTCTCCTGGTGATTGGCCCAAAGGCATCCAGTTGGCTTTCCTGACTAAGGCAGGACTAGAACTCACAGCCTCCTGGTGATTAGCCCAGTCACCCAGCTGGCTTTCCTGACCAAGGCAGGACTAGAACTCACAGCCTCCTGGTGATTGGCCCAGTCACCCAGCTGGCTTTCCTGACCAAGGCAGGACTAGAACTCACAGCCTCCTGGTGATTGCCCCAAAGTCACCCAGCAGCTTTCAAGTGTAACACACATCTAGAACTCGCCAGCACCTGGTTCTTAGGCCAGCATCTTAAGCATTGGACCAAACTGGCTCTCAATTACAATCATTTGCTGCAGTGACACAATCATGCCACCAAAGAAAGGGCATGAATTCACTTCATTTTGTTCACTAATATTGCTAATATATTCTCCCTTGCCCTTTTGCAAACAAAACCCCATTTATTTCACCATAATTCTCATTATTCCCTCAGATGTGAAAAAAGCTTTCCCTGTTGCCCTGATAAGATTATCTAGTTGCGTCATGAAACGTCTGCAAAAAACAAACAACCAAATTCAGAGAGTGCCTAGGACCCCACAGCTCCTCCTTCTCCACAAACACCCCCTCCCTCCTCCTAGCACTGAAGAGGTTACCTAGTTGGGTCATGAAATGTCTCAAAACATGCAAGCTCAGAGAACACCAAGGACTCCACGGTCCTCCTCCCCCCTCCCCCTCCTCCACAAACCTCCCCTCCTTCTAGCACTGATGATGTTACCTAGTTGGGTCATGAAACGTCTCAATGAAAACCACCAAACACAGAGCGCACCAAGGAGCCCAAGGAGTTCCTTCTCTGAAGCTTTGACAAGGTCATGGACAAAATACCACGAACAATGGCCAGTGATCGAAAACTGGATATGGCACATTTGTACGTTCAATGAAGCCCGACACCTGTTTCTCGTTGATCTCATAAAACAAAATGCTAACCCAACGCTTCAGGGCAATTTATCCAAGAGTTTAAAATGGAAAACTAGCAAGGTTTCCAGTTGCATCAAATTCTGCAAACACTCTTGCTAGATAAATAAAGGTAAAGGTTCCCTTCACACATATGTGCTAGTCGTTCCTGACTCTAGCGGGCGGTGCTCATCTCCATTTAAAAGCCGAAGAGCCAGAGCTGTCTGAAGATGTCTCCGTGGTCATGTGGCTGGCATGACTCAATGCCAAAGGCGCACGGAACGCTGTTCCCTTCCCACCAAAGGTGGTCCCTATTTCTCTACTTACATTTTTTACGTGCTTTCGAACTGCTAGGTTGGCAGAAGCTGGGACAAGAAACGGGAGCTCACCCCGTTACGCAGTACTGGGGATTCGAACCGCTGAATTGCCGACCTTTCTGATCGACAAGCTCAGTGCCTTAGCCACTGGGCCACTGCATCCCTGTCTTGCTAAATAAAATCAGTGCTAAATGTGGGGGAAGAAACAACTTCTCTTGGCCAATCCCGAAGAGATCCACACCTCTCTGGCACGAGAAAAGTCAAGAATGGTTACCATTTTGGCGTTCGCCCACAAACAGTGGTGGGCTGCCGCCGGGTTCAGACCGGTTTGGGCGAACCAGTAGTTCCAACGATCAGCTGGCCCCACCCACCCACCCTATCCTATCCTATATTTCCTTCTTTCTGGCTTTTTGGGAACAGGAGGAGCCTGTTCCTAGTGCACATATGAGAAGAACTGCCAGAAGGCAGGAGCAGCTAAAGCAAAGAGGACGACTCGGGAGTAAGGCCTGGAGATGTTTGGCCCCTTCCATAAGGCTTAAAAGATCAGCAATGGCTCTTGGGCTCTTTGTCGGAAAACAACGTTGATAGATTTGTTTCTTGTTTTGCTGCATTAATCTCTTGTTGGCGTCTTCTGCTTCTGAACTTTTGGCAAGAAAAGCCTTTGGCAGGTTGCCTAATTATACCAAGGTTGGTGATCAGACTGAAGAATTTGTGTTATGAAGACTTCGTTTTGATTTAATTTGGGCTATGCTGAGAATGAGTTAATTCTCAGCTGTTCTAATAAAGTCTGTTTGTTTTGGAACTGTTTGCGTCGAATACTACCTACTTGGGCCTGGGTCACAACAAAGCAGTGCGTGTGGGCGCTCACATTTTCGGGGCGCGCCAAACCGATGGTAAAATTATATGAAACCCACCTCTGGAGGAGACAGGATCAAACAGGGCCAAATTCTCTTTGTGGGTGCAAAATCTGGGGGAGAAAAGAGATTCCCTTGGCAACCAAACGGGAATCCGCCCCCAAATTCAGCCTGCGAGGGACGATGGGGCAGCTAAAGCTGGGAATAACTCAGCTCACCCACCCACCAACCCACCCCCCCCGCTAAAGAAAAGCGGGGTCTTTCTCTCCTTCCCTTTTATGTGTCTAAAACACTAGATTAAAACAACTGCAGAGAAGCCGGCATAATTTAGCTGTCATTTCCTATCAAATTGCTCATAATTGTGACTATAAAATGATAATATTTTACCATATGTGCGTTCAACAAAGCTTGCAAAAAGCAAGGGTCAGCGCAATGGGCCGCGGGGGAAAAATAGATCGCAGGCTCCCCTTAGTGGCCAGGGAGGGGAAATGCCACGGCAGCTCAGACCCCTCCGTGGGTCTCAGCTGGGGATGGAGCGCAGGGTCTCTGGCCCCAGCCCTCCAAATCCTTCTCCGCTCTCCACATCAATCTTCTGCAGGCGCCGAACTTGAAACGCCAAAATATTATCTTCAAATCCAGTAGGAATAAAAAGCAAGGATTTGTTTAGGGGTGGCCTTAATGGGAAAACAATGGGAAATGGCTTATTTTGCAACTGTTCTCACAAAGAAGCTTCCTTACTTCAACCAATTTAGACACAATCCTGTTGCAGGTTCAACAGGGAGTTTTCTTTTGTGGTGTATGGAGGTTGTACCTTGATACACAACAATCCAATATCCAATCCTGCAGGTCTTCCTGTGGCCCTTGCTAGGATGTATTCGTTTTCTGTATTCGTATCCCGCCTGGATTAGTTTCAGAAACGGTGAAACATATCCCATACAGCTTCCTCTTCCCCAGAACGACAACCCTGTGAGGTGGGTTGGGGCCAAGAGAGTGTGTTACCGAGCTGGCTTTCATGCCTAGGGAGGAACTAGAACTCACCATCTCTGGTGGGTTGGCCCAAAGTCACCCAGCCACCTTTAGAGTCTAAGGCAGAACTAGAACTCACAGTTGCCTGGTGATAGAGCCAAAGTCCCCCAACCACTTTTTGTGCCTAAGGCAGAATTAGAACTCACCGTCTCCTGGTCATTGACACAAAATCATTCAGTCAACTTTTGTCCCTAAGGCTGAACTAATATTCATAGTTGCCTGGTGATTGGCCCAAAGTCCCTCAACTGGCTTTCCTATCTAAGGCAGGACTAGAACTCACCATCACCTGGTGATTGGCCCAAAGTCCCCCAACTGGCTTTCCTATTTAAGGCAGGACTAGAACTCACCATCACCTGGTGATTGACCCCAAAGTCCCCCAACTGGCTTTCCTGTCTAAGGCGGGACTAGAATTCACTGTAACCTGGTGATTGGCCCAAAGTCCCTCAACTGGCTTTCCTGTCTAAGGCGGGACTAGAATTCACCGTCACCTGGTGATTGGCCCAAAGTCCCTCAACTGGCTTTCCTATTTAAGGCAGGACTAGAATTCACTGTCACCTGGTGATTGGCCCAAAGTCCCTCAACTGGCTTTCCTGTCTAAGGCGGGACTAGAATTCACCGTCACCTGATGATTGGCCCAAAGTCCCCCAACTGGCTTTCCTGTCTAAGGCGGGACTAGAATTCACCGTCACCTGGTGATTGACCCCAAAGTCCCCCAACTGGCTTTCCTATTTAAGGCAGGACTAGAACTCACCATCACCTGGTGATTGACCCCAAAGTCCCTCAACTGGCTTTCCTGTCTAAGGCGAGACTAGAATTCACTGTCACCTGGTGATTGGCCCCAAGTCTCCCAACTGTATTTCATCCCTTAGGAGAGACTAGAACTCACAGTCTCCTGCTTTGTAGCCTGGGTGCCTTAACCACCTGGTTCTCTTGATTTCAGTTTGAGGGCCCAAGAGGTGATTCCAGCAAGGGCCGTCCGTTCAGACACGTCTCCAAGGAGAAGCATCCCAAGGGTGGCAGAAGAGCCATTTTTGTGGTGGGAAGCCAATTCCTGGGTACAGGAAGTCTTCGACCTATGATTGCCATGGAGCTGGGTAAGGAATTCTGGGAATTGAAGGCCGCCCATTTTAACGTTGCCAAGGCTGAGGAACATCAGATGATGCGTTGCAGCATTTTGGCATTACGGATGGTCCTTGGCTTCCAGCCACAATTGAACCCAAAATTTCCCTTGCTAAGCGAGACAGCTGTTAAGTGAGTTTTGCCCCGTTTTACGAACTTCCTTACCACCATTGAGCGAACCACTGCAGTTCCTAAACGAGTCACACGGTCGCTAAGCGAACTAGGCTTGACTCTGCATGTCAGGAGGTCGCAAAAGGGGATCACGTGATTCCGGGACCCCGCAACCGTCATAAATGTGAGTCAGTTGCCAAGCATCCGGATGGAAATCACTTTGACCACAGGGATGCTGCCAACGGTCATAAGTGTGAAAAACGGTCATGGTCAACGGTCAAAAATTGTAGCATACAGGTAATCCTTGACTTACGACAATTCAGCCCCAAATTTCTACTGCTAAGTGAGACATTTGTTAAGTGAGTTCTGCCCCATTTTACGAGCTCTTTTGCCACTGTTAAGTTTTCCACTTTTATGACCGTTGAAATATCCCTACAATCACGTGATCCAAACTCGGGACGCTTGGCAACTGACTCATATTTATGACGGTTCCAGTGTCCCAGGGCCATTTGATCCCCTTTTGCGACCCTTCTGACTAGCAAAGTCAAGGGGGGAAGTCGGATTCACTTAGCAACCGTGTTACTGATTTAACAACTGCGGTGATTTACTTAACAAAAGGTGGCAAGGAAAGTCGTGTGAATGGGACAAAACTCCCTTCACAAAATTTCTCACTCAGCAACATAAATTCCGGGCTCAATGGTAGCCGTAAGTCCAGGACTACCTGTATGTTGGGCCGCAGTTTGATTTCTCCCGAATAAACCTTGAACTTTCTGTGCTCAAAGCTTCCTTCCCGAGAATTTACGGACATAAATCTTTTCTATGGGCAGCGAAAAAATAAATAATGAAAATAAAAAAAAAAAAGATAAAAGACAGAAAGAAAAGCAGACTTTTTTTTTTATATCATCACTTTACTGGCTCCCTGCCTATATTCTTCCAATCCCTGAATCAATTTTCTCGGAAGATCTTCTTGAAAATAAGTTTTGATAGATGTTTCCTAGGGATGATTTAGCTGTAAAGTAGAAGCAGGGAAGGCCTCTTTAAAGCTGGGATAATCAGAGCTGAGGTTTCGGGGGGGCCGGGGGACGAGAAATCACTCCCCTCGGGTTCTCTCCCCCTCCTCAAGTCATCACTTTGAATTGTGTAACGTCGGACAAAAATAACCCCTGGCCGTATAAATTCTTGCATTTAAATGAAAAAAAGGAGAAGCTGAAAAATGTACAGGTAGTTCTCGACTTACGATAGTTCATTCAGGGGTGGGATTTAAAAATTTTACCAACCAGCTCTCTGCCCGGGTTGACGGGTGGGCGTGGCTATGGTGGGCGTGGCCTACTTGGCTCGCTGCACCACAGTGGGGGAGGGGGGTTGCCCTCCCCAGGCTCCAGAGTCTTTCCTTGAGCCTCCAGGAGGGCGAAAACAGCCTCCCCCAGGCTCCGGAGGCCCTCCAGAGGCCGGAAACAGGCCTTCCCATTTTTCGCCCTCCCAGAGTCTCCGGGCAGGCCCTTCATTTACCTGGCATCCAAAACAGGCCACATGGAGACTCCCGGGCAGGGCGGGGCAGGGTAGGCGGGCCAGCCAGTCCTTGGAACTACCGGTTTGGTGAACCAGATGTAAAATTGGCATCCGGTTTGCCCAAATTGATCCAAACCGGCTGAATCCCACCCAAGTTCATTTAGTGACCGTTCGAAGCTACTACGGCCGTGAAAAAAATATAACTTTACGATCGTTTTTCACAGTCATGATCGTCGCAGCGTCCCCTGTGGTCAGGTGATTTATATTTTATACGCTTGGCAACTGACTCGCATTTATGATGCTTGTAGCGTCCCAATATGTGTGTATGTGACACGTGATCCCCTTTTGCGACCCTCTGACCAGAGAAGTTGATGGGGAAGCCAGATTCACTTAACAACTGCGTGACTTGCTTATCGACTGCAGGGATTCACTAAACAAATGTGACAAGGAAAGTCGTAAAATGGGACAAAGCTCGCTTAACAAATGCCTCGCTTAGCAACCTAAATTTTGGGCTCGATCATGGTCATAAGTCGAGGACTACCTGTATTCCGCAGATAAACGAAGAAAAGAAGGACGGAGGGGGGCTTCCAATATTTGAGGGGCTGCCACAAAGAGAAGGAGGTTAACTTATTTTCCATAGCCCCTGAAGGCAAGAAACAATGGATGGAAGCTACTCAAAGAGAGAAGCAACCTGGAATTAAGGAGAAACCTCCTAACAACGAGGACAATTAACCAGTGGACAGCTTGCCACCAGAAGTTGTGGGTGCTCCATCACTGGAGGTTTTTTAAATACAGACTGGACAGCCACTTGTCTCATATTGTATAGGTTCTCCTGCTGAACTACAAGATCTCCAATGTTCCTTCTGGCTCTATTCTGATTGATTTGAGATCATCGGAGTGCAGCACGCCAAAGCAGAGAAAGCCAACAAAGGGTTTACAAAGGCAGAGTAAACTTTTACTCCATGGCAGGTCATTTTCGTAAAAACTGTTTCCAGGGCGTTTACAATAGCATGTCTGTAAAAAAAAAAATAATAATAATAAAATGCCAGAAAAATGTAGAGCGGTAAATAATAACGGCTGAGCTGTTTGCACTTCAGCTAACTGGTTATTGCGGCAATTTAGCGGTTCACCATGCAAAATGCTCTCCTTTTAAATGTTACCTTGAACTAAAGGTTAAGCGCATTACGTCTTTGCAGGAGGCTTTTGAAGGGCTCTGCGTGACCATTGGCTGAGCTGCTCGCAAACGGCGCAGAACGAAACTGACGCGGAAAGGTTTGGAAATTCACATTTCTCAATAACAATGCCTTCCAGGGAATGAGGCATCCTTGGCGATCGCCGGCTCGGAAAAAACAGCAAGAGATAATGGCCGAAGGGTGATTTCCCACAGCAGGGATTGCCCAGGCCGGGACACAAACACACATGGCCCCAGAGTCAAAGACGAAGTGGGGATGAACATGAGAACATGGCACCTTTTTCCAGGCACAAAGAGGAACCCAACGGAGGAACCAGGGCAGCTGACATCTGGTTTGGGTTGGGGAAGATGAAGGTCTGTTGGGAAACTGCCAGCCAAGTTGTCCCAAAAGTGCTTTTTTTTTTCCAAGAGGCAACTGGACGTTCTTTTGATTTTTTTTCCCTTGAAGATATTTCGCTTCTCATCCAAGAAGCTTCTTCAGTTCTGACTGGATGATGGAGGATGGAAGGATTTCTATTCCTTGCAGCCATTTTTTAGAGAGGCACAATTGAGAGCGTTTTAACAAGCCGCATCTCTTTTTGGTTTGGTGGCAGCAGTGTCTCAGATAGAAAGTCCCTACAGAGAATGCTGAGGACAGCGGAGATTATAGGAAGCTCGCTTCCTGTTATTCAGGATACCGCTTATAAGGGCTATGTGCTTAGAGCTGAAAGCATTGTTAGAGACTCCACACAACCACTTCACGGTCTGTTTCTGTTGCTCCCCTCTAGGAGGTGGTTTCGGAGTATTTCTAGGAGGGCTTCCAGATTCTGCAACGGCTTTGTTCCTTATGCCATTCGTCTGGGAAACTTGCAAGATTTGTTTTTCTCGCCATGTACATGTATGCATCTGAACTAGACTGTGTTGTTTCTCTGTGTCATATAATATAGGTGGGTGTATGCATAATTTTGCATTTATTTATTTTGTCATGTTCGTGTAGTGCATATTGGAGGTGGTGACCCTTTCAGAGCTATATGCAACAAAATTACATTTTAATTTACGCAGATTAGTGTGTCAACCCTGAAGCTGGCCTGACCGAGGCCATTTTGAGACTTCAGCGTTGCCACACTGGAGCTGAGGGAGAGGGAGTGGGGAATAGAGAGAGCTGGGGTTTTACAGCCAAAACAAAATACTTTTTCCTGGGAACCAAGGACATCATTCCCACAGGTGGTCGGAGAGAGGAGGAGTGAAGTTACCAAGCAACCAGACGGCACCCTGATTGAACCATGTGACTGATTATTTGGGGATGGGAGAAAACTTTTATTTTTAATTAGGTGAAAAACGTCGGTATATTCAGAGTCGGTTTTCACCAGCCTGTGCCAATCTGATATATCCAATAAAACTATTCTTTGACGAATCTACCTGCCTCAGAGTTCTGTTCAATATGAATGTATTACTTGGAACCCTGACCTTATGTACATTCAAAGTGACAATAAAGTTATTATTATTCTATCATGTTTCGCCAAAAATAAGACTCTGTCTTATATTTTTTTTGAACCCCGAAATAAGCGCTTGGCCTTATTTTCGGGGAGGTCTTATTCTTTTGGGGCATATGGAGCAAGATGGGACTCCTCTTGCCATCTTACCTGATTTCAAGCACTGCGTTTAAATATTTGCAGAGAGGGCTTATTTTCAGGGGGAGGCTTATTTTTATTTTATTTTTTTTAATTTGATTTATACGCCACCTTTCTCCGGAGACTCAGGGTGGCTTACAATGCGTTAAGCAATAGCCTTCATACTTTTGTATATTTATACAAAGTCAGCTTATTGCCCCCACAACTGGGTCCTCAATTTACCTACCTTAGAAAGGATGGAAGGCTGAGTCAACCTTGAGCCTGGCGGGATTCGATCTTACTTTAATTGCAGACAGCTGGTGTTAAATTACAGAGCTCTGTCTGTTGAGCTATTCCAGGCTCCTTATTTTAGCACATGCACTCAAAAGCCTGATTGGGCTTATTATCAGGGGATGTCTTATTTTTGGGGAAAGAGGGTATTATTCTATTTGGTTGTTAGCGCTCTCTCTGAGAGTCGTTGAGGGCACTTGGAGGTTTATCTGTGCCCAACCATTTCACAAACGCATGGCACCACTTAGGAGAACCAACCCATCAAGATAAGGTTCAACGGTCCACCTGTATCTGAAAGACAAAGGCCACTCTGGAAGACTGCAAAGTCCACATTCTGGACAGAGAGGACCAATGGTTTGAAAGAGGGGTCAAAGAGGCCATCTATCTCCAAATTAAACAGCCCTCCCTCAACAGAGGAGAAAGGATACCACACCACCATCTCCTGTTTACAACCCAGTTCTTTCAACAGTTCCAAGGAGGCTCCACACCCATTGGCAGTACTCAGGTGTCCCTGAGGACTACAGACAAACCTCCAGGTAGCCTCAAGGACTCTCAGAGAGAGAGAGAGTGCTAATGACTAAATGACCACAAGGAATATAAATCCTTCCATCCTCCACCTTTCAGTCAGAATGGAAGAAGGACTACCTATAAAGGGTGGAGCCCATTCCCCATTTTGGGGAACAGGTGCGTTTCAGCAGGTTCTGACCAGTTCTGGAGAACTGGTAGCGGAAATTTTGAGTTCGGAGAACCGGTAAATACCACCTCTGAATGGCCCCGCCCCCATCTATTCTCTGCCTCCCGAGTCCAGCTGATCGGGATGAAATGGGGATTTTGCAGTAACCTTCCCCCTGGAGTGGGGAGGAAATGGGGATTTTACAGTATCCTTCCCCTGCCACGCCCACCAAGCCACACCCACAGAACCGGTAGTAAAAAAATTTGAAACCCACCCCTGGAACAGACCCAAAACTGGGAGGGAGACTGGGAGGAAGAGAGAGAGAATGCTAATAGTAGCGATCGAAGTACAATTGGACCATACTCATAAAATATCAACATCCATGCAGAGGCTACCATGGTCAAGCCGGTCCTAATCTAATCGCTTATATTTTTTTCTCACTCTGTGACGATCAGGCCCAAGTTGGAATGAAAAAGAGAGAAAAATCTATTTTATTTAGGTCCACGTGTCCTTTTTTTCTCGTTTTCCACAGGAGGAAATATTGCTCTGGACACTATATCCCCGGTGCTTATAATGCAATGTTCTTTATTACACTTTTTGCTTTGGGAGAAGACAAAATGAAGCATGAAATAAGAAATATGCTCGCAGAACAATATCCATTGGAGGCTGAGAAAGGCATGCAGGCCTTGAGAAGGAAAGTGTTCTTTAACTCTGGGCAAAAAAAATAAAAAAATATAACGTCCAACTTTTGCCAACGGGGATGGGATCGCTCACAAACCCATTTCAGGTTTCATGGGTTGATCGTTGCCAGGCTTCGGATTCAAATTTTGCCATCAACAGGCACAGAGAGATAAACAACATCTACATACCATTAAAAGAAACACTCAAAAAGCGAAAAAGGAAATAAATAGACCAAAACACCTCCTGGCCAGCAATCAACAACTGGATGAGTAAAAAATTACCGCCAGGGTTAACACTAGACCAACACTACAGAACTAAAAAATATCCTAATGAAGGAATTATCAATTCAAACAACCAAACAGTAAAAAACAGTCTAATCAAGAAACCATCAAGAATACTCCTATCAATACAGATAGGGCAAGCCATTAGAATGTAAACAGAGAGCAAACCCTGGTCCTTTCGAACACTGATGATGTTATCTAGTTGGGTCACGAAACGTCTACAAGAAAACAACCAAGCTCAGAGAGCACCAATGTTCTCATAGTCCTCTTCCTCCTCCTTCTCCTCCTCCTCTCCACCAACCATGCTCCCTCCTAGCACTGATGATGTTACCTATTTGGGTTATGAAACATCTGCAAGAAAAATAACCAAGCTCAGAGAGCACCAAGGATCCCACAATCTGTAAACAATCATCACAGCATCTTGCCAACTAAAATGTACAGAAGGTTTAAGTCTGAACAGGTTTCATTCTTGACACCGGAGCTGACTTGGGTCAGGTATAACTCACTGAGAGTGTTATCATCCCTCCCTCTTAAGTTGGCCTTGTTTCCACAATCCAGCACACCTCAATATTTCTTTCTCAAGGTAGCGGAGTGATCACATGCTACGAAGCTCTCTTATTCCGGTGGTTTTCAACCTTTGGTCTGTGGATCCCGGGTGAGGTGGGAGGGGATGTCATCATAAGGGGTCCACGAAGGCTTGAAGAGTGATATGATTAAAATCTTAAGTGTCGGGGGGTCCATGGCCACAAAAAGTATTTAAAGGGGGGTCCATGGTGAAGAAGAGAGTCTATTCCATGGCCTTGCAGCTTGGTTCTGTGGTGGCACAGTGGTTAGGATGCAACATTGCAGGCAGTTCGATCCTAACCGGCTCAAGGTAGACTCAACCATTCATCCTCGTGAGGTCGATAAAACGGGGACCCAGACTGTTGGGGGCAAGAGGTTTACAAACTGCTTAGAGAGGGCTGCAAAGCACGGTGAAGCGGTATATAAGTCTAAGTGCTATTGCTATCGTTATGTCTGTCCATCCATCCTTCTCTGAGCCATGATGGTGCCAAGGTCAGAATGTAGTATTGCAGGCTGACTCTGCCCACCGCCAGCAGTTCGATCCTGACCAGCTCAAGGTTGACTCAGCCTTCCATCCTTCCGAGGTCAACAAAACGAGGACCCAGATTGTTGGGGGCAAGAGGCTGACTCTGTAAACCGCTTAGAGAGGGCTGTAAAGCACTATGAAGCGGTATAGAAGTCTTATTGCTGTTGGTTCTTCTCAGCAGAGGCAAAGAAATTTTAAAGAAACCATCCATGTTTTTCCTTAGTTTTATACACGCAGTATATTTTTCTAGTCATAGAACCTGGGTGCCTCCATACAAGATCTCAATGAAGGGCAACCCCATTGTAAGGGTAAGAAAGACGATTGGTGTGATACGCACACGATTGCTATAAAGTCTCCTGAAGTGGTTATTAAGGCAGAGGCTACCTAGAGGGAAAATCCAGGTTTCCTGCAGATCCTCATTGCTTTCTTTTTTGGTAAGGGGGGGGGGGGGGAAATTTACAGAGAACAGTTGCCCAGCTACCGATGGACATGAATTAAGAATGTGCGGTAATTGAGTTGAATCATAAGAGATTCTCCTTAGCTTCTAGGAAGGGTAGAGTACGTTCCACTGTATTTTCGTACCCAGGGGAGAGGCAAATTAGAACATGCCTGCACCCTTAAACTAGCATTTCTGAGAGCTGCTGCCTATGATTGGGAAGACTCTACAAGGTTGCAGCTCCTCAATCATGAGAAGACTCTACAGCTTGTCTTTGGCTTACGACCACCAGTGAGTCCTAAATTTCCTCGTTGGGAAGCAAGACGGTAGGTAAGAGAATTTTGCCCCATTTTACAACCTTTCTTGCCACACAGTTGTTAAGTGAATCTCTGCGGTTGTTAAATTAGGAACACAGTTAAGTGAATCCGACTTCCCCGTTGACTTTGCTTGTCAAAAGATCGCACAAGGGGAATCACATGACCACACACACACGCACACACCCTGGGTGCTGTGACCATCATAAATATGTGCCGGTTGCCAAGAATTTTGATTATGGAACCATGGGGTTGCTACTACGGTCGTAAGGGTGAAAAACAGTCATACAGTAAGTCACTTTTTTCAGCAGTGTGCTGATTTCAAACGGTCATTAAATGAAGTGTTGTAAATTGAGGATTACCTGTAATCTCTATTATAGGGTGTACTTGTATACCTTTGTGTCCTGTGCACCTTCTCAGGAGAGCAGTGGTCTTCAGCCCACCCACCCATTTGAAGATCAATGCACAAGGTTTTCCTTTCTCTGTTGCAAAGAGATGACAAAAAGGAGACTCTTGTGGGATTTGCACTTGAGCGAGTGAAAAATTGAAACAAAGAGGTTTCGGTGCTTTTAACAAAAATAGAGACGGGTTTAAATCTTTTATTAGTGATTTGCTTGAATAATATTTCAGGCCTCGTCCAAAGCAATCGGCTAGGCAAGAAAGCTCGTCAGGAGCGGCCTCGTATAAAACGCCGAAGTGTGGATTGGAAAAAAAAAAGTTATAAAAGAAGCCCAGAGATTATTTTAGTAATTTCAGGACAGTTATCACCTGCTGTTATAGCATCTCTCGAACAGCAGTGGGGCTGAAGCGTTGGCACTAGGCAGGACAAACAAGGAAATGCCTCAAAATTGCGGAGTTTTATCTCAAATTATTGTTATTTTCCAAGAGAGTGGGGCTGCTTACGGATTCAGCCCTTCAGTTTCCTTTAACCCCGATTCAGTGTTAGTCCAGAAGGCAGTTCTGCTTCCTGGGAAGGACGTCAATTTGTATTTTTAATGCTGAGGGGACTGAAATTTGCCATGCTAACACAATCCTGTGTATGTATCTACTTCTATCTATCTATCTATCTATCTATCTATCTATCTATCTATCTATCTATCATCTCCATATCTATCTGTATCTATTATATGTATATTTATATCTATAGTATATCTATATAACTCTTCTCTCCCATCTTTATATATCTATAATTATATATACAATCTCTCTTATCTCCATATCCATATCCATCTATTTCTAATCTTTATTATATCTATATATCCATATCTATCATCTATCTATCATCTATTTATCATCTATCTATCTATCATCTATCTATCTCTATATCTCTATCTGTATCTATTATATTTATATTTATATCTACAGTATATCTATTTAACTCTTCTCTCCCATCTTTATATATCTATAATTTTATCTATAATCTCTCTTATCTCCATCTCCATCTCTATATCTATATCCATCTATTTCTAATCTTTATTATATTTATTATATCAATATTATATCCATATCTATCTACCTACCTATCTATCATCTAATCTACCTACCTACCTAATCTACCTATCTACCTATCTAATCTACCTACCTATCTTATCATCTAATCTACCTACCTACCTATCTATCATCTAATCTACCTACCTACCTACCTACCATCTAATCTACTTACCTACCTATCTATCTATCATCTAATCTACCTACCTACCTACCTATCTATCATCTAATCTACCTACCTACCTACCTACCTACCTATCATCTAATCTACCTACCTACCTACCATTTGGGGAGGAAAACAAGAAAAAAAAATCTGCCTCTGCCTCCCAGCAATTTTCCTCCTTGCAGCAAACAGCCTGGTCAGCTTCAGCAAAGCCTCATTTAGCACAACTAGCTGATTGGCGGTTAGATTGGCCTCCTAGAATACCGACGATCAACTGTTCTAGGCTGTGGGGATCGCCACCGCCCATCGGCAGTCAGCCGCCCATCGGTGCTGCCACTAATTGCAGCCTCCACGTGCCATTTTTGGCCTCCGCACATCCCATTTTCGGCCCGTTCCAGGCGGTGGGGATAGACGCCTGGAACGGGCTGAAACCGGGATGCACAGAGGCCAAAAAGGGTGTGTGTGATAAGGGGCGGTGGCGATCTCCACAGCCTGGAACAGGTGATCGGTTGTATTCTGGGAGGTAGTTCCAACCGCCAATCAGCTGCTCGTGCTAAATCAGGCTGTACTGAAGCTGGCCAGGCTCTTTGCTGTTTGCTGCAAGGAGGCAAATTGCTGGGAGGCAGAGGCCGAAGGGTGGGACTGGTTGGTGGGTGGAGCTTTGACAGACATTTCCACCCACTTTTTGTGGCGGGAAAGTGAGTTCTATAGTCTGAAAATTATGGTATCTATCTATCTATCTATCTATCTATCTATCTATCTATCTATCTATCATCTCTTTCATCTGTCTATCATCTCTCTCTCTCTCTCTCCTTCGTCTACCTGTCTATCTACACCTGTCTATCTACCACATGATCCCCTTTTGCAACCTTCTGGCGAGCAAAGTCCCTGGAGAAAGCAGATTCACTTAACAACTGGGTTATTAACTTATCAACTTCAGTGATTTGCTTAACAACGGTGGCAAGAAAGGTCATAAAATGGGGCAAAGCTCACTTAACAACTGTCTCGCTTAGCAACATAAATTTGAGGCACCATTCTGGTCCGTAACTCGAGGCCTACCTGTAATTCTTTTCCTGTTCTGCAACACTAAATTCAAACTCTTGTGTTGGTGGGAACTCAGGATGAAACCAGAATCAGAATAGAACTGGAAGGGACCTTGGAGGTCTTCTAGTCCAGCCCCCTGCTCAAGCAGGAGACCCTATATACAATTTCAGACAAGTGACTGTCCAGTCTTCTTAAAAACCTCCAGTGATGGAGCACCCACAACTTCTGGTGGCAAGCTGTTCCACTGGTTAATTATCCTCACTGTTAGGAAGTTTCTCCTTAATTCCAGGTTGCTTCTCTCCTTGATGAGTTTCTGTCCATTGTTTCTTCTCCTGCCTTCAGGTGCTCTTCATATTCTGACCCAAGATGCTGGTGAATTCAGCATTCGTTCCAAACTCGATTCCTCCATTTCTAAATCTTGTATTTTCTCTCTCCATTTTTTTCCCCGCTTTTTCTTCACAGAGATTTTTCCTACTTCACTGTTCTCCGATCCCAGCCTCCTTTTAGCTCTGGACGGAGATCATTCATGCTGAACGCATTTGAAACTTCTAAGAGGTGTCACCACTAGGTTCATAAAGTCACAAAATCTGGCAGATCAGACAAGGTCTTTACCCCATAAATGTGTTGTGTTTTTTTTTTTTTCTTTTATTCCCCCGAGTGTCATCACAAAGCCGGCTAAAATCTGAATGTTGTTGTCCGTTGTAACCTCAAGATTATCTCTGGTTATTCACGAATGGAAATTATTTGCACCTCACTTACCATTTGGTTAGCCATTTGCGCAGAATGAAGGGAGTTTAGAAAATAACTGTTTTCAGGCCACTTAGTGTCAGGTTTCGATGTCATCTCAAATAAATTGCACTCCCAAACAATTAATCTTTGCTGAAATATTCCATTTATTGAGTACGACAGATCTGGCCCCGACTTCGTCGTAGCCGATACTAACCCTCTGACCCCCAAACCCTTCCCTTTCCGTTCCCCAATTCTCATCTTCTCATTGGCCATCTTCCAAGTCAGTCTCCCCAGCTTCTGACCTCACCCCACAGGAATGTTCTCCCCTCCCATCTCATCTCCTAGGGGATATTATCTACAGAGAAAATAAGTAGGTGAAAAGTCAAGCCTCGTCTTTTTATGGCAGCATCAGAATGCTGACACTTAGGTTTTTAAAATCCTGAATAATTTAGGCAGGGGTGGGATTGAAAAATTTTAGCAACTGGTTCTCTGCCCAGGTGTTGGGTGGGCGTGGCCATGGGGGTGTGGCCTAGTTGGCTTCCTGAACCACGGTGGAGGGGAGGGCTTTTCGCCCTCCCCAGGTTCCGGAAGCTTTCCTCGAGCCTCTGGGAGGGCGAAAACGGCCTTCCTCGGGCTCTAGAGGCCCTCCATAGGGCGGAAACGAGCCCGTTTCCGGACATCCGGGAGGCCCGTTTTTCACCCTCCCAGAGCCTCCGCGTGGGCCCTGCATTTACCTGGCATCCAAAACGGGCCGCGTGGACACTCCTGGGACGGGAAGGGCAGGGAGGGGTGAGCCAGTCCTTACAACTACCGGTTCCACGAATCAGATTAAAATTAACATCCGGTTCACCCGAATTGGTCCAAACTGGCTGAATCCCACCCCTGAGTTTAGGGATATCCAATGTCTTGGATAACCTGGTGCTCCCTTCTGACTCTGGAGCAAGAAGGAACAATTAAATTTGGGAAGAAATCTCCTTCTTGCGTTCTTACTTGCTTGTCTCTTGTCTTTTGTTTCCTGTTATTCAGACATACAATAAACTGCTCTCTAATTTTAATACGTAGTCTACACATTTTAAAATGTATTTAGGAGCCTTTTTGACTGTGGTCAGGCCCTTCTCAGAAATCCATGTCTATCAGATCATCTTATTTATATATTTGTTAGCGGAACAAAAGAATATATTTTAAAAATGTAGATTGGCAAACGTCTGCAGAACGCACTCTGATTTTCAGGGACTGTTTTCCTCCGTTTTAGCTACTTCTTTCTTACAAACATTATTTTCTTCCTCTACGTTCCAACGGAAGAGAATATTTGTAGCTCAGGGTTGAATTGTGAAATCCTTGGTGATCTTTGAGCTTAATTGTTTTCTTACAGACGTTTTGTTACCCAGCTAGGTAACATCATCAGTGTTAAGTGTGAGGTTTACTGGCTGTTTATACACAGTAGCTTCCCCTACCTGTAGTGCTGTTGCTGTGGTCTTCTCTTTGGTAATTCCTTGATTAGAGATTTATTTTTCTGCTGGATTGTTTGTCTGGAGTTAACCCCTGCTTATCTGGATGTTGGCTGCTGGAGAGAATGTGTTCTTGGATGAAAACAAAATAAAAGGGAGTAAACTCCACACTGAGTTGGTAGTTCCTTGACTGGGGTGTTGTTTACTTCCTAATTGTTGGGCTGGTGTTAATATTGGTGTTAATCTCCACTTATCTGGCTGTTGATTGCTGCTAAGGTAGTGTTTTTGGTCTTTGAGTTTCCTTTTTGTCTTTTTGATTGTCTGTTTTGAATGGTATGTAGATGCTGTTTATAAAAAGCTTAACAATCAACAAAAAAACAATATCCCAATCTAGGAACGACCAACTCAGACAATCAATCTAACAGCAAACAACAGCCTAATCAAGGAACCATCAAGAATACTCCTACCAACACTGATGGGGCAAGTCACTTGTACATAAACAAGAGCAAACCCCTCTCCCTTCTAGCACTGATGTTAGCAATAGCACTTAAGACTTATATACTACTTCACAGAGATTTACAGCCCCTCTCTAAGCGGTTTACAGAGTCAGCCTCCTGCTCTCAACAATCTGGGTCCTTATTTTACCCACCTCGGAAGGATGGAAGCCAGAGTCAACCTTGAGCTGGTCAGGATTAAACTCCTGGCTATGGGCAAAGTCAGCTTGCAATACTGCATTCTGACCTCGGCACCATCACGGTTCAGAGATAGATGGATGGATGGACAGACATAATGATAGCAAAGCACTTAGACTTATATACTGCTTCATAGTGCTTTGCAGCCCTCTCTTAAGCAGTTTACAGAGTCAGCCTCTTGCCCCCAACAATCTGGGCCCTCGTTTTGTCGACCTCACAAGGATGGATGGTTGAGTTTACCTCGAGCCTGGTGAGATTAGAACTGCCAAATTGCAGTTTTACCGACCTCAGAAGAATGGAAGGATGAGTCAACCTGGAGCTGGTCAAGATCAAACCCCTGGCAGTCCACGGAATTAGCCTGCAATACTGCATTCTAACCACTGCACCATCCTTTTCAGAGATGGATGGATGGATGGATGGATGGATGGATGGATGGACGGACAGACAGATAGATAGGCAGACAGGCAGACAGAGAGAGAGAATAATAGCAATAGCACTTAGACTGCTTCACAGGACTTCTCTCTCTCTCTCTCTCTCTCTCTCTCTCTCTCTCTCTCTCTCTCTCTCCCCCCTTCTCCCTCCCTCCCCCTCTCCATCTGTCTCCCTCTCTTTCTCCATCTCTGTCTCCCTGTCTCTCTGTCTCTCCCTCTGACTCTCTCTCTTCTCGCTCTCTAGATTAATACAAGCCTAACAATCAAGAGGTACTTACCCAATCAAGGAGGCTCCCAAGAACACTCCCACCAACCCTGACCCTGCTAATATATAAAAGGAGAGCAACTCCCGCTCCCTTCTAGCACTGATAATGTTACTCACTTGGGTCACAAGATGTCTGCAAGAAAACAGACAAGCTCAGAGAGCACCAAGGACCCCTTCATTTAAACGATGAGCTACAAATATCATCTCCTATTGACAATATGCATTCTAACCCCTTTTCCCCTTCTTTCTCTCTCAATATCCGACATCTTCTTTTTGCACCTGCCTGCTCTTTCAAGGACACTTCCATTAGAAATCGCCATGCTTTCTCTCGCGGCTCCCCACTTAAAGCTCAGAAAAAAGGGAACCGTATAAAAGAGAAACCGTTTTCAAATGGCCTCGGCTTCCGCTCTCCAGGCAGCCCTTTTGCCCCTACATTAAGACTTTTTTAAAAAAAAAAAAAATTCTCCCCACTCTAGGTGATATTTGCCACTTTGGGTTCAAGAGAGACAAATGATTTGTCCATAGGGACGAGAACGCAGCCTCCAAGACGATCAAAAAGAAGAACCCTCTTAAAAATATGAGGCTTGCCTTCGTGTTCCTAAATTAAAGCGTTTCAGGTTGCAGAAAAAAATGTCCACCACTATCAAGTAAGTGTGTTTATATAAACACAATACATCTGAATTCCTTCTGCCAGTATTATCTTAGCAACACCTGGGAGAAAGGACCCAGGCTTATCTAATGCTGCCACCTGGTGGTTAAATGTATTAACAACATATCGCCGGTTTCACTAAATGAACTGTTGTTAAGTCGAGGACTACCAGTATCTGCCCGGTTATTAAACAAAGCAACGTTCAAGGATCCCTAATAAACGTCACCGTTTTCCCTTGAACTTTTTCCTGTTTCTTCCCTGAAATCTGTTTTAACACCATTTTATTTCAAGCAAGGTTCAGTCAAATGCCAAAATGTTTTCTCAGGAATTTATCTGTCACAATCCTTTTCTTTTAGACTCCAAGAGGGAGGAAAAAAAAAAAACTTCAGAAGATGCTCAAACAGATTTAGAATAAGGGAGTTGGATGGGACTTTGGAGGTCTTCTAGTCCAACCCCCTGCTTAGGCAGGAAACCCTCCACCACTTCAGACAAATGGTTATCCAACATCTTCTTAAAAACTTCCAGTGTTGGAGCATTTACAACTTCTTGTGACAAGCTGTTCCACTGATTAATTGTTCTAAATGTCAGGAAAATTTCTCCTTAGTTCTAAGTTGCTTCTCTCCTTGATTAGTTTCCGCCCATTGCTTCTTCTCCTCAGGTGTTTTGAATAATAGCTTGACTCCCGCTTCTTTGGGGCAGCCCCTGAGATATTGAAAGACTGCTATCATGTCTCCCCTGGTCCTTCTTTTCATCAGACTAGACTTACCCAGTTCCTGCAATGTTTTAGCCTCCAGTCCCCTAATCCTCTTTGTTGCTCTTCTCTGCACTCTTTCCAGAGTCTCCACATCTTTTTTGACATTGTGGCAACCAAAACTGGATGCAGGATTCCAAGTGTGGCTTTACCAAGGCCTTATAAAGTGGCATTAACACTTCACGTGATTTTGATTCTATCCCTCTGTTTATGCAGCCTGGAACTGTGTTGGCTTTTTTGGCAGCTGCTGTACACGGTTGGCTCATATCTAAATGGTCGTCCACTAGGACTCCAAGATCCCTCTCACAGTTACTACTATTGAGCAAGCTACCACCTATACGGTACCTGTGTGTTTGGTTTTTCTTCCCTAAAAGTAGAACCTTGCTTTTTTCACTGTTGAATTTCAATGTTTTTAAATTTTAGATGTTTAAACTGAAGTGGAATAAGATCCCGCTTCAAACGGCAAGATTTGATTTTTCTGGATTCCCTTCAGTTATACAAGGAATCAGTGTCCGTTATATAAACCTACTTACAGAAAATATCTAACAGCTCCAGAGAGAGATTAAAGCTACTGCTGGATAGAAGGAGTAGTAGTAGTAGTAGAAAAATAATAACAAGGGCATCACAGACACCAAAGCTAGGAAGAACATCTGTACGGGTATTCATAAAATCGTGTTAGGCGGGTTAATGCAACGGAGAATTTATGAGCCCAAATGTGATTAAGAAAATCAGAAGGGGGAAGAAGACTTGCTGGGCTCAAGACAAAGTAAAGAGAATTCCACCTGAATAATGGCAGACTAACATGGTTAGCGGGGGAAATGTCCTCTTATGAAAAAAAGCATGATTTTATTTTCGGTTTCAAATTTTCAAGTTTTGTTTATCAAAATGTGAAATGCAAAAGTCGGGGAAAACCAAGAGAAAGAAAAGGGGAAGGAAAAAGAAAATGGAATTGTGGTCGCAAGAGATCTGGAAAGAGACTTAAATTGGGCTTAAAAGTTCAGAGTACGGGTAGTCCTCAACTTACAACAATGAAGTCCCAAATTTCCATTGCTAACTGAGAGAGCTGATCACTGAGTTCTGCCCCATTTTACGACCTTTCGTGTCACCATTGTTGAGTGACTCGCCACAGCTGCTAAGCGAGTAACACGGTTGTGAAGTGAATCACCGCACTGATTCATTTAGGGACATGGTTGTTAAGTGAATCTGGCTTCCCCACTGACTCTGCTTGTTAGAAGGTCGCAAAAGGGGATCACGCGACCCCGGGACACTGCAGCCGTCATAAACACATGCCAGCTGCTGAGCGCCTGAATTTGGATCACATGACCACGGAGAGGCACCAACCGTCGCTAAGTGAGAAAAACGGTCCTAAGTCCCTTTTTTCAGTGCCGTTCTAACTTCGGTCACTAAACAAATGGTTGTAACTCGAGGATCACCTGTGTCTTCTGTACATTGCTGAATGGTTAGCTGTAGGTGTCTGAATTCAAGACCCCTATTTATTCTTTTAATGCTTTATACTAGTACAGTGATGGTTAACCTTTTTGGTGCCGAGTGCCAAAAGCACGTGGGCACACAAATGCACGGGCGCGTGCCCCAATTTCCAAAATGCAATGCGAGCGCATCCCACTCCCGCGCATGCGTCCGCATCCCCTGCACATGTGCCCTGCCCCCCAGGCTGGTACAGGAGGCTTTCCAGGCCCAAAATGGGGCGCGGAGGGGGGGCTCGTGCAACACCCACTGCCCCGTTTTGACTTCCAGGTTGGTGCAGGCGGCTGTTGTGACCCCGACTCCCGAGCCTGTCCTAACAGAGGACGAGAACTCAGAAGGTGATGGGAGGAACTGACAAGGCCTCCCTCTCCAGGATCCTCCTCTCTGGCAATGCCTCAGGTTCCATCTGAAGGCCAGGAGGAAGGCATATTGGAGCACCAATTGATAGGGAGCGAGGAGGATGAATCCTGGCTTGATCCCAGGCAGCGTCGGAGGGAGAAGCGTGCGCAGCAACGGAAGAGGCGTGGGAGGGCCAGAGATTGAGCTGAGTCACAGAGCCACGCCCCACCAGGAATAAAAGTGGGTGGGATTGCTCTTCAGGCTTTGTGACGGACAAAGTTAAACCCTTAAAGTCACATCGTGATCTCTGAAATTCGGCTTGGATATATTTTGGACCGAACATTGACTAAACTCTTGTCTCGTGGATAATTTGTTGATCCTGGAACAGACTAAAAATAAGTCCTCTTGTTTTATGGGAGTGAAAACGGTCTTGGCAGGCATTCGGCAGTTTGCTGCCAAAACCTTGGTCTGCCAGGAATTCTAATCTGTTTACCTAATAAAATATTGGCAGGCGTGCTTGGTATTACATTTGCCTGTGTGAGGAAGGGGGACAGAATGGCGGAAGAAATGGAGAAGAAAGGTAGGGAGCGCTGGGGGGGGGAACCTGCGGAGATTGGGGAAGGCCCCGCCCCCCGCGCATGTACCGCAGAGACCCAAAGACCAGCTGGCCAGCGGGAGGTGCGCACACATGGTCGGTGGAGCTTGGCTGGGGTGACAGCTGGTGTGCCCCCAGAGAGGGCTCTGTGAGGCACCTGTGGCACGTGTGCCATAGGTTCGCCATCACGATACTAGTATATTTTCATTGTTACATCTGTAAGCCGCTGACAAGCTCTGTCTGAATGCAGCTGAACTCTTCTCTACGTGAGAAATCACCATTTAGGCAAAGGGCTAAGAGGAAGTTTATATTTCATAGGAATGACATTTTTTTTTTAGGGAAACATCCCCCCCCCCCCCAATATCTTACCATTTCTCCAGCAAGGAGAATTTTTAAGAGCTTGTGGGACAACATCTGGAATCCGATTAGTTCAGGACAACTGAATCGCTGATTAAGGGAGTGGCTGTCTTAAAGGTTAGTTAGAGCCATACAAGCAAAGCAAAGAGCTCGAGTTAATGGGGACGCTTTGGTACTTTAAAAAAAAAAGCAGTAAATCCAATTCTTTCTTTTGAAAGGGGTTAGCAAAGGTTCACCCGAGGAGGCCACCATCTCAGATGCTAAGAAAGGAGAATATTTGTAGCTCAGGGTTGACAGGAAGGGCTCCTTGGTGCTCTCTGAGCTTGGCTGTTTTCTTGCAGACGTTTCATTGCCCAACTGGGTAACCTCATCAATGCTCGAGGAGGAGGAGGAGGAGGAGGAGATTAAGCCGTGGCCCTGATTCTTATCACACATTATGCAGAGAAGAGCAACTAAGATGATCAAAGGCCTGGAGACTAAAACATACAAAGAACAGTTGTAGAAACTGGGTATCGCTAGTCTGGAGAAACGAAGGACTGGGGTGACGTGACAGCAGTATTCCAGTATTTGAGGGGCTGCCATAAAGAAGAGGGGGTCAACCTATTCTCCAAAGCACCTGAAGGCAGGAGAAGAAGCAACAGATGGAAACTAGAAGCAACCTGGAACTAAGGAGGAATTTCCTGAGAGTAAGAACAATTAACCAGTGGAACGGCCTGCTAAAATAAATTGTGGAAGCTCCAACACTGGAGTTTTTAAGAAGAGACCCGGAAAGCCACCTGTCTGAAATTATATAGGGTCTTCTTCTCAAGCAAGGGGTTGGACTAGAAGACCTCCAAGGCTCCTTCCAACTCTTTCATTCTGGAAATTAATTAGAGGAAGGGGTCCAGAGTTTGAGGGTAGCTCCATCCCTGGGGGCTCTTAAAAGGAGACTGGACAAACCCTTGTGTCAGCGTTCCAGCGCTGGCATATGAAAAGAGAGGAGAAGCTTGAACTTTTGCCTACTTAATTCCTTTGAAGATTCTGTTTCCTCGAAGATGGGAGAAGGGGGGGACATTCCTGTGACCTGACAGAGATGGGATGAGGAGAGTGGCTTGGAAGATAGCCAATGAGACGCAGAGAATTGGGGATTGGAAAGGGAGGGCTTGGGGGGCAAAGGTCAGTGCTGACCGCGAAAGAGCCAGGGACAAATCACTATGCTCAATAAAGAGAAAATTTCCTCAAAGATCGGCAGTTTGGAAATTCATTTATTTTGAGATAGCATCGAAACCTGACACCTTGTCTGAAATGGCGTAGGGTCTCCTGTTTGAGTAAGGGGTTGGGACGAGAAGACCTCCAAGCTCTATTCTGACAGATTCAGGCTCTAATGAAGATGTTTTACTGATTTACACGAATCTAGTCAATTAATGGTCAGCACTAAACTGACACGAGATTAGAGTCGCTGGAATTCAAGAGGGGTTGGGCCAAGACCCATGATGGAGAACCTATGGCATGCTTGCCAGAGGTGGCACACAGAGCCCTCTCTGTGGGCATATGCGCCATCGCCAGGTGCTCTTCCAGCTTCCGTCACGCACATATGTGCCGGCAGCTGGTCCGGCGCGCATGTGCAAAGGCCGGCTGTTCTTCGCGCAAAGTCCAGCTGGCTGGCGTACATGTGCACACCAGAACCTGTAAGAGAGCAGCTGGCTGGTGCGTATGCGTGTAATGGAACCCAGAACAGTAGCTAGCCGCTTCATGCATGTGCAACAACCAGCTGCTCTCTTCTAGGTTCCGGTGCTCCAGTTTCGGTACTCGTTGCCAGAAAGGTTAACCATCCCTGGCCTAAACCATTTGTGGGAACATAAGGATTCCAAGCTGGTAACTCTCTTGACTCCCCCTGCAGGCTCTGCCTGTTTTTCTCCTACATCAAGTGACTCAGTTGCTATTTTATGTTATTCTTGATTTTTTAAAAAAACAGCTCTGGTTGCTTTTATTAATTCTTTTTTTTTTTCTTTCAATGATGAGCCACCCAGAGTCCTATATAGGAGATTTAGGAAATTAAGAATTGGTTAAATAAAGAAATCTAGATCAAGGGACCCTAAAATCTAAACAGGTTTTTTTTTTTTTTTACCGCTGTAGAGCAATTGGGAAGACGCTCCTAAAATTGAGCAACCTGACATGACTGGGTCCTGTCAAGAGATGTTTTCCCAGCCAGATGTTAAGGAAGATCGACTCCACAAGTTAAGTCGTAATTTGCTTTTCATCCGTTGGCAAATGCATCTTCAATTACCAGAGGAATAAACAGCAATGAGCACCAATTAAAACTGAGCAGCAATAGGAATCTGACGCTTCAGAGCAAAAGAGAACTGATATCCATCCCGCATTTCTTCGGTTTATTTTCATTTTATGTATTAGATTTCTTTGCGGCTCATCCCCGCACTGTGATTCTTTGCCTCAGCTGTTAACAAGGGGAGAGTTACCATTATACACCCTTAACTCCGATCAGAGCCCCCATTTAATTAACCCAAAGCTACCGATATCAAGAGTCAAAAAAAAAGAAGGCAGGAGTTGCCAAGGAAATAGGCAGAAAAACCCGGCTTTAATCATCGCCCTTGCCAATAAAACAGA
The DNA here is from genome assembly GCA_022577455.1 of Arizona elegans. Lineage (NCBI taxonomy): Eukaryota > Metazoa > Chordata > Lepidosauria > Squamata > Colubridae > Arizona > Arizona elegans. The sequence goes on along the minus strand of JAKOOJ010000062.1, from coordinate 2,033,174 downwards.
TAAGACGCAGCCAATGCTGTGTTAGAACAATTTCGGTATCAGGGCAGACGGTACGAGAGAAATCAATTCTATCTCTTTTTTTTTTCTTCTTTCCAGGAGATGTAAGTCTTAGATCCTGACAGCATCTCCCTCTCTCTCTCTCTCTCTCTCTCTCTCTCTCTCTCTCTCTCTCTCTCTTTTCCCCCCCCCCCCTGCTTTCCCCAAAAAAAGAAAAAGAAAAAAGACGTCACGCCAAAATGACAGGCTTCAAAAAACATGGCTTGCTTTACTTTAGGATATTAGGCAAGAGGAAACGGAGCTCGGCTAATTGTCGCATGATATATATATATAGGTATACATACTATTTTGGCAGGCCAGATGCCTATTGATAATTTCACCGCTTTTCTCGGCTACAAGGATCAATCGTCATTCAAGCGCTGGAAGGAGGTTTCTTAAGATCTGATGTTCTAAAAACAGGGATTCTCAAACCAGAGGGGTGGACTGCAACTTCCAGAATTCCCCAGCCAGCAGAGCTGGCTGGGGAAATTCTGGGAATTGAAGTCCACCAGGTCTTCAGGTTGCCTGGGGAACCCTGATTAACTTTCTTAACACCCTACAAGAAGCCAAAGATAAAGTAATCACAATCTTACTAAGGTTGGCAGAAAGCCCAGGAGCAATTTGCAGAGAATCCAGACGCGAAGGAAAATGAACTAAAGTTGTTCCCTACAAATTGCTTCAGTCGGCATTCCTCCTTAAATAGGCTAAGGGAGTGGCCAATTAGCCCCAAGCCTTACTCTCGAGGAGACCTCCTCCTGAGGAGCCACTCCTGCCTTTTGGCAGCTCTGTGCACTTGTGCATTGAGAAGAGGCTCCTCCTCTTCGTCCTCTTCACTTAAAGGAGCTTCTGAAGGCCTTGGCTGAATCCCTGCCTCTGGCACCACATCTTCTCCAGCCTCCTCATTGTCTGACTCGAGTGCCAGCTGCACAGGCTGCTGGCGCAGCACCACACCAGCCTCCTCGCTGTCGGAATCAGCTACTAGCTGCACAGGCCATTGACGGGCCACAACGCCATCCTACGTAGTCACGTTTTTGAGGCCGGGTGCATGCGAGGAAACGCACACACGCCAGTAAAGCGTATACACGGAAGGCCGGGCACATGCGTGGCCGGGCACATTTGCAAACCGGTAGAGAAAGTAATGCAGTATGTTGAATTAACCCATCTTTCAACTTCCGTAGGCATATATGGGGGTGGGGGAGTGGGGAAGGCTCTATTATCTAGAGCAGAGGTGTCAAACACAAGGCCTGAGGAGGGGGGGGCGGATCTGGCCCATGGGGTGCTTAGAGCTGGTCCGGGGGGCCAGCCTGGAAACAGCAAAGGACCGGTCCGCAGTCCCTCCCCTAGCGAAAATGGAAACGGGGGTGGGGGTGGGCAGAGGGCTATCAAAACAAACTAAAAACAAAAGGAGAAATTTTTGCATTTGAGCCATTCAAGAAGGGACAGAAAAGGAGAAAGGGAAAGGAGAAGGAAAATCCACCACGGTGTAACTCAACGTTATTTTTTTTGTGAAATAGATTTCAATATCTGCCAACTGCTGGATGAAACAGGCCATCGCATAAAGCGATCCCAGATATCACATTGACACACGTTGCGAACTGGGTAGATTAACCCAGAAGTAGACCCATGAAATGCTTGAGCGGGGGTGGGGGGTTGGACTAGAGGACCTACAAGGTCCCTTCCAACACTGTTAATCTGTTTGTATCTGTTTAAATATTTTTCAATTTCAATCAGAATAGAGCTGGAGGTCTTCTAGTCCAACCCCTGCTCAAGCAGGAGATCCTATACCATTTCAGACAAGTGGCTGTCCAGTCTTTTCTTAAAAACCTCCAATGACAGGAACACCTACAATTTCTGGTGGCAAGCTGTTCCACTGGTTAACTGTCCTCACTGTTAGGTTGCTTTTCTCCCTGATTAGTTTCCATCCATTGTTTCTTCTACTGCCTTCTGGTGTTTTGGAAAATAGGTTGACCCCCTCTTCTTTGGGGCAGCCCCTCAAATACTGGAATATTGCGGTCATGTCCCCCCTAGTCCTTCTTTTCTCTAGACTGGCCAGTCCCAATTCCTGCAACCGTTCTTCGCATGTTTTAGTCTCATGGCCTTTAATCATCCTAGTTTATCTTTTCTGCACTTTCCCCCACCCCCAAAGTTTCAACATCTTTTTTTGGTCATGTGGTGCAGTATTCCGTGTGTGGCCTTTATAGATTTGCCCTCTACCGATTCAAAGGCAATATTCAAATCAACTTCCGGTGGCTCCGCGAACCCCGATGGACGCTCCTTTAGGAGCTCCAGCCCCGCAATTCCGTTTGCCGCTAGAACAGCGAAAATCAGCTGTTTAGCGGCTCGAAACTCTCCCCCAGGGAAAAAGGGGGAGACAAGAGCAGAAGGGTTTGGGTAGAGCTCCCCTAGACCCCCAGTTTTGTTTTGTTTTTTAAAGCCTGGGATTTGCAGGGTGAGAGCTCCCTGAAAGCCTTTCACTGCTCCGGATCTGGGACAAGTCTGCTTTATGCAGAACAAGGGGTCACGACCACACCAGCAATGCAATTTTAAGGATTATAAGAAACTTCGACTCTGGATGCTGGCAGAGCAAAATCAGGAGAACAAAAAATGCAAGTACTGAACTTTAACTCAAGTACTAAACTTTAAGTATTTTTTGGAGTGTAAGATGCACCAGAGTATAAGACGCACCTTAGTTTTTGGGGAGGAAAATAGGAAAAAAGAATTTCTGCCTACAGGTATTCATCTGGTTAGCGTCCTTAGCCTGGTCAGTTTCAGCACATTACTTCGCTTGCTGGTTTTGAAGTTGGGGCTGGTTGGGGCTAAAAAACAGCCTCAAAAGCACAGCTGATCATCGGAGGGAGCAGCAATTAGAAAATCAGGCAAAGCACGGAAGATCGCTTCGCTCGAGTTGGGGCGAAAAAACAGCTTCAAAAGCACAGCTGATCATCGGAGGGAGCAGCAATTAGAAAATCAGGCAAAGCACGGAAGATCGCTTCGCTCGAGTTGGGGCGAAAAAACAGCTTCAAAAGCACAGCTGATCATCGGAGGGAGCAGCAATTAGAAAAGCAGGAAAAGCACGGAAGATTGCTTCGCTTGCGTTGGGGTGGAAAAACAGCTTCAAAAGCACAGCTGATCATCGGAAGGAGCAGCAATTAGAAAAGCAGGCAAAGCACGGAAGATCGCTTCGCTCGCGTTGGGGTGGAAAAACAGCTTCAAAAGCACAGCTGATCATCGGAAGGAGCAGCAATTAGAAAAGCAGGAAAAGCACGGAAGATTGCTTCGCTTGCGTTGGGGTGGAAAAACAGCTTCAAAAGCACAGCTGATCATCGGAAGGAGCAGCAATTAGAAAAGCAGGAAAAGCACGGAAGATTGCTTCGCTTGCGTTGGGGTGGAAAAACAGCTTCAAAAGCACAGCTGATCATTGGAGGGAGCAGCAATTAGAAAAGCAGGCAAAGCACGGAAGATTGCTTCACTCACCTTGGGGCAGAAAAACAGCTTCAAAAGCACAGCTGATCATCGGAGGGAGCAGCAATTAGAAAAGCAGGAAAAGCACGGAAGATTGCTTCGCTCGCGTTGGGGCGGAAAAACAGCTTCAAAAGCACAGCTGATCATCGAAGGGAGCAGCAATTAGAAAATCAGGCAAAGCACGGAAGATCGCTTCGCTCACATTGGGGCGGAAAAACAGCTTCAAAAGCACAGCTGATCATCAGAGGGAGCTCCAGTGACTAAAGCAGGCAAAGCGCGGAAGGGGTAAAAGAAGGCAGCAGCTCTTCCGGGTAGCCATTTTGGGCACCGCGCATCACGTTTTCAGCCTCCAAACGCATTGCATTTTTGGGCGGTGATTGGTGGCGATGTGCTTTGGCGATCCCCGTAGCCTTGAAGGGCTCTCAAACGGAGGGTTTGGAGGCTGAAAAAGCGATGCGGGGAGCCCAAAACCACAAGCCATTGTTGGTGGCAATCTCTGCAGCCAGGAAGAAGACGCACAAAGGCCGAAGGGTGGGGGCCGGCTGGTGGGCGAGATTATATTAGGAATATAAGACGCACCCAAATTTTCAGCCTCTTTTAGGAGGGAAAAAGTGCGTCTTATACTCCGAAAAATACGTCTAAAGCTGATTCCTGAATTGCCATCTCGTGGGGGTGGGGGAGAGAAAACGGCAAAAAAACCCGAATGTTTGAAGAGCCACCAAGCACTTCCTGCAACTTCAATGGAGTTAAGATAATTGTGACTTTAGGATGGGCGGGGGGGGCTGCCACAGTTTTCTGCATGCAATCTGATTTTCTAATAGCATCAGACATCCCACTCACTCCCGAAAAATTAACCATCTTCACACATCTAGGCTGTTTCCAATCCGTGCTCACGGCAGTTTTATCTGAAAAATAGCCCTGCTCGTTAATGGAACCTTTTTGCAGCCATAATCTGTCCTGTTATGAGCTCCCAAGTATCAAAGATACGCTGAGAATTAGCAGCTAAGTCAAGGAGAAAACCCTTTTTGAAGTAGTATTCCCACCGGGGATAGTCCCATTTTCCTGCTGAATCTTGGGACACTTTTTAAAAGAAGCTTGTTCTGCTTTGACTTTTGGAGATTCAATCCAGGAGGTTGTGGCTGTTCCATCACTGGAGGTTTTTTTTTTTTAAAGAAAAGACTGCACAACCACTTGTCTGAAATGGAATACGGTCTCCTGCTTCAGCAGGGGGTTGGACTAGAAGACCTCCAAGGTCCCTTCCAGCACTATTATCCTATGATTGTAAAGGGTTATTTACAAGGCACCGAGAACCTAGAACTAATGAAAGAATTCCTAGCATTGAGAAAATTTAACCCGTGGAACGACTTGCCTCCAGAAGTTGTGTATGCTCCAACACTGGAGGTTTTTAAGCAGAGATCGGACAACCATTGCTCCAGAATGGTATAAGGTCTCATGCCTGAGCAGGGAGTTGGACTAGATCACCTGCAAGATCCCTTCCAATGCTGTCATTCTGTTATTCTTTGCAGATCTGCACCGGTCTCTTCTATAAACCAGACAAAATCTTGTTGGAATACAGGCAGTCTTTGATTTACGACGATAGGGCCCAGAATATTCATTGCTAAGCAAGCCCGGTTGAGTTGCATCTGATATTATCAGATTTTTTTTTATTTTTATTTTTTTTGGCCACACTTCTTAAGCGAATCACTGCAGTTGTTAAACGAATCATGAGGTCGTTAAGCCAGTCCAGCTTCCTCCCCCCCCCCCCTCAATGGACTTTGCTTGTCAGAAGTCCACTTTCCTTGTGGAAGTGTCCCGAATGGTGCTTCCATCCCCAGAATGCTACAATCACCGTAAATACACGCAGGTTGCCATGCACCCAAATTTTGGGCACGTAAGCATGGGGGAATGCTAGGATGGTTATAAATGTGAGGACCGATTCTAAATGTGAGCAGTGGTCAGAAGCCACATTTTTCGGTGCCCTTGTTTTTTGAGAGTCACTAAACAAATGGTTGTGCTGTGGCCTGTCAGCAGCCAGCCCCTCCTGGTAGCCGAATCAGAGGAGGAGGAGGAGGAGGCGTGGGAGTCAGGGCCAACATCAAGGCAACCTGAGAGCTCCGAGGGGGAAGAGGGAACGGAGCTGGCAAAGAGAGAGAGAGAGAGAGGAGGAGCCTCAGCTGTCCGTCAGGCCTCAGATGGAGAGTCAACAGTTCCCAGGTCTGGAGGTGGCTGATGAGGAAGAGGAGGAACAGCTGGGTCCAGAGCCTGATGCATGGATACACAGAAGGCAGAGGAGAGGAGAGCCAGGGAAATCTATGGGCCAGTCCTTGGGACGGAAGAGACACCACTGCTAGCGAAGCCCCACCCTATCTCTGGGGATAAAAGGCAGGGAGCGGAGGTGAACAGATGTGTGCCAGCCAGCTGGTCTTCGAGTGCGCGGGAGCTTCTGCTTTCTGGTGTGCGCATGCACACTGGTAACCCTGCTCTTTGGGTTTTCAGCGCTCCCGCTCTCCTCTCCTCTCCTCTGCCTTCTGTGCATCTGGGCATCAGGCACTGGACCTGAAAGAACAACGGGTTACAGCTGGCGTGCCTGGAGAGATGGCTCTATGTGCCACTTCCGGCACGCGGCCCGTAGGTTCACCATCACTGCCCTATCCCATTTCAGACAAATGGTTGTCCAATCTCTTCTTAAAAACTTCCAGTGTGGAAGCATTCATAACTTCTGGTGGCAGACTGTTCCACTGATTAATTATTCTTACTGTCCAGAAATTTCTCCTTAGTCCTAGGTTGCTTCTCTCCTTGATTAGTTTCCACCCGTTGCTTCTTGTCCTGCCTTCTGGTGCTTTGGAGAATAGCTTGACTCTCTCTTCTTTGGGGCAGCCCCTGAGATATTGGAACATTGCTATCAGGTCTCCCCTAGTCCTTCTTTTCATCAAACTAAACATACTCAATTCCAGCAACTGTTTTTTATATGTTTTAGCCTCCAGTCCCCTAATTATCTTTGTTTCTGTGACATGACGGAGTATTTACTCAAAAGCACAACCTCTAATACATGCCACTTATTTAAGCTAGCAAAAGCAATGGGTAACAGCCAGCAATGCTTTAATTGTCCTTAATTTGTCCTTAATTTCCTTTTCTACCAAGGAAAAGCACTGAAGCTTTAATTTTGTCCCCAGATTGACCCCACTAACTTGCTGGGATTTCTAAACTCGCTTCCTGCAATATATATATATATATATATTTTCCCAGCAACGCCTTTGATGCTATTTTGACATAAATTTAGGTAAGCATGCCTCTTTATCGGATTTCTTTTTGTTTTTAAGATGGGGCCATAAACTCTGGTTCGTACAGTAGCTTCATCTCTAATGCTATTTGTCCAATTAAGAGACCATTAAAAAAAAGGCGGCGATAAGGCTGCCATATGGATGTGTTTAAGCAACAGCAGTGACGGGGAAGAGGAAGGCGAGATAGGATGGATTCCTAAATTGCTTTTGGGATAAATCTGTTCTGACCCAGCTCCCCAATCACGACAAACCCTCTCAAGTGAACTCAAAAGATTTCTTTATTAGGAGCGCCAGCAGCCCCGGTTAGAAGTTTCTCTCTCACCGCGGGCTAACAAGTCTGTCCATCTGGAAGATGAATAGTTGTCTGCCACATCTATTCATTCACCCCCTGCCTTTTATCCCCAGAGCTAGGGAGAGGCTTCGCTAGCAGAAGTGGCTCTTCCGTCCCAAGGACCGGCCCATAGATTTCCACTGCTCTCCTCTCCTCTGTCTTCTGTGCATCCACGCGTCAGGCTCTGGACCCAGCTCTTCCTCCTCTTCCTCATCAGCCACCTCCAGGCCTGGGAACTGTAGACTCTCCATCTGAGGGCTGACGGATGGCCCAGGCTCCATCTCTCTCTCTCTCTCTCTCTCTCTCTCTCTCTCTCTCTCTCTCTCTCTCTGCCAGCTCCATTCCCTCTTCCCCCTTGGAGCTCTCAGGTTGCCCTGATGCTGACTCCCACTCTCTTTCTCCTTCTCTTTCTTTCTCTTTCTCTCTCTCTCTCTCTCTCTCTTTCTCTGCCAGCTCCATTCCCTCTTCCCCCTTGGAGCTCTCAGGTTGCCCTGATGCTGACTCCCACTCTCTTTCTCCTTCTCTTTCTTTCTCTTTCTCTTCTTTCTCTTTCTCTCTCTCTCTCTCTCTGCCAGCTCCATTCCCTCTTCCCCCTCGGAGCTCTCAGGTTGCCCTGATGCTGACTCCCACTCTCTTTCTCCTTCTCTTTCTTTCTCTTTCTCTTCTTTCTCTTTCTCTTTCTCTTTCTCTCTCTCTCTCTTTCTCTGCCAGCTCCATTCCCGCTTCCTCCTGAGAGCTCTCAGGTTGCCTTGATGCTGATCCTGACTCCCATGCCTCCTCCTCCTCCTCCTCCTCTGATTTGGCTGCTGGGGGGGCCGGCAGCCAACAGGCCACCACAAAATCTGGATTTAGCTGCACCTTTGAGTTAGAAGCTGGCCAGACATCTGCAGAGTCAAATGGGCTTTAATAGAGGCAGGAAGGGAAAAAACTTCCCCCACCTTTAGAGTAGCTCTGGCAAGGGAAGGCAGGACCCCGACTCCCTGTCCTTTCCTTCCCCTTAGCAGCCTTAAGAAGCAAGAAGTCCACCCTGAAGGAAGGGGTTGATGCAGAGAAGACAAAGCACTGGAGAATATTTATCTTTTTTCCCCAAAAAATGTATTAAGAACATTTATACAGCCAACCAACTCACTGAAGGTGACTCCAGGCAGCTTACTATTATTATTATTATTATTATTATTATTATTATTATTATTATTATTATTATTATTACTATTATTACTATTATTACTATTATTATTATTAGGAGGAGGAGGAGGAGTACTCATCGTCATTTGGAACACAACACGCCAGATATAACACTTGTCGAAAACCGAAACGTACAATTTATTGACATCGCAGTACCAGGAGACGCCAGAGTCAAAGAAAAAGAACTGGAAAAAAATCACAAAATATCGTGACCTGCCCATCGAAACTACCCGATTATAGATGAAACATGTAACAGTGATACCCATTGTCATCGGGGCACTTGGTACCATGTCCAAGAATTTGATAAGATACATCAACAAATTGCAGCTTCCTGCAATAACACCAAGGGAACTGCAAAAACACTGCGCTACTTGGAACATGGTACATCTTAAGAAGGTACTTGGTTGATACCTAGGACGTTGGCAGCAACCCGTATCAACCATTAGCACCAGTCAATGGTATTTGTGATGCATTTTTGAATGTTCAGTTGACTGAGTTTCATGTTTAATGAATAAATAATAAGAAGAAAATGAAATAAAAAATATATAATAAAATTAGATATTCCAATAACTAAGGGGCTGTTTAATGTCTACTTTGATGAGAAGGACGAGTGGTGACATGATAGCTGTCTTCCAATATTTGAGGGAATGTCACAAAGAAGAGGGGGTCAATTTCTTCTCCAAAGAACCTGAAGGAAGGACAAGAAGCAATGGATGGAAACTAATCAAGGAGAGAAGCAACCTGGAACTAAGGAGAAATTTCCTGATAGTGAGAACGATTAATCGGTGGAATGACTTGCCTCCAGAAGTTGTGAATTCTCCAACACTGGAAGTTTTTAAGAAGAGGCTGGACACCCATTAGTCTTAAACGGTATAGGGTTTCTTGCCTGAGCAGGGGGTTGGACTAGAAAACCTCCAAGGCCCCTTCCAACTGTGTTATTCTATTATAACATTATTCAATACAAAATTCAATAAACCCACCCACACATAACACACACACTGATGATAACAATCAGACCAGCCACTCAATGGTCATCATCCCACTCTGGGGGTTCCCAGGCCCACTGGCCAAACCACGTCCTCAGGACATTGTGAAAGAGTTCCAGGTGGGGCCAGTCCTTATCTCTGCAGGATGATGTTCCACAGTGAAGGATCCACCCCGGAGAAGGCCCTTCTTCTTGGTCCTGCCAGAAGGACCTCTATCTTAAGGACCTTAAGATAGGGGACTCTGCCTTCCTGCTCTGGTGGGTCGGATAGATATGACTGGGAGAAGATGACCCTTCAAATAATCTGTTCTCGGGCCAGGTAGGTCTTTAAAGGTGACAACCTTTAAGCCTTGAATGTGGCTTAAAAACATGTACCAATATAACATAACTCTGAAGCGAACCTGGCTGGGCCCATTTTGAAGGCTTCAGGGTTGCCACAATGCAAAGAAGGGATAGGGAGGGGGAACATAGTTAGATGCGGGTTTTGTAGCCAAAACGAAATAGTTTCCTGTGGGAACCAAGGACATTCCAACAGGTGGCTGGAGAGGAGGAGGAGGAACACGGTAACCAGGCAACCAGCCAGCACCTTGATTGGACAATGTGACTGATCGTTTGGGTAAAGGGGGAACTTTCACTTTTTAATCACAGGTGAAAAGCGCGGGAACTTTCAGGGTCGGTTTTCACCAGTTTGTGCCAATATGATATCTCCAACAAAATTGTTCTTTGAGGAGTCTGCCTGCCTCAGAGGTTTGCTTTCAATGGAGTTATTACCTGGAACCCTGACAATAGTATTTGTAACTCAGGGCTGAACTGTAAGCTCCCTGGTGCTCTCTAAGCTAAATTGCTTTCTTGGAGACATTTCATTACCCAACTAGATGATATCATCAGTGCTACTATGGAGTGGGGTTTGCTCGCAAACAATACCCCTATCAAGGAACTACCAACTACCAATGAACAACTGCCCAATCAAGGAACCACTAAGAACTTCCCCACCAAGGACAAGTCATTGTATATAAACAGACAGAAAATTCTACTACATTGCAGCATTGATGATGTTACCTAGTTGGGTCGTGAAACGTCTGCAGGAAAATAACCAAGCTCAATTAAGAGCATATCTCTACGACCTCTAATGAATAAAGGAAAGTTGCTGAGATGCTTCCAACTGCTTTCGCTTCCAGCCCCTGCATCCATTCTCCAGAAAGATCTTCTCAAGCTTCAGTTTTGTCTCTAATGCCTCAACCACCAAAGAGAAATGAAAAGGAGCAACGGCCAAGCTTCAGCTGATGTTTTACACTTTTGCTGCATGCCCCCCCAAAAGGAAAAAATACCAAGGGGGTTTCATTTGCTAGCATTAACACTGATGTTACCTAACTTGAATAATGAAACATCTGCAAGAAAACAACCAAGCTTAGAGAGTAACCAGGACGCCACGGTCGTACTTCTCCTCCTCCTCCATCACCACCATTGCCACAAACCCCGCTCCCTTCTAGCACTGATGATGTTACCTAGTTGGGTAATGAAATTGAATGTCTGCAAGGAAACAACCAAGCTCAGAGAACACCAGGGACCCCGCAGTCCTCATCCTCTTCCTCCTTCCCACAACCTTTTTAGCACTGATGAAGTTACCTAGCTGGTTAACGAAACGTCTGGAAGAAAACCACCAAACTGGCATCTTAGTGTCATCTGCAAATTTAATGAGTTCCCCTTCTATTCCCTCATTTAAGCCATTTATGAAGATATTGAAGAGTACTGGGCCTAAGAAGGAACCTTGTGGTACCCCACTGCTTACTTACCCTCCATGTGGATGTAGGACTGTTAAGGACTACTTGTTGAGTACGATTTGTAAGCCAGTTACAAATCCATCTGGTGGTGATGCTGCCTATCCCACATTTGTCTAGCTCAGGGGTCAGCAACCTGTGGCTCTGGAGCCACATGTGGCTCTTTCACCCCTCTGCTGCGGCTCCCTGTCACTCAAAATGTGCCTCACAACCGCCAATGTGTGACATCCGCCAGCACACAATTTATTGAGCTTTTCAACCCACCCGGTAGGCCAACCATGGATAAATCCAAGAAAAGAAAAGTTTCAGAAGAAAACAGAACATTTAATTCAACTACATATGCTAGTTTTGTGGCAGTTCAAGAAATAATCAGGCACAGGAAGGGTTTTGTGCCTCCTGGTGTTTTCTTTTCTGCGGGAAACGGGTCCAAATGGCTCTTTGAGTGTTTAAGGTTACAGACCCCTGGTCTAGCTTATCAAGAAATAGGTTATGGTCTACTTTATTGAATGCTCCTCTCCTCTTCCTTTCCTCCTCTTTCCCCCTCTCCACAAACCCTTCTCGTTTCTTGCACTGATGATGTAACCTAGTTGGGTCGTGAAACGCCTGCAAGAAAACAACCAAGCTCAGAGAGCACCAACAGCCTGGGTGGCGCAGCAGACTAAAGTGCTGTTAAGTAGCACCAGCTGCCTGCAATTACTGCGAGTTCAAATCTCACCAGGCTCAAGGTTGACTCAGCCTTCCATCCTTCCGAGGTGGGTAAAATGAGGACCCGGATTGTGGGGGCAATAAGCTGACTTTGTATAAAAAAAGAAGACCGCTTGGGGGGGCCCGAAAGCCCTACTAAGCAGGTATATACAAAAGTATGAAGGTTGTTGCTTAATGCATTGTAAGCCGCCCTGAGTCTCCGGAGAAGGGCGGCAGATAAATCGAACCGATAGATAGATAGATAGATAGATAGATAGATAGATAGATAGATAGATAGATTTCAACCCTGAGCCACAAATCTTCTCCTTTGAGTTCTGTTTTATCCCAGCTATCTTGGAGCCCTGGAAAGAAAAGGACCAACTGCCTGCAAACGGGCAATTGAAACAACCTGACATCTTGGAGCTCCGTCAGATGCAAGGAAAAGTAGGAAAGGCAGATTTGAAATCGAGGAGCAATTTTATCGTTTGCTTTTTATGGGGCTGGACGATTAAAGGCATCGCAGTAGGATGCTGGGTGCGGGAGGCACTCAAAGCAACAGCAGCGGCAAGCCAAGTCGATTAGACTGCCAAATTAGCCGCGTTTGGAACATCTGTTTCAAACTTTGGGAGGAAACTTTGGGAAGACACCAAAGGAAATGAAGCCATTCGCGCACAACACCAAGTGCTCTAAAATCCGTGGCAGAACGAGGACGATTTGCTGTCATGTTGGCCAAACCACGGCTCGGTCCCATTAACATCTGGCTAATGTTGGCATTCCACGGTGACTACAGATGCAACCACGACTTCGGTGCCAGTTCCTCAGGGAAGGAACAGGCGTGTTCAGGTGCTCCCGAGAAAGACGGCCAACGGGTGCAATGGACGCTTTCGAGTCGTGATCCGGTCTCGTTATGGATTTTTGGGCATGATCTCGCAAACCAGCTTTCCACAGTCTGCTTGCTGACCTTCCCAGCCAGAATATCCGGACAGGCCCCAAAATAATAAACACGCCCAGAAGATACGATAAATCTGATTGCCAATGTTCAGAGGCAAACTCCTGAAAATCATGAGCACCGTGTTATATCGTCTAAAGAGATAAGCAGCTATCGATCCAAGAGCATTTTAGTAGCTCAGAGTTGACCGGTGGAGACCTTGATGCTCTCAAAGCTGGGTGGTTTTCTTGCAGGCATTTCATGACCCAACTAGGTAACATCATCAGTGCTAGAAGGGAGAGGGGATTGTGGAGAGGGGAGGAGGAGGAGGGCAGCTGTGGGGTCCTTGGTGATCTCAGAGCTTGGTTGTTTTCTTGCAGGCATTTCATGACCCAACTAGGTAACATCATCAGTGCTAGAAGGGAGAGGGCAGGGGTGAAATTCAGCAGGTTCTGACAGGTTCTGGAGAACCGGCAGCGGAAATTTCAAATAGTTTGGAGAACTGGCAAATACCACCTCTGGCTGGCCCCAGAGTGGGGTGGGAATGGAGATTTTGCAATATCCTCCCCTGCCACGCCCACCAAGCCACGCCCACAGAACCGGTAGTAAAAAAAATTCTGGTTTTTTAAATTTATTTTTATATGCCGCCCTTCTCCGGAGACTCAGGGCGGCTTACAATGTGTTAAGCAATAGCATTCATCCTTTTGTATATTTATACAAAGTCATCTTATTTCCCCCACAAACCGGGTCCTCATTTTACCCACCTTAGAAAGGATGGAAGGCTGAGTCGACTTTGAGCCTGGTGAGAATTGAACTTGCAGTAATTGCAGGCAGCTGGATGTTAAATGCTGCCTTAGTAGGAGGCATTAGCCTCCTATGCCACTCAGGCTCCAGTGATTTTACCACTGGGAGAGTTGATTGTGGAGGGAGGAGGAGGAGGGGTGCTGTGGGGTCCTTGGAGTTCTCCGAGCCTGGTTGTTTGCTTGCAGGCATTTCTTGAACCAACTAGGTAACATCATCAGTCCTAGAAGGGAGGAGAGGAGAGGAGGAGGAGGAGGAGGAGGAGGGGGGGGGGAGGAGGGGCAGTGGGTGGTAAAGAAGGAGGAGGAGAACGATTGTGTGGAAGTTGGTGTTCTTTGAACTTGGCTGATTTCTTGCAGATGTTTCCTTACTCAACTAGCTAACGTCTGCATCAGATGATGATCACGATATCACTACCTAGTTGGGTAATGAAGCATCTGCAAGAAACGTCTACAGTAAAACCACCAAGCTTGCTTACTTACTGATTATTTACTTATTTGTAAAATTTATCGGCCGCCTATCTGACCTCAAGGTAACTCTGGGCAGCTTACACTTAACAACAGCAGTGAAATTCTTAACAACTGTGAAAAAAAAGGTCGTACAACGGGACGAAACTCCCTTAACCACTGCCGCGGAAATTGGGCCCTCGGTTGCGGTCGTAAGTCGAGGACTACGTGTATCCTCAGGGAGGACACCGGAAACTTTTTCAAGCAGATTGGGAAGTTTAGTTTTGTGGGTTTTGAAAAAAAAAACAAACGCCAGCCCAGGGGAAGGGATGTGTCCAGGTATCCATCAGGAATGAAGTCTGGAGGAAGCCTTTATGTTCAAAGAAAGCCGTACATCGGAGAATACAGAAAGCAGCAAACGGCTAAAGTTTTCGTAAACGTACATCAAATAAGCTTTTTCATCGTTTTTTTGCATTCGGCTCTCCTACAGATCATTTGCCATCCATAATGGATTGACAAGCAGGTTCCTGCTGCCGTATTAAATAGATCTTGTGAACAGAAATAATGGATCAATTAAGCCATCGATTCGCAGCTCGCATATTCAACCTCTCGAGGCTCGAAGAGCCACAACGATTCTGCCAGTTTAGAGAGCCAATATTGAATTCTGGCTTCTAAAGGAACAGTCAATTTATTAAGGGTTTTTTTTCTTCTTCTTCTTCTTCTGCACACCAGAGATGATATTTCAGCATTGGTCGGAGACTGCATAAACAGAGGGATAGAATCAAGCTCACGTGAAGTGTTAATACCACTTTAGAAGGCCTTGGTAAGGCCACACTTGGAATCCTACACTCACTTTTGGTCGCCACGATGTAAAAAATATGCTGAGACTCTAGAAAGAGTGCAGAGAAGAGCAACAAAGAGCATTAGGGGACTGGAAGCTAAAACAAATAAAGAACGGTTGCAGGAATTGGGTATGTCCAGTCTGGAGAAGTGAAAGATTGGGCAGGACATGATAGCAGTCTTCCAGTATTTGAGGAGTTGTCACAAAGAAGAAGGGGTCAACCTATTCTCCAAAGCACCGGAAGGCAAGACAAGAAGCAACAGAGGAAAAGTATCCGTTGTAATTGTCTGCAAATACTGCGAGTTCAAATCTCACCAGGCTCAAGGTTGACTCAGCCTTCCATCCTTTCTAAGGTTGGTAAAATGAGGACCCAGATTGTGGGGGCAATAAGCTGACTTTGTATAAATATACAAAAGGATGAAGGCTATTGCTTAGCGCACTGTAAGCCGCCCTGAGTCTCTGGAGAAGGGCGGCATATAAATCGAACCAATAAATAAATAAATAAATATCCAAGGAGAGAAGCAACTTAGAACTAAGGAGGAATTTCTTGATAATTACAACAAATAACTAGTGGAACAGCTTGCCATCAGTGGCTGTGCGTGCTCCATGACTGGAGGCTTTTAAGAAGAGACTGGACAACTATTTGTCTGAAATGCTATAGGGCAGTGATGGCTAACCTATTTGCCGCCGTGTACCAAAAGCAGGGAGGTTGCCGGGGGGGGGGGGTGTTTGTCGCACACACGTGTGCCCACACCCAAAATTCAATGCCCCCCACACATGCATGCGCAAATCCCCCCCCTCTTTTGGCACATGACAGCAAAAAAGTTACAGGTGGGCCCGGTAGGCTCCTTTTTCGCTTTCTCCAGGCTCCAGAGGCTTTCTTGGAGACTGGGGAGGGCAAAAATAGCCTTCCCCACCCCACCCCCACGGAGGCCCTCCGGAGGCCAGAAACAGCCCATTTCCAGTGAGCCCAGAAGGCCCGTTTTTCACTCTCCCCAGGCTCCAG
Source organism: Arizona elegans (assembly GCA_022577455.1). NCBI lineage: Eukaryota > Metazoa > Chordata > Lepidosauria > Squamata > Colubridae > Arizona > Arizona elegans. The sequence continues at coordinate 2,017,410 of JAKOOJ010000062.1, read as the reverse complement.
AGGCTTACTTGGACACTGGGGAGGGCAAAAACAGCCTTCCCCACCCCCATCCCCCCGGAGGCCCTCCGGAGGCCAGAAACGGCCCATTTCCCAACTTCCAGTGACTCCAGAAGGACCGTTTTTCGCTCTCTCCAGGCTCCAGAGGCTTTCTTGGACACTGGGGAGGGCAAAAACAGCCTTCCCCACCCCCCTGGAGGCCCTCCAGAGACCGGAAACGGTCCATTTCCCGACTTCCAGTGGGCCCAGAAGGCCCGCAAACCAGCTGGGCGGTGCGCCCATGGCCACTGAAGCTGAGCTAGAGCAACGCTCGCGTGCCCACAGATATGGCTCTGTGGCATGCGTGCCATAGGTTCGCCATCACGGGTATAGGGTTTCCTGTCTGAGCAAGGGGTTGGACAAGAAGGCCTCCAAGGTCCCTTCCAACTCTGGTTATTCTGCATTTTTTTCCAAGTTACAGCAAAGTACATAATCAGGCTTTTTTACTCATTGCTTCTTAGAGAAAAGTTGGAATTATCAACCTCACGGTTCATCAACAATGCTTATCAAAATTTGCTTTTTTATAAAAGGAATTATTTTGCATGATGGAAAGACATCAAGCGATATTCCTGCCGAACTAGCATATGGCAAAATTCAAAAATGCCTTTTCTTTTTAAAGTTCAGGAACAAAAAGCTGCCTAAAATTTAAACGAAAATAAACGATTAACTTAAATCGGAGTTGCCAATGATCTGTCACCTAATCGTTAAGTCTAACAACTGGCGTTAGACGTATTGTGTTTTTAATCCACCCAATTGCTTAGAGATTTTATAAGGTCGGAAAAGCTGATTTTTTTTTTTTCTGCTTATTACAGTTTGCTCCAGTGTGATCATGGCAAAGATGACGGTTAAAGAAAACCCAAGCCAAAATGGAAATCAGTTTAAAATGCATTGAAGCACTCGGCAAAATGGCATCAAACCTTAGAAAAGTGGTGAAAAACTGCTATGAAATAAGCCATCTAGCATATGGAAAATTATCACGGCATTATAAGCGGAAAATAAAAATATAGCCCATTTCTGACTGGAGCAACCTTCTACCACTACAGAAATCTTTGCAATTTCCAGGACCTAAAAGTTATAGAATCATCTAAACCAGGGGTCACCAATCTTTTGAACCTCAAGGACCACTAAATTCATAATTTTAAATCCCGCGGACCATTAATATGATCTGCATAATGACCGGCTGGGTGGGTGTGGTTAGGTGGTCATGTGACTGGATGGGTGTGGCCAGCTCCTCGCCTCTCCGCTGTTCGCTGTTCGAACAGGTAGCGGCACACTGCCCCGGCGTAATACCGTCCTATTTAGCCATGTTTTCAAGGCCGGCTGCATGTGTGAAAGGCGCGCGCACGCGGGGCGAAACAGTGGTAAGAATATGTGCAACCCACCTCTGCTTACGACCGCAAATGAGGCCAAAATTTCCATTCCCAAGCAGGAGAGCTGTTAAGTGAGTTTTGCCCCCATTTTATGACCTTTCTTGCCATGGTTGTTAAGTGAATCATTTGACAAACAAATCAGTTTCCTGGTGGGGAATCCCAGAAAACTAGCAAAAAGCAAACCACGGTGCTTAAGACGTACCTTGCTGAGATGCTGCCAGCATCTTCCCAACTCTGAATAAGCAACTCGGTTTTTTGTTTTTTTTTTGAAATCCCTCTTGCTAGGCAAAATTGCTAGAGGGTGCAATCTTTTCTTTTTCCAATCTGAGAATCCTAGCCAGAAGTACGGATATAGGCAAAATAGGATTTTAAGCGAGGGCTGAAAAGGTCTGGAAAATCTGAAATATTTTGACCGAAACTCTTTTCCGACGTCGATATTTGATTTCAATTCAACTTTGAAATTCAGTGAGGTCAAAGACAGGTAACCAACAAAATAAAATTTAAGATGAGTCAAAATTCTTTTGTAAAACAGGCTAACACCTAAATAAGTGAGATCCAAGATGCAACCTATATTAAATATAGGTAGTCCTTGATTTATGACCACAATTTGAGCTCAAATTTTCTGTTGATAGTTCTATTGTTAAGTGGACTTTCTTTCTTTCTTTCTTTCTTTCTTTCTTTCTTTCTTTCTTTCTTTCTTTTTTCCTTCTTTCCTTCCTTCCTTCCTTCCTTCCTTCCTTCCTTCCTTTTCTTTTTCATTCTTTCTTTCTCAAGAAAGTCCAGTTGCCTCTTGAACAAAAAGCACCTTTGGGACAATCAAATTCAGAGAGCACCAAGGATCCCACAGTCATTGCCCTCCTCCTCCTCCTCTATTCCATAAACCCCACTGCTTTCTAACACTGATGACGTTACCTAATTGGGTAATGAAAGGTCTGCAAAAAAACAACCAAGCTCAGAGAGCATCAAGGACCCCCAAAAATGCAACTCTTTTCTATTTACCATTCAATACTGCAGAGGGGGGTGGGGTGGAGGATTCCAAAGCGGGCTCCTTTTGAGATTCTCGATACCTGCCCAGGGTGAAGACCCTCACCCAGGTTTACCCAGGACGGTAACTGGCAGGGATCGCTTCCAAAGCTCTTATAACCTTTCTAAGCTTACTGTGCAACCAATACCCTCTAGAGCAGAGGTCTTCAAACTCGGCAGCTTTAAGACTTGTGGACTTCAACTCCCAGAATTCTCCAGCCAGCGCTGGCTGGAGAATTCTGGGAGTTGAAGTCCACAAGTCTTAAAGCTGCCGAGTTTGAAGACCTCTGCTCTAGAGACGCTCCGGGAAGGGAAACATTGGAGATTTCAGATGAAGGATTGAAATACATTTTTACTGAATCCCACAATTCGCAGTGAGACCAAAATATATCGAAAACCCGTCACACGCAACTAAAGTGTCTTTTTTTTTTAAAAAAAAAAAATCCATTTTGCACTGCGGGGGAAAGGCTTTCTGTATATTTGTATATTCAAGCGCCAACATCTGTCCCGGCGCTGCCGTCGGAGGGAAGCCCATTAGCATAAAATTTAACGATGTCAAATAAGTGGATGTGAAATAGGAACTGCGCGAGAGGCACTCTTTTCCAAAGCCTCTGACGGAAACGTCGGCTGTTTAGAAATGCAAATGTAAAAGCCATTATGCTCAATAATTATAGGAAAATATGAACAGTTCAGCATGTTTTTTCCCAGCCCTGATGGCGGTTAATGGGATGTACGCTTATGTAAATAACTACTATTAAAGCTAATGCCGGGAGAGGGGTGGGGGAGAGAGAAAAAAACACCTAATAAATTCACACTAAAGCAACTGATTTAGTACGCTTTTAAAAAGGCCGGCAGCTCAGCGCCGGCTTATTAGGAAAGAGCTCGTTCTTATGTCGCTCTTACAAAGTCATTGCAACTCCATCCATTAACCGGCATTAATGAAAATGGAACACCTAAACAAATTGTGTGTGGGGGGGGAGGTGGGGGGGGGGCGTCTCAGCGGTTTTCCTGGAAGACAAAATACAGAGGGATAACCGGCATGGGGGCTTTGAGGAGAACCTCTCAGACACACAATTTTATGGCTACAGCTGTTGTGGCCCACCAGCGACCTGTGCGGATCGTGGCTGATCCCAACGACGAGGAGGCTGGTGTGGTGTTGCGCCAGCAGCCTGTACAGCCGGTGCTCGAGTCGGACAGCGAGGAGGCTGAAGAGGATGTGGTGCCAGAGGCAGAGGCTCAGCCAGGCCCTTCAGAACCTCCAGAGGCTCCTTCAAGTGGAGAGAGCGAAGTGGAGGAGCCTCTCCTCAATGCTTGAGCACGCAGGGCTGCCAAAAGGCAGGGGTGGCTACTCAGGAGGAGGAGGTCTCCTCAAGAGTAAGGCTTGAGGATAATTGGCCACTCCCTTAGCCTATTTAAGTCACATGCCTTTAGTAAGTTTCTTGCTGGAAACAACTTGTAATTATCATCAGAGCATTTTGGTTTATCGTATCTTGTTTTCTGGGCTGGTTGCCAAGCTTTACCGGTCTTGTTTATTCTTGCTACTTAATAAATTTGATAAGGACCGTTGGTGTGTGTCAATATCCTCGGAAATCCGGAGCTAGGGCAGAACAACCGCCTGTCTTTCCTACATGGAGACCCAGGGGTATTTCTCGTGCCCCCCCCCCCCAAAATGAATGGCTCTTTCTCTTAATCTGTCACGGATTTATCAGAGTCTGGTTCTGAAGAAGAGGGGGAGGAGGAAGAGGACGACTGTGCGGTCCTTGGTATTCTCTGCTTGTTTTCTTGCAGATGTTTCATGACCCAACTAAGTAACATTGTCAACCATGGTGGGTTGCCCCCAGTTCGCACCAGTTCTGTAAAACCGGTAGTAAAACCGGCGGGAAGCTCCGCCCACCGACCCCGATGTCATCAAAATGCTTCTGCGCATGCCCCTTCGCGGCCCCGTTGCAAACCGGTAGTAAAGGTAAGTAGAACCCACCCCTGATCTTCAATGCTAGAAGGGAGTGGGGTTTGCGAGGAGGAGGAGGAGGAAGAGGAGGAGGAATCCTTGATGCTCTCTGAACTTGGTGGTTTTCTTGCAGACGTTTCACTACCCAACTAGGTAACTTCATCAGTGCTAAAAGGGAATGTGGTTTGTGGAGAGGAGGAGGTGGGAGGAGGAGGAGAAGGAACAACCGGGACCATTTGATGGGGATGTCATGTCTCCCTTGGTATGTTTGGAGAGGCTGGGGGCTGAGGATTATGTTGTCCCATGCAGTTCTTGCAACATGGTAGATAGAAGTAGTAGCAGCAAGGACAAGGACAAGAAGTAGAAGCAAGGGAGCAAAGATAAAGGAACTCTTAAATACACAGAACAGTTAAGCTAAGTCACGCCCAGGCTCCGAGAGGTCTGAAATGGCTCACAACAAATCTTGTGTCTCAGTCACCAAACCGTTCCCAATGGCTGACTTGTTGTTATGGCTATTCCAGTTCATAAATTCTTATACACTGACAGGAGACCCCATACCATTTCAGACAAGTGGCTGTCCAATCTCTTCTTAAAAACCTCCACTGATGAAGCACCCACAACTTCTTGAGGCAAACTCTTCCACTGGTTAATTGTTCTCACTGACTGGAAATTTCTTCTTAGTTCTAGGTTGCTCCTCTCCTTGGTTAGTTTCCATCTGTTGCTTCTTCTTCTGCCCTTTGGTGCTTTGGATAATAATTTGACCTCCTCCTCTTTGTGGCAACCCCTCAAATATTGGAAAACTGCTATCACATCCCCCCTAGTCCTTCTTTTCTCTAGACTGGCCGTGCCCAAATCCTGCAACTATTCTTCGTAAGTTTTTGTCTCCAGGCCTTTAATCATCGTAGTTGCTCTTAATTTTTCTCTCTTATGTGTGCACTGGGCTGTTCTGTGCATAGCATTTATGTGGTCCTTCTTCCACCAGTCAACCAATGTTGATTGGTGTATTGATAGCCAGCAATTGGTGTTTGTTTCTGTGATGCCAAGCCTCAGCTTCTAAGTACCCGATAAGCTGGTGGTAAATCAGCACTCCTGTTGACTGATGAAGGGCCCATTTCCAAGGCTCCAATCATTTCCCTGGCTGTTTTTATACCTGCTCGGCCAACAATCTTAGTAGCTGCGAAACTGAATGTATGTCCTTCTTCATTGCAACGGGAGACTGGGTCTCCATGCCTGACCGCTCGCTTGGGTTCTTGCAATCTAGTGGTTAGCTTCCCCCGTCTATCCTACATAGAATAGAATAGATTAGAATAGAAAATAGAATAGAATAGAAAATAGAATAGAATAGAATAGAATAGAATAGAATAGAATAGAATAGAATAGAATAGAATAGAATAGAATAGAATAGAATAGAATAGAATAGAATAGAATAGAATAGAATTCTTTATTGGCCAAGTGTGATTGGACACACAGGGACAATCCATGCAGGGGATCTGGTAGATTATAGAGTAACATTATATTACCCAGTAGAGACAAAGTAATTGGCAGGAGCATTAAATGCAGGCAGTCCTCGACTTACGACAGTTCATTTAGGGACCATTTGAAGTTAGAACGGCACTGAAAAAAAGTGACTTACGGCTGTTTTTCACACGAATGACCATTGCGGCATCCCCAGGGTCACCTCATCAAAATTCAGACGCTTGCCAACTGACTCGTGTTTATGACGGTCGCAGTGCCCCGGGGTCACGTGATCCCCTTTTACGACCTTCTGACAAGCAGATTTCAATAGGGAAATCAGACTCCCTTAACAATTGAGTTAGTAACTTAACTGCTGCGGTGATTCGCTTGACAACTGTGGCAAGAAAGGTGGTAAAATGGGACAAAGCTCATTTAACAACGGTCTCACTTAGCAACAGAAATGTGGGCCTCAACTGTGGTCGTAAACCGAGGGAACGACCTGTATTTCAATATCTCTGAGTCCAGGTTTCTAGTCCATTGGCTGCAGCGCAGGCTCGAGCAATAAATGATCTCATTCCCTGCTTTCCCCTTGCAGATAGAAGACCTCAGGCCCACTGGTGTCCTCGCAGCCCAAGTGGTGGCAAGCAGAACATATCTCAGTGGGCCAGCCCCTGGGGCACCTGCAAAAAACTGTAACACCATGTTTCTCTGAAAATAAGACCCAACCAGAAAATAAGCCCTAGCATAATTTTTTTAGTATGCACCTAATATAAACCCTACCCTGCCCCTTTGCGGCTGCGAGCAATCAGACGGTAGGACAGAGTGGGTGGGCAGCCACGCAGCACGTTCGGCCTGGAGGTAGCAGCACTCCCACTCATCTGTGCTGCATGGGCTTCGCAGCCCCAGAGTGCACCAGCCTTCGGCCTCGCGTGCTCGCTGCCTCCTGTACATGGAAAAATAAGATCCTCCAAAAATAAGCCCTAATGTGTCTTTTGGACCAAAAATAAATATAAAACCCAATCTTATTTTTGGAGAAACACAGGTAATAATGGAACGTGTGGATGATCTGGAGGGAGGGAGGGAGGGAGGAAAGAGACGCTTCCTGGGAAACAACCAGCTATTCTCCAAAGCACCTGAGGGCAGGACAAGAAGCAACGGATGGAAACTAATCAAGGAGAGAAGCAACCTAGAATGAGAAATTTCCTGACAGTTAGAACAATTAACCAGTGGAACAGCTTGCCACCAGAAGTTGTGAATGCTCCAACATTGGAGGCTTTTAAGAAGAGGCTGGACAGTCACTTGTCTGGGATGGTATAGTCGAAGTTCCATAAAGATTCCATAAACTATTTTACAGAGGATACAAGGGATAGAAACTAATCCAAGAGAGAAATTAACCAAGGAGAGAAGCGTCCTAACAGTGAGGACAATTAACTAGTGGAACGGGAGTTGCCTTCAGAAGTCGTGAGTGCTTCATCACTGGAGGTTTTTAAAAAGAGATTGGACAGTCATTTGTCTGGAACGGTATCGGGGTTCCTGCTTGAGCAGGGGGCTGGACTAGAAGACCTCCAAGGTCCCTTCCAACTCTTTGTTATTCTCTTATCCTGTCACAGCCTGGTCTACAGAGCTAATAGGGGGCAGAGTACCCAAGACAGCAGGATGGGGGCTACACCGCATTGTAGGGTAGGCTCTTCAAGATAAATACAGACGTATATAATATATTAAAAGTAATAGCTAGATATAAAGATTAGAGGTTGAAAGACGATGTATGTATGTACGTTCTAATGATACTGTTATTGTTATTAGAATGGAGGACTAATATGTTGAACAATTAAATAATGAAGGTTTATATTTTGATACAAATATGTATAAGAATATTATTACAATTACACAAATAAATAACAAATATTAATGATAATATTAATACTATCACTACTACTTGCATTCAAATGAATGATACCCAGATGCCTCATTGTTCATGCATTGAGATTGATGTGTATTCAAAAAATAAATAAATAAATAATAAAAAAAAGACAAATACAGACACTAGGGGCCTCTGCAGAGAGTCCTTTGAGGTTTAATCTGGCACAGCCAATATTTGGGGCCAGGAGCCATCCTATAAATGTGCCCCCGCTAATCCTCCTATCCAAAGCCTCCATCCAACAGTTCAATTCTGCTTTTGTTCTCCAAAGCGCTCCAATGTTCAAGGGAAGGTCTCAAGCCACGGATTGCCCCGAAGGAGGCAAAAAGAAAAAGAACTCTCTTCAAACGCATCTCTGAACTTTGATCTATTTTAAATACTTGGCATTACTTTAATGCCGGATTTTCCTTGATGTTTAGTTTAGGAGTTCATCACATTTTCAAGGGATGCCTGATTAACCCAACAGCTGGCGACCGCGTCTTCCACGGTTAACAAGTTCCTTAAATGCAGAGATTACTTAACCAATGTCGCCATGAGGGGGTGGGTGAGGAGTTAAATATTCACGGACTTTTTCGTAAGTTGCACGTTTGATTTATTACGCTATCGTGGCCTGCATTGAACAACTTAGCCAGGAGTATCCCCAACTTCTCATGATAGACACTAGCGGCCCCAATATCCAGAATCTGCCTCCTTTAGAAATTGTTTCACTTGCTTTCCTCTCTGGAAAAAAACAACATTTATTATTTTTGTTTAATTAGATTTTCTTCCTGCCTTTGTAAGTAACTCAGGGCAAGGAACATGACTAATGCTTTTCCCTCCTCCTATTTTCCCTACAACAACAATCCTGTGAGGTGGGTTGGGTTGGGCTGAGAGAGAGAGACTGCTCCAAAGTCACCCAGCCGGCTTTTGTTCCTAAGGTGGGACTAGAACTCACAGACTCCTGGTGATTGGCCTAAAATCACTTACAGGGCTTTCATGCCTAATGCAGGACTAGAACTCACAGTCTCCTGGTGATTGGTCCAAAGTCACCCAGCCGGCTTTCGTGCCTAAGGCAGGACTAGAACTCACAGACACCTGGTGATTGGCCTAAAATCACCTACGGGGCTTTCGTGCCTAATGCAGGACTAGAACTCACAGTCTCCTGGTGATTGGTCCAAAGTCACCCAGCCGGCTTTCGTGCCTAAGGCAGGACTAGAACTCACAAGACACCTGGTGATTGGCCTAAAATCACCTACGGGGCTTTCATGCCTAATGCAGGACTAGAACTCACAGTCTCCTGGTGATTGGTCCAAAGTCACCCAGCCGGCTTTCGTGCCTAAGGCAGGACTAGAACTCACAGACACCTGGTGATTGGCCTAAAATCACCTACGGGGCTTTCATGCCTAATGCAGGACTAGAACTCACAGTCTCCTGGTGATTGGTCCAAAGTCACCCAGCCGGCTTTCGTTCCTAAGGCAGGACTAGAACTCACAGACACCTGGTGATTGGCCTAAAATCACCTACAGGGCTTTCGTGCCTAATGCAGGACTAGAACTCACAGTCTCCTGGTGATTGGTCCAAAGTCACCCAGCCGGCTTTCGTGCCTAAGGCAGGACTAGAACTCACAGACACCTGGTGATTGGCCTAAAATCACCTACGGGGCTTTCATGCCTAATGCAGGACTAGAACTCACAGTCTCCTGGTGATTGGTCCAAAGTCACCCAGCCGGCTTTCGTGCCTAAGGCAGGACTAGAACTCACAGACACCTGGTGATTGGCCTAAAATCACCTACAGGGCTTTCGTGCCTAATGCAGGACTAGAACTCACAGTCTCCTGGTGATTGGTCCAAAGTCACCCAGCCGGCTTTCGTTCCTAAGGCAGGACTAGAACTCACAGACACCTGGTGATTGGCCTAAAATCACCTACGGGGCTTTCATGCCTAATGCAGGACTAGAACTCACAGTCTCCTGGTGATTGGTCCAAAGTCACCCAGCCGGCTTTTGTGCCTAAGGTGGGACTAGAACTCACTATCTCCTGGTTTCCAGCTTGGTGCCTGAAACCACTACTACCCCAAACTGGTTCTCGTCTCGAGATTGAGATGGGACTAGATCTCACAGTCTCCTAGTTTGGACGCCAGCACCTTAACCACACCACCAAATTGGCTCTCAAAATAATAATGATAAAAAAAATATTTTGTGCATCCTGCAGCAAGCAGTACCAAAATTGAGAGGCATCCTCCGGTAAAAGACACCCACATCCCTACTCATCCACAGGTATTTCAAGATCTCCCTGAGGCTGAAAAGTTTACATTTCCGAGACTTTTATTACCAGAGAAACGTGTTATTTCTTATGATACAAAAGATGTTGGGGGAAAAACAGCACCACCCTAATTAAATAAAAGAATCCCATTATCTCCCACTGGCAATATCCCGTTTTGTTCTTCCAAGATTCTGAGGTTGCAAAAGGAGAAATCAGACGTGGGGGCAGCCCAGTATTAACGGTGGTTTGCCATCTAGAATTGTTCCTTTTATTTATGAACCTGTTCCATTTTTCTAATGCCGCCCTCTCCCAAGGCTCGGGGTAGGGTACAAAGTCATAAAATAACCACAAAGCACAACGATCAATCCCTACACATAAAACAGCATAAAAATCCGTAACTCGGGAAACGTCTTGCTAAAGGTCACCCCAGGAAAATGGCTGGGTATTAAATGCCTGTTTAAAAACAAATGGATTTTTTTTTTTAATCTATCTAGCAGGGCAAGGGTTTTAGGCTATCCCGGGGATGAGCCTGTCTTAGCCTAGCCTTCAAGCGGAAGCAATACCCGAATCTAGGAACTATCAACTCAGACAAACAATCAAAAGAGTTTAAAAAAAAAAATAGCCTAATCTAGGAACCACCAAGAATACTCCCACCAACGCTTGTATGTAAACAGAGAGTAAACCCTGCTACCACTGATGATGTTATCTAGTTGGAAAATAAAACATCTATAAGAAAACTACCAAGCTCAGAGAGCACCAAGGACCCCACAGTCCTCTTCCTCCCCACCCCCTTCCTCCCTGCAAACTCCACTCCTTCTTACAATGATGAAGTTACCTAATGGGTCATGAAATGTCTGTAAGAAAAGCTCAGAGAGCATCAAGGATCCCACAGTTCAACCCTAAGCTATAAATATTCTCTTGATATCTATCTATCATCTATCTATTATCTATCTATTGCCTTTCTCTCTCTCTATTATCTATTATCTATCAATCTATCTATCATCTATCTATCTATCTATCAATCTATCATCTATCTATTGTGTCTGTCTGTCTGTCTGTCTGTCTATCTATCTATCTAACATCTATCTAATATGTATGTTTTTATTTGGCTGAGTCCCTCGAGAGAAGGTGTGATATATAAATTCGAAATTAAATAAATAAATAAATAAATAAATAAATAAATAAATAAATAAAGTAAACATCTATCTACCATGTTTCCCCCAAAATAAGACATCCCCTGATAATAAGCCCAATCGGATTTTTGAATGCATGGCAATAAGGCCAAGCTCTTATTTCAGGGTTCAAAAAAATATAAGACAGGGTCTTATTTTCGGGGAAACACAGTATCTACCTACTATAGTTTCAAGATAATCCTATTCCACTGCTGGAATAGCCCAGACCTTCACCCAATTGAAAATCTATGGAGCCAATTTAAGAAACTTGTTAGTCAGAACCGACCCAGCAATAAAACCCAGTTAATAGAAACCATCCTTCAATCTTGCTTTCACATTAGAACAGCTGCAAAACTCAAAGATTTGGTTCACTCCATGGGATGACATTGTAAGGCCGTCCTTCATGCTAAAGGTTATCCAACGAAGTATTAACTGACATGGTGATGATTTTTGTATATCTCGTTTTTTCTACGTGTTTAACTTTTCTTCTTTATACTGTAACTGCTATTCTAATAGCAAATCCTTCCTAAAAGTTATTGCATTACATTCTTGCTTAAATTCTCTTTCCATTGATAATTTTATGGTACTACTCCCCCCCCAAAAAGTGGTGTTATTAGCTAGTTTTAGAAAATACACTTTTCCCAAAAGGTTTCCACAATTTTGGCCACTCCTGTATGTCCAGAAAAGGCTAAGCATTTTTATTCCATTTTTTAAAAGTCACTGATACCGTTCTTTGGCTACGGAAGAGATTCCGAACATTTTTGACATTAAGCAATCGGAGGAAAGAAAAGGGTCTTGAAGCGTTCATGCAAGAAGAGTAAGAAAATGTGTAGTTAAATTTATATTGTTTTAAATTACGTCCTTGTTTTATGTGTATCTACTTTCTGTCCCTCTTTATGTAGCGTAAAATTGCAGATATTATTAACCTGCTGCCATTTGGGCCAAACTCCTCTGGAAAGCAGCATGAAATGCTCCAACAATCTGTCCCCAGCAAGGTGAAAATTCAGCCGCAGATGGGAGATATTTCTGTCTCAAGAGCTTGGAACAAATTTATTACCATTAATGGAAGTTGTCGAGGTTAAAAACATGCCGAAAGAGGATGAATCTCCTGGAATGTACATCCCACCTCTTGAACCAGAGATAAAACTCAAAAACTTAGAACACTCTGCCCCGGGAGACAAAATGACTGGTTCCAAATGGTTGCAAAGAAAGGTTTTAAATTAAATATAAATAAAGTTTAACTGCCCGGCAGAGCAAACCAGAAGCCAGGATGGAGTTCAAAAGTGCTGCAAATTTATTCCATGCAACCTACGCGCAAGAATCCGATCTACTAACACCCATAACTTTTGAAAGCAAGCCCTTCCACGGATTAATTGTTCTCACTGTCAGGAAATTTCTCCTTAGTTCTAGGTTGCTTCTCTCCTTGATTAGTTTCCACCCATTGCTTCTTGTCCTGCCCTCCGGTGCTTTGGGGAATAGCTTGACTCCCTTTTCTCTGTGACAACCCCTGAGATATTGGAAGACTGCTATCATGTCTCCCCTAGTCCTTCTCTTCATCAAACTAGACAGACCCAGTTCTTGCAATCGTTCTTCATATGTCTATGGAGATTCTCAGTCATCCAAGTCACGGTTCTCCCACAGGTGTTTTTTTTCAAGAGGCAACTGGACTTTCTGTTTTTTTTCTTTGAAGACATTTTGCTTCTCATCCAAGAAGCTTCTTCAGCTCTGACCAAATGGTGAGGAATGGAAGGATTTATATTCCTTGCAGACAGCTGGTCCTTTGCATTCTTTTAGAGGGTCATTGAGGTCTTTTTCGCGGACGCTTTTGATCAAGTGGGATCCATTCTATGACTGCCTTGGTCCACCTACCCTCAGTTCTTCTTGCTAGGTGACCAGCCTGTTTCCATTTCAATTCTTTTACTCTTTTGACGGCATCGTATACTTTCATTGCTTGTACATATAAAGTGTAGATTTTATATCTATATCTATATTATCTTATTATCTATATTGATCATTTATCTATCTATCCATCTATCTATCCATCTATATATGATCTATATTTATCATCTATCATGTATCTATGTATCTATCATCTTTCTATTTATCTCTATCATCTATCTATCTATCTATCATCTATGTATCTATCATCTATCTCTATCATCTATCATCTTTCTATCTCTATCATCTATCTATCTATCTATCTATCATCTTTCTTTCTATATCTATCCATCCATCTATCTATCATCTATGTATCTATCATCTATCTATCATCTATCTATCTATCTATCTATCATCTTTCTTTCTATATCTATCCATCCATCTATCTATCATCTATGTATCTATCATCTATCTATCATCTATCTATCTATCTATCTATCTATCTATCATCTTTCTTTCTATATCTATCCATCCATCTATCTATCATCTATCTATCTATCTATCTATCTATCTATCTATCTATCTATCTATCTATCTATCTATACTTTATATGTAGAAGAAGCAACGCCATCAAGAGAGTAAAAGAATCCGCTGGCTGGATACCCCTTGCTGAGAATAAAATTTCAGACGAACGTGTCCTCTGGACACTTGGACTTTTTAAATGTTTGGAAACGACATCTTTATACAAGCGAATGCCGGCGGAGGCAAATAAGCTGGAAAAAAACTCCCGGAGCTGGCCTATAATGCATCCTTTTAAAAAAAAAAATTAAAAAAAAGTTTTGCAGGATAGCCTGTTCAAAAGCACAGCTGGGCACAATAAACCTGGTTTCCTTTTTTTTCTTTGCATGTAATTTACTGCCCTCCTGACCTGTATAAACATCAACCGCTTTGGCAGTCTAAATGCCTGCTCGGAGGCGCTGGTGCGGATTTTAAATATTGCATGTGTGAAAGGTTTTCAAAGCACGTCCTTTGGAAGTGGGAAATATTATATTTCCATCGGCTGCAGCGGCTTCGGCCCCGGGGAAGTTGTGATCTTGAGGATTGTGGGGAGACATCTGGTTTTTGTTTCGAAAGAGAAACCCAGCGGGCTGGAATTTCCTTTTTTTTTTTTTTACAGGAATGATTCAATTAAAACTTCCTAAACTGGATCTAGTTGGTTAATCCCAACAACTGTGCCATTGTTCAAATTGTGTTGTGTGTGCCGGCAACAGATTGTGTAATTGCGGGGTCCTCGGTGCGCTCGGCTGGGTTTCCTGCAGACGTCTCCCGACCCAGCTAGGTAACATCATCAATGCTAGAAGGGAGCGGGGTTTTCCTCTTTGTTCGTATGTTAGTGGCTTGGCCGGTCAGTGTTGTTGGGGAATGGTCTTGGTAGTTCCTTGATTAGGCTGTCGTTAATTTATTATGAGATTTATATTTCTTGCAGTCCTCTGGTCATTAGTATTCCCTCTGAGAGTCATTGAGGCCACTTGGAGGTTCATCTGTGCCCACGGGGTCATCTCTAGTGCAAATGGGTGTGGAGCCTTCTTGGAACTGCTGAAAGGACAGTGTTGTTCAGGTGAGCCTGAGGACTACAGAAAAACATCCAAGTGGCCTCAACGACCCTCTAAAAGAATGCAAATGACCAGCTGTCTGCAAGGAGTATAAATCCTTCCATTCCCACCATCCAGTCAGAGCTGAGGAAGCTTCTTGGATGAGAAGCAAAACATCTTCAGAGAAAAACCAAGAAAGTCTAGTTCCCTCTTAAAAAAGCACCTTTGGGACAACCAGGACCTGGATGGTTGAGAAAAACTCCATAGATGTTCTTCATATGTTTCATTTAAAAACATGTTAACAGCTGACCCTCATTTGCAAATGCTCAATGAAATTCTGGCCATTCAAATATTCCCATTAGCATTAAGAGTTAAGCTCAGCCAGTTTATCACCAAGCCTTCCATCCGCGCCCAAATGTGCATTTATTCACTTCCTAATCCCGAGACCCACAACCCACTTACGGCCCTAGATTAACACACTCCACTAAGAAATAACAGCATGTTTCGGGTTTGGCTCAGTAAGTCACGCAAGACGCAGCCATCGCAAGGGGGTAAAATCACGATTTATGGCTTAGTAACGAACCCAACCACTTAAGGGCTGTGATTTAACACACCGCGAATAAAGCAAACTCAGGCTTGGCAGGAAAGCGGGAAGCCAGTCAGTCGATCCTACCATCATGTGCCATATTCTCATTGAGGGAAGTAACCCCCCTCCTAGAAGAATGAAAGTATTTTGAGATACATTTATTAAAAAGGCAGCCTATTATATTTCTCCTAAAAGAGAAAGAGAAATCTTAAGGGAGACAGAGACTCAGAGCCCCAGCTCCCTGTCCCCAGCAGATATTTGGTGCCCATTGAGAAGGACTGGGCCAACCTATCTACAAGACAAAAGACCTTCAGCTCCAGGGTGATGGGATTAAGACAAGACCCTCCAAACACATAATAGGATTATCTAGCAGCAGGGCTCACTGCATTACAAAATCTCCTAAGGACATTGCATCAGAGACCAAACTTGAACCAAACTTATCTCAGACAAACACGACCCCATGTGGCCCCATGGGAGTCTGACAACAGCCAATAGAATACATGTTCTTGCACAGGAACAGGAAGCTCAAGTGTTTAGCCCAAGAGAAGGTATAAAAGCCCCTCATTCTCAACCCCATGTGTTCAGCTGCACCAGAGAACCGTATGCTTGGTGGTTCTGCTTTATCATTAAACCATCTTTCCAATCAGCTTCCACGTTTCCAGTCTCTCTCTCCCAGCTTGGAATTGAACCAGATGGATATTTCTTCCAACACCGTGGTTTCGTTTTTAAAATTGGGGAGGGGGGCAGACGCCTTCCCCTTTTGGCGGAAGGCTTCAAGCAAGCCCTCACACAGCATTTACCAAGTCTTAAACACCAGCTTCTCCCCATTACCCCCTCTGCAAGTCCTGCTATGTTGCCTCAAGACAGATAGTCCTCGATGTACGACCACAGTTGAGCCCAACATTTCTGTTTGCTGAACAAGACAGTTGTTGGGCGAGTTATGCCCCATTTGACGGACTTTCCGGCCAACACTGATAAGGGAATCAGTGTTCTGCCCCAGCTACAGATCCCAAAGAACACAGCACACACAAAGTCTGTACCAAAACTTAATTTACTAAAATAACTCCGTCTTTTTCAAAACAAAGGCTGTTAAGAAACTTTCTTAACAGCCTACAAGAAACCAAAGATAAAGTAATCACAATCTTACTAAGGTTGGCAGAAAGCCCAGAAGCAATTTGCAGAAAATCCAGATGCGAAGGGGAGTGAACTAAAGTTGTTCCCTACAAATTGCTTCAGTCGGCATTCCTCCTTAAATAGGCTAAGGGAGTGGCCAATTAGCCCCAAGGCTTACTCTCGAGGAGACCTCCTCCTGAGGAGCCACTCCTGCCTTTTGGCAGCTCTGCACGTCCATGCATCGAGAAGAGGCTCCTCCTCTTCTTCCTCTTCACTTATGGGAGCTTCTGGAGGTTCTGAAGGCCCTGGCTGAATCCCTGCCTCTGGCACCACATCTTCTCCAGCCTCCTCATTGTCTGACTTGAGTGCCAGCTGCACAGGCTGCTAGCGAAGCTTTCAAGTTGCCATGAGCAGAAGGGAGGGAGAACTGAAGTGAATTCCATACATTCTTTCTGACCGCAATCAGAAGGAGGGTGTTAGGTTTCAAAGCCAGCCAAAGTGGTTAATTGGAGAATGTGATTTATGACATGGCCAGAGTGGAGGGGAGAGACAGGGTCATAGGGGAACGTAAATCTACGTGGGATCAGTCCTAACTGCATCCGAGTATTGCCGGAATGTTGCTCCTAATAAATGACTATATTTCCTTTGAAGTTTGGATCATGGCTCATGAATTAATTAGGGCATCTTTCGGAAACTTGACACCCAGGATGTGAGAAACTATGACGAAATTGTGTGGTTTTCGTACAGGTCGGCGGTGGCGTACAACCATTTGTTTAGTGACTGTTGGAAGTGACAAGTGCACTGGAAAAAGCAACTGATGAGCATTTTTCACACTTAGGATTGTTGGAGCATCTCCAGGGTCCTGTGATCACACTTCGGATGCTTGGCCACTGACTCATATTTATGACGGTCGAGGTGTCCCTGGGTCATGTGATCCCCTTTTGCAACTTTCTGACAAGCAAAGTCAAGGGGGAAGTCGGATTTGCTTAACGACCGTGTTACTAGCTTAACAACTGCAGGGACTGAATTCACAAATGTGGCGAGAGAGGTTGTAAAATAGGGAAAAACTCATTCAACAACTGCCTTGCTAGCAATGGAAATTTTGGGCTCAATCGTAGTCATAAAGCGAGGAATACCTGTTATACAAATTCAATACACACTTTGGATGGACGAAGGCTTAGCTTTTTTTTTTTTAAAAAAAAAAACTATTTGGTTGGGTAACAAGAAACGAGATCAGCTGCAGCCAGGATGAAAACTATCAACTGCCAACTCCTGCACCCAGCCTCTTCCGAACGTCCACTGGACGGCCAGCCAGGTTTAACTCAACAGTTCAAAAGAGATGTGGACTTCAGAAATGTTGCATTTGAGCTTTGAGATGAAACCAGGGAGGGGAAAAAAGGAAAAGAAGGGAGGAAGAAAGAAGATAAAGGGAGGGACGGAAGGGAAAAAGGAAAGAGGGAGATAAAAAGAGGGAGGGAGGGAGAGAGGGAGGGAAAGAAAGGAAAGAGGAAGGGAGATAAAGGGAGGGAGTGGGGGAGGGAGGGAGGAAGGAAAAGGAAAGGAAAGGAAAGGAAAGGAAAGGAAAGGAAAGGAAAGGAAAGGAAAGGAAAGGAAAGGAAAGGAAGGAAGATAAAGAGGGAATAGCAATAGCACTTGGACTTATATACCGCTTCACAGCATGGCTCAAGGAAGGGAAGGGAAGGGAAGGGAAGGGAAGGGAAGGGAAGGGAAGGGAAGGGAAGGGAAGGGAAGGGAAGGAGGACTTCAGGGCCCATTAAAACCCTTGATCACCTTTATGATCTGCCATATCTCACCAGATCCCAGCCCTCCTCAACTTCCGTGGGAGAGTCGGGAACGGCTGCAGAAGAGCCGTTGGGGGGAGGGGGGGGCATCTTCCCTAAGGTGAATCCAAAGGAGGGCAATTAAGCAAGAGAGACGGGAGGAAGCAGGCCGTATTTGCTAATGTGCAGATTTTTGCTCTGTTCTTGCGTCAACAAACCTCTCTTGGCGCAGTAAAAGCAACATCCCGGGAACAGCCGGGTGGCCGTTTCCAACTCGAAGGAGCCAGCAGCCCCGGCTGGTAGACCCCCTCGGATTGCTTCTGCATGGCAGCACGGGGGCGATAGGTGCCCAGCTGTAAATTAGGGCAATTTATTTCTCCCTGGTTGTCTTTTCATTCCGTGCAATCAACTCCCCAACTCTCACCCACTGCCCGTTTTAAGGCAAATAATTTAAAAACCAAAGGATATCTTCCCTCTCTTTGATGATGAGGACATTCTGGTCCTCCAGCTGTCTGATCTTCTTCTCAAACGCCTCCTGCTCGGCTTTCAGGCGCTCCTCCGTCACCTCTTTTTCCTCGCTCACTCTGAAAAGAACACAACGCGCACACACAGACCATCAGACCAATACCAGGCGCCAATAGAAGATGGATTTTGATCAGGACTAGCCTGAAGCCCCAATGCCTCGCCTCCCCCCCACCACTCATGATTCCTGCTGCTTCTACGCAAGGGGGCCGTGCTGCTTGCTGCTGCCATGGATTGTGTGTTTGTTTGTGTGGTGTTTTTTATATTGTGGATTCTTAGTGTTGTAAGCCGCCCTAAGGAGCCTGTGTGTGAGTTGGGTGGCCCTGTAAATTGGCTTAATAAATTAACAGATGGATAGAAGATAATAACTGCAGCTCAGGATTGAACAATGGAGTCCTTGATGCTCTCTTAAGCTTGGTGGTTTCCTTGCAGATGTTTCCAGATGGTTTTCGCCCTTAGGTAGGACTAGACCTCACTGTCTCCTGATGATTGGCTCACCCAGCCGGGTTTCACGATTAAAGCAGAAACCGAACTCACCGTCTCCTGGTAAATTGGCCCAAAGTTACCCAGCCGGCTTTCATGGCTAAGGCGGGACTAGAACTTACAGTCTCCAGGTGTATTGGCCCAAAGACAGTTGGCTTTCATGCCTAAAGCAGGACCAGAATTCACAGTCTCCTTTCATGCCTAAGGGAGGACTAGAACTCACAGCTCCTGGTGATTGGCCCAAAGTCAGTTGACGTTCCTGGCTAAGGCGGGACTAGAACTCACAGCTCCTAGTGATTGGCCCAAAGTCAATTGGCTTTCATGCCTAAGGCAGGACTAGAACTCATGATCTCCTTTCGTGCCTAAGGCTAGAACTCCCTGGCTCCTGGTGATTGGCCCAAAGTCACCCAGCCGGCTTTTGTGCCTAAGGCAGGACTAGAACTCAATGTCTCCTGCTAATTGGTCCAAAGTTATCCAGTTGGCTTTCATACCAAGACGGGACTAGAATTTATCATCCCCAGATTTCTAGAGCAAGGTGCCTTCACCAACTGACCCAACTTCACACTTGTAGTTAAACCTTTGTCTAGGCCAGGGGTCTGCAACCTTAAACACTCAAAAGAGCCATTCGAACCCGTTTCCCACAGAAAAGGAAACACCGGGAGCCACAAAACCCTTCCTGTGCCTGACTATCTCTTGAGCGGCCACAAAACTAGCAGATGTAGTTGAATTAAACCTTCTGTTTTCTTCTGAAACTTTTCTTTTCTTGGA
Source organism: Arizona elegans (assembly GCA_022577455.1). Classification (NCBI taxonomy): domain Eukaryota; kingdom Metazoa; phylum Chordata; class Lepidosauria; order Squamata; family Colubridae; genus Arizona; species Arizona elegans. Next base: position 1,997,527 of record JAKOOJ010000062.1, on the reverse strand, counting down.
TTTATCCATGGCTGGTGTACTGGGGTTGAAAAGCTCAATAAATCACGTGCTGGCGGGTGTCGCACATTGGCGGTTGTGATGCATATTTTGAATGACAGGGAGCCGCAGCAGAGGGATGAAAGAGCCACATGCGTCTCCAGAGCCGCAGGTTGCTGATCCCTGGTCTAGGCCAATGGTAGAGAGGCAGAAACCTCAGCCCCACAGAGCCACTCCCAAGGATCAGGCCACATTCACAAGTTAAGTAGCCTCACCCAGCCCAGCCCAAAGCATCCGCCCCATCATAGGAGACCAAAGACAAACTTAGGCGGACTAAACCAGTGGCCATATGTGAACAGGTGGTTCTAAAGAACCAGGATTATTAAACTGGTTCTTTAGAACCACCTGTTCACATATAGCCACTGCTGCTTGCAATTACTGCAAGTTCGAATCTCACCAGGCTCAAGGTTGACTCAGCCTTCCATCCTTTCTAAGGTAGGTGAAATGAGGACCCAGATTGTGGGGGCAATAAGCTGACTTTGTATAAATATACAAAAGTATGAAGGCTATTGCTTAACGCATTGTAAGCCACCCTGAGTCTCCAGAGAAGGGCGGAATATAAATTAAAGCAAAAAAAAAAAAAACTGATCTAAACTGATTAAACCGGCACCTTCTGTATCGATAGCAAGGTGCATGATGACTGCTAGGACTACAATTTCCAGGCACTATCCCTCTGTGGACGCAGCCTAGGACTGACAGTGAGTTCTAGTCCTGGCCTTAGGCAGGAAAGCCAGCTGGTGATTCTCAGCCAATCACCAGGAGATGGTGAATTCTAGTCCTACTTTAAGCATGAAAGCCGGCTGGGCGACTTTGGGCCAATCACCGGGAGACAGTGAGTTCTAGTCCCGTTTTAGGCGTGAAAGCTGGTTGGGTGCCCTTGTGCCAGTCATTCTCTCACAGCACAATTTATCTCCCGGGGTTGTTGCTGTTGTGAGGAAAATACGAGGGGGAAGGAGTAGTAAGTACGTTCGCCACCTTGAGTTGTTTATAAATAAATGTGTGATAAAAATAAAATAAATAACGAAATAAATACATTTGCAGCAGGGGAGACCTTTAGTCAGCTCTCTCTGATCTCTGAGAGAATGTGCTAGAACACTTTGAATAAAGAGAAATCCCTCCAATTCACAAAACCCACAACAGGGAAGGAAATTCTCAGCCTTCCACGTTATCAGACTCCGTTTATAATCACCTTGCAAGCTCCTTAATTAAGTTTGCGATGCGTCTCTTGTCTTCGGGGCATAAATCCTTTAAAGAAGCACTCTTCGTTTCTCCTTTGTCCGGCCCCTAAAAAAAAATCCACATTTGCAAAAAGAATTTCATTAACGTGGAAAGAAACCTCCCTGAATTTACAATACATTATTTTAAGCTGTGAGCCATTATTTTATTCTGTGAGCCACCCCGAGTCCTACAGGAGAAGGGCGTCATATAAATTTGATAAAATAAATAATAAATAAATAAGCACAAACGGCTACTGATTCAGCCATACTTGATTGAGCAAAAGACACGTTTACAAACAATTACAGTGGATAATTCCCCAAATGTTGTATTAGAAGAGTCATTGTTGGCTTATGCTTCCACAAACGAGCTTCACTCAGGGCTGGAAGGAGGAAAAAGAGGATTGCAATATTGCAAGGATCTCAGAAATGGGGGTTTGGACGGGGGGTGGGGGGGTGTAATCCTATTTTTGGAACGAGCTCCCCCCGGAGATATGGAGGATCTCAGACCTGCGCGCTTTTCACCATGCCATCAAAACATTTCTTTTTCAGCAGGCCGGCCTGGCCTAACCTCTCTTTTAAACTTTTAAAAAATTTTAAATTTTAAACTTGTCTTAAGAATTTGGGGTGTTTTAAATTTCGTTTTCTGGGCCAAATTATTTAATTGTATTTTAATGCTTTTTAACATTTGTATTATATGTATTTTATCTGGCTGTTCACCACCCTGAGTCCTTCGGGAGTAGGGAAGTATACAAATTCAATAAATAATAAAATAATAATAATAATTTTTAATCTTTGGGAATTTATCATCTGTAGCTGATACAATTTTTTTGCCAGAAGGAACAATTTGCTACGTAAAACTTCGTGAGATGTGAAGAAATGCACATCACAACCGAAAAAAGGGTAAAAGTACCTTTTGGAAATGTAAAAATAAAAATAAAAATGAATGATTCAAAACCTAGTAGGATTATGGAGACATTTCCTGACAGTGAGAACAATTAATCAGTGGAAGGGTGTTTGCCTTCAGAAGTTGTGGCTTCTCCATCACTGGAGGTTTTTAAGAGATTATAGACAGCCATTTACCTGAAATGGTATAGGGCAGTGATGGCTAACCTTTTTGCCATCGCGTGCCAGGAGCGGGGTGGTGGTGATAGTCACATGTGCGCGTGCCCTCACCTTGCCCCCGTGCATGTACACACGACCCCCCCCTCTCGTGTCACACGATGGCACAATAGGCCCATTTTTTGCTCTCCTGAGCCTTTGTAGGCCCTCTGGAGGCTGAAAATGGGGGGGAGGCCGTTTTCACCCTCCCCAGACTCCTAGAAAGGCTCTGGAGGCCGGGGAGAGAGAAAACGGGCCTTCCCCACCATCCCCCCAAGGTCCTCCAGAGGCAGGAAATAGCCTGTTTCCCTACTTCTGGTGGGCCCAGAAGGCCCAAAAATCAGCTATGCATCCCACAGGTTCACCATCACAGGTATAGGGTTTCCTGCTTGAGCAGGGGGCTGGGCTAGAAGACCTCCAAGGTCTCGTCCAACTCTGTTATTCTGTAATGTTCTGTTATCTTTAAATCCCCAAATGACTCCCAAACAGCATTTGATTGCACGGTAAAACCCGTTTCATCCCGTAATTCTAGCTGCAAATCCCAAAACACGCGATATCTCCCTCCTGCAACGTCCAATTGGCAGAGTGAATCTCTAGGCTTCATGGGCCACCAAACTGATAGAGCATCAAAAAGCCAGAGTACCAATGATAGTACGGGTATAGTATTTTTTTTTTTTTACTAAGAGGTGTATTTGCACTCTTGCACCACCAGAGAGCACTTCATTGTCCAGAAAATTTCTGCACTTCCACCGAGCATAACCGTTCTCAGGAAACCGGATGGGGGGGGGGGGTTAGAATACAGGTAGTCCTCGACTTACGACCACAACTGAGCCCTAAATTTCCATTGGTTAAGCAAGGCAGTTGTTAAATGAGTCACGCCCCATTTTATGGCCTCCCCCCCCACACACACACACAGTTGTTAAGTGGATTGGCAGCTCTTTCTGGTGTTTCCAGCTCTTTCTTGGTGTCAATCTCCGTAATTTTCACGGGTGAAAATGCCGGCTGGGGAATTCTGGGAGTTGAAGTCCAGCTGTCTTAAAGATTCAGATGCTGCTAACAAGGCACACCCTTCTTCTCTGTGACCTTATCAATTTCTGGCCCAAACTTTAATATTCCAAGCCAACTTTGGAATAGATGCTAGCAATCAACTTGCACAGAGTAAAGATTCGGGCTGCTCCAGAGTGGCAGAGAATTTCATTCAAGTCAGAATCAGAATAGAGCTGGAAGGGACCTTGGAGGTCTTCTAGTCCAGCCCACTGCTCAAGCACGAGAGCCTATACCCGTGATGGCGAACCTATGGAACGCCCCAGGATCCAAGAAAGCCTCTGGAGCCTGGGGAGGGCAAATAATGGGCCTACCAGGCCCACCGGTAACCTTTTTGCCATCGCATGCTAAAAGCGGGGGAAGTGCGGGGGGGTCACGAGTGTATGCATGGGGGGCGGGGCATGGGGAGGAATTAAATTATGGGTGTGGGCACACGTGAAATCTGAACCGGTTTACTACTGATTCACTGGCCACGAATTATTCGCCCGAACTGGTAGTAAAAAAATGCCTAAAAAGTTTTGTAAAAAAAGTTCCGACGATCAGCTGAGCAACTCACGATCGTCAGAACTTTTTTTTTTTAACTTTTTAAAGCATTTTTAATTACTGGTTCTGGAGAACCGGTAGAAAAAAAATGCTAAAAAAGTAAAAAAAAAAAAAAAAAAGTTCCGACAATTACATTTTTTATTACCGGTTTGGCGAACCAGTAGCATATTTTACTACCAGTTCGGGCCGGTTCACCCCGAACCGGTAGCATTTCACCCCTGCCGTATTTAGAACTCAGGAAGTGTTGGGTTTCTAATGCAATGCCCGGCACATCTGAGTGCAGCAAAACATGGTCTGCAAGATAAGCACCACAGCTGCTGACATTCACTTGGCCCCAACAAGCCTCTGGGCATTTTGTAAATCCCTGAAGCTTGGATATTCCCTGGAGCAAGAGGTCTAGAGGTTGGCTGAGCCTGTTGATGTGATTTTTCTGGGTGTGGTTTAAGCTTGCGCGAATGGGCTCAGGTTGTCCTAGGGAACTGGGACGGGTAATATTGTGTTGCTGCTATTCTTGTCGTTGTTATGGTTGCTTTTGTTTTTTGAGACTTTCGGGAGCCTCAAGCACCAGCCGGAGTCACAATTATGAGATGGGCAGCTGTATAAATTGATATATGAAGAAATAAATACCAACAGAAGAAAGCATTGGTAGCTCAGGGATGTACTGTGGGGTCCTTGGTGATCTCTTGAGCTTGGGTGTCTATGGAGATTCTCAGTCTCTCCAGGTTGTCCCAAAGATGCTTTTTCAGCAGGCAGCTGGACTTTCTGGTTATTCTTTGAAGAGGTTTTCGGAGCTGAAGAAGCTTCTTGGATGAGACGCCAAACATCTTCAAAGAAAAACCGGAAAGTCCAGTCGCCTCTTGAAAAAGCACCTATGGGATTCCTACTATTATTTACACAGAGAGAGAGAGAGTTTTATTATTTCAATTTACAGAGCCATTCATCACAAATTCATGATGCAGCATGGCTAAAGTTAAAAACCTCCTAAAAGATAATAATAAAAAAACAGCACACAAAGAATCAATAGAAGTTAAAAAAAAAAAGAAAGAATAAAAAAACCAAACCAATAACAAAAATCAATGTACCCACTGCAAGGGCTCTGTCATATTACTGGATGCCATGCCCGGTGGAAAAAAACCACAGCCGAAAGGCCTTGCAAAAAGGCCTCTAACAGAATAACAGAGATGGAACGGACTTTGGAGGTCTTGGGCATGAAACCATTGCCCTAGTTCAACTCTGGCGCACATGTGTGTGCCAGCCAGTTGATTTTCAGGCCTTCCGGGCCCACCGGAAGTCGGCAAACGGGCCGTTTCCAGCCTCCGGAGGCCTTCCAGGGGGGTGGGGAAGGCCGTTCTCGCCCTCCCCAGGCTCCAAGAAAGCCTCTGGAGCCTGAGGAGGGCGAAAAACAGGCCTACAGGGCCCACCGTGCCATCGCGTGCCAAAAGCGGGGGTTGTGCATGCATGCGCAGGGCACATTGAAATATGGGTGTGGGCACACACGCGTAACCCCCTGTGCTCCCGCGGTTCTTGGCACGCCACACCAAAAAGGTTAGCCATCACTATTAGCCCTATACTATTTCAGACAAGTGATCGTCCACTCTCTTCTTAAATACCTCCAGTGATGAAGCACCCACAACTTCTGGTGGCAAGCTGTCCCACTGATTAATTGTTCTCACTGTTAGGAAGTTTCTCCTTAGTTCTAGGTTGCTTCTCTCCTTGATTAGTTTCCATGCGTTCCTTCTTGTTCTGTCCTCAGGTGCTTTGGAGAATAGCTTGACTCCCTCTTCTTTGGGGCAGCCCCTGAGATACTGGAAAACTGCTATCATATCACCCCAAATTCCTAATCTTGATCAAGATCAATCTAATCTCTGGGGAAATGATCTTCCAAAGGGCGGGCACCTCTTCCTGCCCTCCCCCCCCCCCGCCGGCAAAATGGCAGTCTGTTACAGACAGGAGATGGAGCGTGCCTGCCCTGGCAGACCTCACGGGACAGGTAGACATGACCGGGGACAGGTGGTTCCTCAAATATGCCACCCAACGCCCACTAACTTTTGAGTGTTCAGCTGCAGAAGCATGGCAGATGTGTGAACGAGACCCACAGTGTCCTGCTGCTGCTTGCTCTAAGAGGAAAAGCCAAACCCACCTGCTGCCCGGCTTCTTCTCCAATCCTTTTCAGGACCTCCATGGGGGCGGGATTCGAAGCCGCTGCTCCTTTGGCCTTTGCTTCCGTCTTCTGCCCTTTCCGCAGTTGCCTGGGTCTCAAATTCCTCTCGTCAGAAACCCCTGCGGATGGAACGAGCAAGACCCGGAAATTCTCCACTGGTTCTTACAAAGCCTTTCTCTCTCTCTCTCTCTCTCTCTCTCTCTCTCTCTCAGGTTTTCCAGTGAAAAGAAGGAACTGCAAAAACATTAAAATGTACACTACAAATCTCCCCTCCCCTCCCCTCCTCTCTCCTCCCCTTCTCCTCCTATTCTATTCTATTCCATTCAATTCCATTCTGCATTCTATTCTGTTCTTCCTCCCCTCCCTTCTCCTCCCCTCCTCCTCTTCCTCCTGTTCTGTTCTGTTCTATTCATTCTTATTCTATTCTATTCCTTTTTTCCTTTTCTTTCCTTCTTTCTATTCTATCCCATTCCATATTTTCTATTCTATTCTATCCTATCCTATTCATTCTTATTCTATTCATTCTTATTCTATTCTATACTATTCCTTTTTCCTTATTCTTTCCTTCTTTTTCTATTTTATTCCATTCCATATTTTCTATTCTATTCTATTCTATTCATTCTTATTCCATTCTATTCCTTTTTTCCTTATTTTTTCCTTATTTTTCTATTCTGTTCCATTCCATTCCATATTTTCTATTCTATTCATTCTTATTCTATTCTATTCTATTCTTTCTTATTCTATTCTATTCCTTTTTTCCTTATTCTTTCCTTCTTTTTCTATTCCATTCCATATTTTCTTTTCTATTCTATTCTATTCTTATTCTATTCTATTCTAATTAATTCTTCCATTCCATTCCATTCCATATATTCTATTCTATTCTATTCTATTCTATTCTTTCTTATTCTATTCTATTCCCTTTTTCCTTATTCTTTCCTTCTTTTTCTATTCCATTCCATATTTTCTATTCTGTTCTATTCTATTCTATTCTATTCTATTCTATTCTATTCTATTCTAATTAATTCTTCCATTCAATTCCATATTTTCTATTCTATTCTATTCTCCATTTTGCATTCTATTCCATTCTGCATTCTATTTTATTCTATTCTTCCTCCCCTTCCCTCTCCCGTCTCCCCTCTTCTCCTCCTCTTCTCTTCTCTCTCTCTCTCTCTCTCATACACAAACAATTTATCACACATTTAGGCTTTTCATCTATCTTCAAGATTGTCATAAAGGCAACATTGTAAAATTAACTCTCTGCATTTATTGGCTTTTGATTGTTACCGCACCTGGCGCTTTTCAATACTTTTCTTCATAAAGGTAACTTTGATTAATTTATGGACCAAGCTCACACATTTTTAATGACTCACCTCGGAGTTGTTTAATAAACGTCATAATGTGATGTGCTAATGATAGGTTTAGTTACTATCTTTGCTTCCACTGCTTTTAAAACTGGAGATCGTGTAGAATCTTTCCACCAAGCCACATATCAGGGGATGGACTGGGAAGGACAGGATAGGAGGAACATGTGGGGAGAGGAGATAGGGGGGGAGAGGGTGAGGAAGGGCAGGAAAGGAGGGGTCTTCATGGACTCCAAGCGGTCAGAAACAGAGCACAGGATGGTTGAAGATCCTCTGAGGGTTTCAGATCAGGAAGGCCTGGGCTTACATTAGACGCCCCGAAGGCCTCCTCCCCCACCCCCATTCCATGCTCCGCTTAACACATCACACTCCTGCTTAAAGACCGTCACCACCTGCAACCATAACAGAACATAATTTCTCCTTCTGTCCTGGCCACTTTTGACAGAGGCACGATCGAGAGCATTTTAAGAAACTGCATCCCCGTTTGCTTTGGTGGCTGCAGTGCCTCGGACAGAAAGTCCCTACAGAGAGTGGTGAGGACAGTGGAGACAATTATAGGAAGCTCGCTTCCCGTCGTTCAGGATACTGCTTATAAGCGCTATGTGCTTAGAGCTCCAAGCATTGTTAGAGACCCCACACGCCCACTTCATGGTCTGCTTCTGTTGCTCTCCTCTGGGAGGGGGTTCCTATAGTATTTCTAGCAGGCGATCAGATTCTGTAACAGCTTTGTTCCCTATGCCATCCATCTGATAAACCCGCAAGATTCTTTCTTTTCGCCTTGTATAGGTATACATTCGAACTAGACCGTGAGGTTTCTCTGTGTCATATATATGCGTGTGTGTGTATGTGGGTATATGCATAATGGTTATCCTTTCAGATCTGAATGCAACGAAACTTCATTTTAATGTACGCTGATGAGTGTACATTTAAAGTGACAGTTCTGTTCTGTCCTATTCCATTCCATTTTCTATTCTGTTCCATTCCATATTCTATTTATATTTATATTTATAACCCATTCTACTCCATTCTATTCCATTCTAATGGTATGCTCCCTCATGGTCGTAAATCGAGGACTATCTACATTCAACGACTGCTTGCAGTATGCACACAAATTAAGACTTGGACCAGATGCCCAGCCAATCACTATCCAAACTTCTGCTGTAGCCATTCACACAACATACCTGGGACGTACACAGGTTGCCGGTCTTCATCTGAAACTGTGATATCGTTCAAGGAAAGCAAGCAAGAAATGTACTGGTTCTATTCCACAGTTTTAGAATCGGAAGATTTAAAATGCAGGTCAGGGAAAGCTTTCTTCCACCCAAAGATCAGCCAATCATAAGCAGACCGAAGCAGGCATTTCTGTTGACTCTTTAAAATAGCCAAACCTGAATTAAACCGTCCTCTGTTATTACAGGCTGAGGCAACAAAATGGGGCATTTTGTTTCCCCTCCCGGAGTTCTGATTACAAAAGGAACTTTTGTGAGGCTTTCCAAAGATTGAAGGTTTCTGAAACTCTATGAATCGTGAGGTGTCAATCATTTCTACATCTGGGATCTGATTATTGAGGAAGGAGATCTGGGGGAGGGGGGGACCACAGAGAGGCCAATTTCTCACGCTAGGTTCTCTATTTCAGAGGAACACACAAGATCTATGGAAAAGAGTATTTGCAGCTCAGGGTGAAATGAGGGGTCCTTGGTGCTCTCTGAGCTTGGCTGTTTTCTTGCAGACGTTTCATTACCCAACTAGGTAACATCATCCGTGCTAGAAGGGAGAAAGAACTCTCCCAGTGTCACTGAGTGTTCTTACCAAGGGAAGTGTGGCATTCAGACAAATCAGCCATCAACAGGCACCTAGAGATAAACGACGCCTGCATAACATTCAAAAAAGGCAATCCAAAAGTTTTTAAAAAGGAAACCAAAATAGTACAAACACCTCTTTGCCATCAATCAACACCCAGATAAACAGATTAATCTAGTATCGGGGCATTGTTTAGTTCTTGATTGTTAATATAATATTAATCTAGATTAATCTAGATTAATATTAATACTAATATTAATATGAATCTAAACAGATGGATAGAATCAAGATCACATGAAGTGTTAATACCACTTTATAAGGCCTTGGTAAGGCCACACTTGGAATCCTGCACTCAGTTTTGGTCACCAGGATGTAAAAAATATGTGGAGACTCTAGAAAGAGTGCAGAGAAGAGCAACCAAGAGGATTAGGGGACTGGAGGCTAAAACATATGAAGAACGGTTGCAAGAACTGGGTATGTCTCGTTTGATGAAAAGAAGGAGCAGGGGAGACATGATAGCAGTGTTCCAGTATCTCAGGGGCTGCCCCAAAGAAGAGGGAGTCAAGCTATTCTCCAAAGCACCAGAGGGTAGGACAAGAAGCAACCGATGGAAACTGATCAAGGAGAGAAACAACTTAGAACTAAGGAGAAATTTCCTGACAGTGAGAACAATTAACCAGTGGAACAACTTGCCACCAGAAGTTGTGAATGCTCCAACACTGGAAGTTTTTAAGAAAATGTTGGACAATCATTTGTCTGAAGTGGTGTAGGGTTTCCTGCCTAAGCAGGGGGTTGGACTAGAAGACCTCTAAGGTCCCTTCCAACTCGGTTGTTCTGTTCTGTTCTGTTCTGTTCTATCTATTCTATTCTATTCTATTCTATTCTATTCTATTCTATTCTTTTCTCTTCTCTTTTATTATCTTTTCTTCTCTTCTTTTATTTATTTATTGGTTGGTTCGATTTATATGCCGCCCTTCTCCGGAGACTCAGGGTGGCTTACAATGCGTTAAGCAATAGCCTTCATACTTTTGTATATACCTGCTTAGTAAGGCTTTCGCCCCCACCCCCAAAGCGGTGTTCTTTTTTATATATAAAATCAGCTTATTGCCCCCACAATCTGGGTCCTCATTTTACCTACCTCGGAAGGATGGAAGGCTGAGTCCACCTTGAGCCTGGTGAGATTTGAACTTGCAGTAATTGCAGGCAGCTGGTGTTACTTAACAGTGCTTTAGTCTGCTGCGCCACCAAGGCTCTATTCTATTCTACTGTACTCTACTCTACTCTGTAAACAACGCCCCAATCAAGAAACGATCAACTCAGAAAATCAAACAATAAACAACCGGCCAATTACCAGGACGCAGTTAGCTCTAGTCCTGCTTTAGCCACAAAAGACAACTGGGTGATCTTGGGCTTCTCTCTCAGCCCAATCCACCTCACAGGGTTGTTGTTGTGGGGTAAACAGGAGAAAGAAGGAATGTTAGGTATGCTGGGGACTTGGAGTTATTTCTAAAAATAATAAAGGTGGAACGTAAATAAATGCTGCACAAACATACATATAAATTATCCCAACTATTTAAGACTGCATTTTCAGAGAAAACAGGTTCAGTCCCATCTCACCACTCTCGTTCAACTCCAACAATATGAACTCCCAGGAACAAACCTGGTTTCCTTGCAAGGCTAGCTGGCTCAGCCTCCATTCGTGAACCCTGACAGAGTGAGTCCTGCCAGAATCTCCTGAAAAAGCAAGGGGAAGTTCCAGAAACCTCGTTTCAAAAGCTTGTTCTAATCCAAAAGTTCCCTATTTCTCGTCCACTTCTCCTTTCTGGGTAAACACCAAACAATGTGTGTGTGTGTGTGTGTGGGCAAACACTACACTGCGCACTGGGCATGGCGTGACCATGGCAACACAGGTGACTTAAGAAAGAGGACACTTCAAACCGTGTTTCACGTGTCCATTTGCATCCCGCCCTAAAAGGCTGCAAGTAGATCAAGACAGCGTTTTCAACTTAACCCCAACTTCTAGTCTCAGTTGAGCAGCTGTTGTGGCAGACACACAAAACACACACACACAAAAACACACACAAGGGGTTTGCCACTGTCTTCAATTGGGGTTTTTCCACCAACTTTCTAGACTTTTAGCGGTGACTTTAGTCCATGATTTTCAAGAGTTCGTTAAGCAACTGTTTGAAGTTGCAAAGAGCATTGGAAAAAATGTGGCCCATGACCAGTTTTCACACACTTACGACCATTCCAGCATCCCCACAGGGTCTCGTGATTTACATGCGGATGCTTGACAACTGATTCACATTTATGACGGTCGCAGTGTGCTGGGGTCACGTGATTCCCCTTTTGCAATCTTCTTGACAAGCAAATGCAAAGAGGAAGCCAGATTCGCTGATTGTTAACAACTCACTTAGCAAAAGTTTCACTTAGCAACAGAAATTTTGATTACAACTGTGGTCGTAAACTGAGGACTACTGTGCCAAGAGGGGGAAAAAAAGTGAGTAACGGTCACACAAATCACTCCGAAGCAGGTGGGCATTTTTCTCAGTTATGTCTTCTTGAGGCCTTTATTTTTTTAAGCTATATTTAACCCACTTTGGGGTTTATGTTACCAAATTCACCTGTTTCAAAATGACAGGAATTCATAACCACACAGAGTTTCAGGAATTTGTGCAAAAACATCCATACTGGGTACCATCCAAGTCATAAGAAGACTTTCTACATATAATTTCTTCATAATATTCCCTTTCAGGGCCTTAGGCAAATTGCAATAAAAGATTGAGCAATAGAGAATAAAAAACCTTTTTTAAAATCAGATTCAGGAAGGCCTTGATTTACAATAATTTGTTTAGTAACCATTCGACAACAGGACCAAAAAAAAGTGACTTATGACCAGTTTTCATACTTAGGACCATTGCAGCATTCCCATGTTCATGTGATTAAAATTTGGACGTTTGATAACTGACTCATATTTATGACGGTCGTAGCGTCCTGGAGTCACATGATTCCCTTTTGCGCCCTTCTGACAAGCAAAGCCAATGGGGAAAACCAGATTCACTTAACAACCTTGTCACTAACTGAACAACCACCCTGATCTACTTAAAAACTGCGGCAAGGGAAGTCGTAAAATGGGGCAAAACTCACTTAACGAATGTTTCGCTTAGCAGCAGACATTCTGGGCACAATTGTGGTCGCAAGTTGAGGCTTACCTGTAGTAAGAGATAAACTGTGGAAATCTAACTAAACTTACCAAGAAAAAAAAAATAAGGGAATCATCCACCTCAGTGTTTTTCAAACATGGCAACTTAAAAGATATGTGGAATTCCATTCCCTAGGACAGTGATGGCTAACCTTTTTGCCGTTGCGTACCAAAAGCGGGGGGAGCACGGGGGGTCGCGCTCATGTGAGCCCACACCCATAATTCAATGTGTCCCCCCCCCGCATGCGCGAGTGACACCCCCCCCCCCCCGCTTTTGGCAAGCGATGGCACGGTGGGCCCGGTAGGCCCGTTTTTTGCCCTCCCCAAGCTCCAAGAGGCTTTCTAGGAGCCTGGGGAGGACGAAAACGGCCTTCCCCAACTCTCCCCCCAAGAGGCCCTCCGGAGGCCGGAAACAGCCCATTTCCCAACTTCCGGTGGGTCTGGAAGGCCCGAAAACCAGTTGGCTGACGCGCACATACATGCTGGAGCTGAGCTAGGGCAATGCTCGCGTGCCCAGATATGGCTCCGGTTGCCACCTGTGGCACGTATGCCATAGGTTTGCCATCACGGCCCTAGGAGGTTGAATTCCACACACATCTTTTAAGCAGAAAAACCCTGATTTATCCTGTTCATTAAAGCTTTTCAATCGGCTGCAGGTATTTTATCAGTCAATTCTAAGCTTAATTGGTTAAAGGAAACAATGAAAACCCAAAAGATTTGCACACCCATTGTCCAAATCACCAAGGATCATAAAAAAGCCCAACTCCAAAGTCCTTTTTCTAGCCAGCGTGGTCAAATTCTAGCCAGCGTGGGCAAAACGCTGAAAGGAGAAATACGGTGGAGGAATTCCCCATTGAAAATACAGACTTTTGAAACTTTTCAAGCCAGGGATTGTGGGAGAAGGGAAGACATCTATAGAAATGGTGGTGGACTTTAGGAGAAACTCTCCCATACTACCACCGCTTACAATACTAGAGAACACAGTATCAACAGTAGAGACCTGCAAATTTCTAAGTTCTACCATATCTACCATTGCTGACCTAAAATGGACAGCAAACATCAAAAACATCATCCAAAAAGCACATCAAAGAATGTTCTTTCTGCGCCAACTCAGAAAGCTCAAACTGCCCAAGGAGCTGCTGATCCAATTCGACAGAGGGATTATGGAGTCTGTCATCTGCACCTCTAATAACTGTCTGGTTTGGCTCTGCAACCCAACAAGACAGACAGAGACTTCAGAGGACAATTAGAACTGCAGAAAAAAACATGGCTACCAACCTGTCTTCCATGGGGGACCTGTGTACTTGCACGAGTCAAAAAGAGGGCTGGGAAAATATCTACAGACCCTTTGCATCCTGGACATAAACTGTTTCAACTCCTACCCTCAAAACGATGCTATAGAGCCCTGCACACCAGAACAACTAGACACAAGGACAGTTTTTTCCCCAACGCCATCACTCTGCTAAACAAATAATTCCCTCAACACTGTCAAACTAATTTGTTTACTAAATCTGCATTACTATTAATCTTCTCATCATTCCTATCACCCATCTCCTCCCACTTATGACTGTATGACTGTAACTTTGTTGCTTGTATCCTTACGATTTATATTGACTGTTTCCCTATGACTATCATTAAGTGTTGTACCTTATGATTCTTGATGAACGTATCTTTTCCTTTATGTACTCCGAGAGCGTATGCACCAAGACAAATTCCTTGTGTGTCCAATCACACTTGGCCAATAAAGAATTCTATTCATTTATTTAATAAATTTATTTTATTAAATAAATTTAATAAAATTTAATTTTAATTCCCCCACTGTGATTTCACAGTGGGGGAATTCTCCCTCAAAAATACAGATTTCCAAAACGCTTCAAGTCAAGGAGATGGGAACACATCCATTTTAGCTAATGAATTTATATAATGTTCACCTCCAGTTATCACATTCAGGTAGTCTTCGACTTACGACTGAAATTGAGTTACAACTTTTCCAGCAACCCCATGATCATGTGATCCAAATTCAAACACTTGACAAATGACTCATATTTATGACAGTCGCAGTGTCCCAAGGTCATGGGATAAACTTTTGCGACTTTCATACAAGCAAAGTCAATAGGAAAGCCACATTCACTTAACAACCGGATTACTGATTTAGCAACTCCAGTGATTGACTTATCAACCGAGACAAGGAAGGTCATAAAATAGACAAAATTCACAACAAACGTCTCACTTAATAACAGAAATTTCGGGCTCAATTGCAGTTGTAAGTCGAGGACTGCCTGTAATCAGCATCCGAATAACAACTGGGTTACTAACTTATCAACTTGTGATTCACTTAACAACCAAGGCAAGAAAGGTCGTAAAATAGGGGCAAAACTCACTTAACAAACATCTCACTTAGTAACAGAAATGTTGGGCTCAATTGTGGTCGTAAGTCGAGGACTACCTGTATTTATAGAGACAGCTCTCATGTATTCCTTTATGTACATATTTTAAGTACTTTATACTTTTTAATACAATGCATACTTCACATGTATTTTATGTACGTATACTTCATGTACATAAAGCATATATTAAGTATATACTTAATATTTATTTATGTACTCACCCATCCCGAGAGCGGTTTACGTTTAACTTGAGGAGCGGAGCTTGCTCTTCAGTTTACTATATAGTTTGGTGCATTAAATAAACTTTAGATCCCTCTTTAACCAAATTCAAGGGCGTAGTTTGTAAGTGGGAAACAACAACCCATCATTGTCAGCTTAGTTATTGTTAGTTTCATTCAAGCACAAAACGATATGTTGCTTTTGGGAGATGAAGGTTGACCTGCAATGGGATCTCTTGGGGCATATTCCCACTGGAAGGATCCCCCTGCTTGCCCCCTCCCCAAATTCATTATGTAAGTTTTATGCCACAATGAAGTCACCTAGATTTTGGTTAATGAGATAGGCGGCATCCAGAGAGTCCTCCACTTACAACAGTTCATTTAGTGACCGTTCGAAGTTACAACAGCACGGGGGAAAAAGTGATTTATGACCGTTTTTCCACACTTACGACCCTTGCAACATCCCCATGGTCACATGATTCAAATTCCGACGCTTGGCAACTGACTCATATTTATGACGGTCGCAGGGTCTCGGGGGTCACGCGATCCCCTTTTGCGACCTTACGACAAGCCAAATCAACAGGGAAAACCAGATTCACTTAACAACTGTCTGGACTAACCGAACAACTGAGATTCACTTAACGAACAGTGGCAAGAAAGGTCTGTAAAGCAGGGCAAAGTTCACTAAACTGTCTCACTTAGCGACAGAAATTTGGGAGCTCCATTGTGGCCGCAAGTCAAAGACAACCTATAAAATGTAGCAAATAATAAATAGGGGTCTTCAAAGCCATTCCATCCAGCAATTTCCCCCCCCCCCAATCCTAATTCAAGCCCTTCGGCAGCACTAAGAGGTCATGCTTCATCGTGGACTACAAAGCCCATCCTCTCTATCAGAGCATTCCCGCCCAACGGCAGACCCAGAATTCCGTCCACTCCAAAACCCATTCCTTTACAACCCATTGAAAAGGCACTGGGGTTGCGCCTCCCCTCCTGCCACGCAGCTGGCTGAGGAGGATGGGACCTGAAGTCCCTTCACTGCTGGGACGGCCATTGGGGTGGATCAGCACCGCAGCCTGCGGAGGATGGGTGTTGTAGTCCAAAAGACAACCAGCCTGAGGAAGACTTGCTTTTATCTTTCAAGGCCACAACTCTGCGGGCGCGAAAAACTCCTACTGAAGATGGAGGGGGGGGGGGGGAACCTGAGGTAGCACTCTGTACATGTTCAGAGGCTACCCAGTCACGGTTCTCGGCTGCCAAGCCAGGGCCTCCCCTCAGGACAAGCCCGCCAAGCTCCCTTCCGTCAACCGCCTCCCCCACGACCAGCCGCCGCCCCCTCCCCCGAATAAAGGATACGGTCCCGGCTCCAGTAAGCGGCTCCTTCCGGCTTCAGCCCCGCGGCCACATCCGCCATCTTGAAACAACCGCCACTCCCAGCGTCCCTCCGCCCCACCCCGCCCCCCACGCCCATCCTCGCTCCTCATTGGCTAGCCGGCACAAGCTTTGCCCAGATACGGCCCCGGCAACGCGGAGTCTCGCCAGCAGCCAATGGTTGTCCTCCCGCAAGAAAAAAAAAACAACCCACCGCGGGGCTTTGTGGGAGGTGTAGTTTTTAATTTTTTAAACTTTCCTTCCCTCCCAGGAATCGGTACCCGAGTGGGACTACGGCTCCCGTCAAGCGTCGCGAGTCAACGAACGGGGTCGGATGTGATGCGGTGCGGAGGAGGGGAGGGGAGGGAGGAAGGAAAGTGAGGGGGGTAAGGGTGGCGAGAGGGGACAAAAGACCTTCGCCCGGGGGGCGGTTTTGCGGCTGGGGAAATGGAGGACCGGGGTCTGCAAGGGATGAAGCCCTACCTGGAGAAGCTCACCCTCGGGGTGACCCGCCTCCTGGGTGAGTGGCAGCCGGGTCCCGCCCCTTCGCGTTGCCAGGGAGACGGTCCGGCCGGTTCTGCCAGTATCAAGTGGCAGGGAGTTCCGCGGGCAGCAAGAAGAGAGGACTCGCTTTTCCCAGGGAGGCGATTGCGGGGCTTCAGATTCTCCCAACTTTGGCCCAAACTGCTCCTCACGATGCTTGGACTTGTATTTTCCTATTTGGGGGGGGGGGGGGTGTTGCCTACCACCCGGGCATCTCCTGGTGGTCTCTTGTTCATCCTTACCAGTCAAGGTTGAGAATGCAAAGCAAAGGGGGAAAAATAGTTTGATTTTGGATTCCTGATCTGAAGATTCCAGCTGGGATGTCCTAATAGGGACCTTGGTTCTCTGTACACCATTTCTTTATAAATTTAAATTTAATTTTTTTAAAATTTAATTTTATTTTTTGGGGGTTTATTTTTATCTCATAACGATAAAACTAATGAATAAAAACAAGGCAAATTATTTTTAGTTTTTATTTGATTTTTATCTGATATATTTTTAGTTTTTACTTTATTTTTATCATTTTATTTTTTTTATTTTACTTTTTTGCCTTGTTTTTATTCATTATTTTTATCTTTATTTCATGTTTAGTTTTTATTTGGTTTTTATCTGATATATTTTTAGTTTTTATTTTATTTTTATCTTTTTATTTCTTATTTTACTTTTTTGCCTTGTTTTTATTCATTATTTTTATCGTTTTATTTCATGTTTAGTTTTTATTTGATTTTTATCTGATATATTTTTAGTTTTTACTTTATTTTTATTGTTTTAGTTTTACTTTTTGCGTTACTTTTTTGCCTTGTTTTGATTCATTATTTTTACCATTTTATGTTTAGTTTTTATTTGATTTTTATCTGTTATATTCTTAGTTTTTACTTCATTTGTATCATTTTATTGTTTTTTTTTTACTTTTTTTATCACTGAAAAAAAGTGGCTCATAAGACCATTGTTCGCAGTTATCTCCGTTGCAGCCTCCCCGTGTCCCGTGATTTACATTCAGATGCTTGACCAGTGACTCACATTTATGACGGTCGTGGCATCCTGGGGGGATTGTCACGTGATCCTCTATTTGCGACCTTCTGCCGAGCAAAGGCCATGGGGAAGCCAGACTTGCTTAACAACCAGATTACTAATTTAACAACTGCAGGGATTCATATAACAATGGTGGCAAAAAAAGTTGTAAAACGGGGGGGGGGGGGGAATGGGGGACTCACTTAACAAATTTCTCATTTAGCAACATAAATTTTGCCCTCAGTTGTGGTCGTAAGTTTGAGGACTATCTGTTCCCTTCATTTCAGCCCGGAACTACAAATATTCTCCTTTATTGGAGCCATTCGTGTAGCGACTCTTCGAAGTCACGGCGTCACTGAAAAAAAAATGACTTAACAACTTGGTCCTCGCACTTATGACCGTCACTGTATCAGAGATTAAAATTCAGGCATGTATTTAGGACGGTTGCAGCCTCCCGCGATCCCATGATCGCCTTTTGTGACTTTTCCAACTGGCTTCCGATAAGCAAAGTCAATGAAGGAAGCTAGATTTGCTAAACGACCATTTGATTCGCTTAACAACCATGGCAAAAACGCTCATAAAATGAGGAAAGACTTAACATCCCCCTTGTTTAGCAACGGAAATTAGGTTCACAATTGCAGTCGTAAGTCAAGACTACCTGTCATCAGGATGTGGACTTTATAATAATTTCTATCAACCTTCCCTATCCCGATGCTCTCTGTGTTTGGACTACATCTCCCATTATCCCCATACCTGCCTCTACGAACTATAAGATACGGCCACTGTGATGTAGTGATTAAAGCCTTGGATTGGGGTGAGTGGCTGATATTCTAGTCCAATCTCTGCCCTCCATGGGGGATCTTTGAACTCGTAGTTTTCGCTTAACCTGGCCTACATCGCAGGGTGGTTGTTATAGAAATTCCCCGCAACAATCGCCCTGTGTGATGATTTGGGCTGAAAAAAGTATCTTCTATTATCTGAAAAAAAATGGCAAACTGAATTCCTGTAAAATGCATAGATACTTCAGTAACATTCCAAAAAAAAAATCACTTTTTTTCTTGCCTTAATGTATTTTGCAAGAGTGAAAAGAGAAATTAAGGTTTATTCTTTTTTTTACAAAATGTGTGAAAATTTTCCCTGGTTTTTTTTTTTTTTTTCCCCACTTCTCCTTCTTACATTTCCCATTGTTCTTTGGCAAATCAACGTCTGGGGTTTTTTGTGTTGTCTGTCATCGTAGAAACCTCTCCAGGAGTTACAGAAGTGATGTTCGTAGAAAAAGAACCAGCCGAGCGACATGCAATTGTCTCCTGGGAACAGGTACTGCGGCCTCCGTTTGCATTTACTTTGCTCTCTTGCACAAATGAGAGTCAGTGTGGAGTAGTGGTTAAAGCACCAAGCTAAAAAAAAGGACATGGGGAGTTCTAGTCCGGGCGTAGGCACGAAAGCCGGCTGGGTGACTTTGGGCCAATCACCAGGAGACAGTGAGTTCTAGTCCCGCCTTAGGTGTCAAAGCCAGCTGGGTGACTTTGGGCCAGTCGCCAGGAGACGATGAGTTTTCTAGTTGTGCCATAGGCTTGAAAGACAGCTGGGTGACTGGGTCAATTACCAGGAGACAGTGAGTTCTAGTCCTGCCTTAGTCATGAAAGTCAGCTGAGTGACTTTGGGCCAATCACCAGGACACAGGGAGTTCTAGTTCCGCCTTAGGTGTGAAAGCCAGCTGGGCAACTTTGGGCCAATCACCAGGAGATGATGAGTTCTAGTCATGCCATAGGCTTGAAAGACAGCTGGGTGACCGGGCCAATTACCAGGAGACAGTGAGTTATAGTTCCGCTTTAGACATGAAATTTTGCTAGGGGGACTTTCAGCCAATCACTAGGAGACAGGGAGTTCTAGTTCCACCTTAGGCATGAAAGCCGGCAGGGTGACTTTGGGCCAATCGCCAGGAGATGGTGAGTTCTAGTCCTGCCTTAGTCATGAAAGCCAGCTGGGTGACTTTGGGCCAATCACCAGGAGACAGTGAGTTATAGTTCCGCTTTAGGCATGAAATTTTGCTAGTGGGACTTTCAGCCAATCACCAGGACATAGGGAGTTCTAGTTCCACCTTAGGTGTGAAAGCCGGCAGGGTGACTTTGGGCCAATCACCAGGAGATGCGGAGTTCTAGTCCTGCCTAAGGTATGAATGCCAGCTGCATGACTTTGAGCCGATCACCAGGAGATGGTGAGTTCTAGTCCCTTTTAGCCAGGAAAGCTGCCTGGGGGATCTTCAGCCCGTCCCTGGACAATCCAACCCACCTCACTAAGTTGTTGTTATGCAGAAAATAGGAGCAGGAAGGTGTGTTGGATATCTTCACCCCCTTGAATTAATATATCAAAATAATAAAGGCAGGATTCAGGTACATAAATTGCACCAGGAGTCAAAACGCCTCTAAAAAGCATCACTTCTTACCTTCCCACTTTTTGCCACTAGAGGTCAGAGTTTCCCTTCGTTTCCCCTCCACCAGTTGCCTGCAGTCAATTCAACAGGTGAGAGGAGAGGAAGAGACTTAAAAAGGTGTGGACGAAGCTCCTGGTTCAGGATTAAATTGCTAATTTTAAAAATGCTCACTGTGTACGAACAAATGAACACGTTCAAAAAGAAAACGGCAGGAAATTTGCGAATCCAAAATAATAGGATAGGATTGGATTGGATAGGATAGGATAGGATGGAAATAAAGAATGGAATGGAATGGAATAGAACAGAACAGAACAGAACAGAACAGAAATAAAGAATGGAATAGGATAGGATAGGATAGGATAGGACAGGATAGGATAGGTAGGATAGAATAGAATAGAATAGAATAGAATAGAAGAATGGAATGGAATGGAATGGAATAGAAGAATAGAATAGAATAGAATAGAATAGAATAGAATAGAATAGAATAGAATTCTTTATTGGCCAAGTGTGGTTGGACACACAAGGAATTTGTCTTTGGTGCATACGCTCTCAGTGTACATAAAAAGACAAGATACATTCATCAAGAATCATAAGGTACAACACTTAATGATAGTCATAGGGTACAAATAAGCAATCAAATCATATTAGGAAACAATCGATATAAATCGTAAGAATACCAGCAACTAGGTTACAGTCATACAGTCATAAGTGGGAGGAGATGGGTGGTGGGAACGATGAGAAGATTAATAGTAATGCAGACTTAGTGAATAGTTTGACAGTGTTGAGGGAATTATTTGTTTAGCAGAGTGATGGTGTTCGGGGAAAAACTGTCCTTGTGTCTAGTTATTCTGGTGTGCAGTGCTCTATAGCCTCGTTTTGAGGGTAGGAGTTGAAACAGTTTATGTCCAGGATGCGAGGGGTCTGTAGATATTTTCACAGCCCTCTTTTTGACTCGTGCAGAAGACAGGTCCCCCATGGAAGGCAGGTTGGTAGCCATGGTTTTTTCTGCAGTTCTAATCATCCTCTGAAGTCTCTGTCTGTCTTGTTGGGTTGCAGAGCCAAACCAGACAGTTATGGAGGTGCAGATGACAGACTCAATAATTCCTCTGTCGAATTGGATCAGCAGCTCCTTGGGCAGTTTTAGCTTTCTGAGTTGGCACAGAAAGAACATTCTTTGTTATGCTTTTTTGATGACGTTTTTGATGTTAGCTGTCCATTTTAGGTCTTGTGATATGGTAGAACCTCAAAATTTGAAGGTCTCTACTGTTGATACTGTGTTGTCTAGTATTGTGAGAGGTGGTAGTATGGGAGGATTTCTTCTAAAGTCCACCACCATTTCTACTGTTTTGAGTGTGTTCAGTTCCAGATTGTTCTGGTCGCACCACAAGGCTAGTTGTTCAACCTCCCGTCTGTATGCGGATTCGTCGTTGTCTCAAATGAGACCGATCACTGTTATGTCATCTGCGAACTTCAGTAGTTCAACAGATCGATCATTAGAGATGCAGGCATTGGTATACAGAGAGAAGAGAAGTGGGGAGAGCACACAGCCTTGGGGGGCCCCTGTGCTAATTGTACAGGTATCTGATGCAATTCTGCTTAACTTCACCTGCTGCTTCCTGTCTGTTAGGAATTTCATTTAACCGAAACTGGGAAAAAGCTCAACCTTCTTACCTTATTTTTCTTACTCTCTCTCTCTCTCCAGAAGACTGTAACTCAGGCCAATCTTTTTCCTCTTGAGTTTTTACAACCATCACCTCTGCGGCCCGTAGTTTTCCAAAGGCAGAATTGGAGGGGCAAATCACTTAGATGGCCAGGAGAATCCAGCTGAGAACGGACAGCGGGCAGTTGTCCAGACAGCTGAGAACTGCTCAAAGATAGCTGGACGGCCCGCTAAGCTAAGGGGCCCACCGGTTCAAAGGACTCAGCATTCACTCCGGTATTTAAGAATGCCCGAGGGTCCACGACTTCCAGTTTCCCCGTCTTCGGCGGCGACGGTGCTTTCTTTTAGCACCGCCACCCCCGCCGCTTGTAGAGCCGCTTCCCGAGCGTGAAGCGGCTTGAAATCTTCAAAATCCCCAGGATTAATGAAGAAGAGGCAGCAGGGTACAGGTAGAGCCCCTGCAACCCCCCCAGGGAATTGTTTCTGGGGAGGAAACAGGCGCGGCTCCCTTACAACCTGCTGAGACTCCGGGCGGCGTGGGACGTCTTCTGCCTTTGCAGAACAAGCCGACTTCAGGAAACCTTTAAAGAGCGAGGAAATAAGCCAAATAAACATCCGCAATCCACTTGAACCCTGAAACTCTGAACTGCAAGTATTAGCCCTTTGCTGATTTTTTATGCTGAAGTGAAAGTTTCGGAATGAGTGAAAGTGACTGAAAAAAATATGGCGCTCAGCAAATGAATCAGTGGGTGTGGATTGGTGAAGTTACCTTGTCTTCTATAAAGTTAAAAAGTTGCTACAAAGTTGCTCCGGCTGTAACAGAAATAAGAGGAAAATCTCTCCCTTTTACTTGTTTTTGCTGCACTATAGTTTTGCTTTGAGTAAATCTGGGGGACTTTCTTAGAAGGTTTTGTGGAGGTGGCAGAAGAGGCGGAACCTCCCTTTTTAGAAAAGCCAGCTTACGTGGCAGGATGGCTTCAAAGAAGCAGGAAGGCAAAACAGGGGGGGGATCCCCCCCACGTAAACAGAACACGCAGTCACAAGCTCAAAAAAAAGATCTGGACATGGGAGATTTAAAAGAATTCATTTCAAATATTTTGGATGAGAAATTTCAAGACATGGATGATAAAATAAATAAAATAGATGAAAAAATCCAAAAGTCACAACAGGAAATTATGCAGGAAATGCAGCAGAACCAAAAGATGGTGACCAAAAAAATAACGGATGTGGCGTCTGGCCTGGCAGGATTTATTATGAAAGTTGAGTCAAAAGTGGATGAATTTAAATTAGAAGTTAATGCTAAGTTGAAAAATAATGATCATAAATTTTTTGATGTTGATGACAAGATGCAGAGAGTTGAGAATGACATTGTTATGATGCAATTCCGGGCAATGGAATTTGCTATACGGCTTCGAGGAATTAGAGAAGAGGAGAGACAAGATTTGAGACAGATTTGTGCTGAAGCCCTAGCTGTGATTTTAAAAACTGATCCTGAGATGGTCTTTTGCAAAATAGATAAAATCTACAGAGTTAACTCGTGGGTGGCCAGACAAAGACAATTGCCCAGAGATGTGGTCATATATTTTACAGACAGAGCAATAAGAAATGATATCCTGCAAAAATCTTTCCTCACTTCTGTGCAAGTGAGCGGATCCAAGGTTACAGTTTACAAGGAGCTCCCACCTAAGATGTTGAAATCCAGAAAAGAATATGGTTTTCTTGTTAAAGAACTGCAGAATAATCAAATCCCATTTCGTTGGGACGCTCCAACTGGCATAATTTTGAGATATAAGGGAGAGAAACACCGCTTGAATACTGTGGAGAAGGCAGAGCAATTTTATACTGACATCTTTAAAGAAAGAACACCATCCCCACGCACATCTACAGTTTTGGAGATTAGAGAGAGTGATAAGAAGCAACCTTAAGAATTGCAACAACAATCTAAGCAGGAATCAGAGGAGTTGAAGGGCGCTGAAGGAGGTTTTCTGGATGAGCCCTTGCTGGAACCTTCTCCAATCTTGGAGCTGGCTTGGGCGGCTGAAGTTAAGGACCAGCGTATAACCCGAGCAAAAGCCAAGGAACTTAAACAAAAGTTACAGCAGGAAAGGCGAGATGAAGCTGGGGCTGTGGGGAATGCAGGACAGAAGATTTCGGATGAAATCCTAAGGTTCTGCGCTTCGCTCCAGAAAGAGAATGATGATGATTAAATGTTTATCTTGGAACGTAAATGGGCTGAATGTAACACAAAAAAGGAAGAAAGTATTTACATATTTAAAACAACATAATAATGATATAATCTGCTTACAAGAAACGCATATTACAGCTCAAGATCAAAACTATTTGAAAAATTCCAAATTAGGAACACATTTTATATCTTCAACTAACCAAAAAAAGAATGGTGTGGTTATTTATGTAAATAAAAAACTAACAGCCAAACTTATAGAAGCTGATCAAGATGGTAGGTTTGTAGCAATTGAATTGCTTTCTGCTAATAATCAAATTCTTTTGATAGGAATTTATGCTCCTAACCAACAACAGGACTATTTTTATAAAATGCTGCATACTAAAATACTCCAATGGGATTACAGATCTATTTTAATTATGGGAGATTGGAATGGAGTAATTGACTCTAAATTAGACAAAAAGACTTTGGCAAAGTCAAGAATTAGATTACCACAGACTTTTTTTGATATGAAAGAAGATCTGGAATTAAAAGATATTTGGAGAATACATAATCCAAAAGAACTGGACTATACTTTCTTTTCTGACAGACATAGATCTTTTTCCAGGATTGATTTTATTTTGTTGTCTGATGATCTACTTCTTAGGACAAAAAGAACAAAGATTTTGCCAAGAACTTTGACTGATCATAGCCCAGTGTGGATAGAAATTGAGACATGCAAGAATGAGAGACGCTCTTGGAGATTAAATGAAAACTTGTTCAGATATGAGAAAAATATAATAGAACTTAAAAAGTATTTGAAAGAGTTTTTTGAAATGAATTTGAATAAAGGCACCCCAATGGAAATTGTGTGGGACGCAAGCAAAGCTTATATGAGAGGGGTGCTTATATATATGAACTCCAAACATAGGTTGATTCGACAAAAGAAAAGACTTGAACTGGAAGCAGAAATAAAGAACAAAGAACAGTTACTTATTAAAAATCCAACAGATGAAAGAATACTTAGTGTTATAAAACTTTTGAAAGACCAATTCCAAATGCTTATAGCGGAACAAGTTGCAACAAATTTACAATATGCGAAGCATAATACATTCTGCAACGCTAATAAACCAGGCAGGTGGTTGGCTTACACATTAAGGAAGAAACAGAGCGCACGGATTATTGATAGTGTTGATATTGGGGGGAAAGAAGTTTTTCAACAGAATTTAATAAAAGAAGCTTTTCTTCAATATTACACTAAACTATATGCCAGAGAGGAGGTGCAGAATGGACTTATAGAAAAATACTTAGACAACAAAAGAGTTACAAAAATTACTGAGCAACAAAAGGAAAGAATGGATTATCCTATAACAGAGGAGGAGATAATTGCAGCAATAAAACAATTAAAAACAGCCAAAGCCCCTGGAACGGATGGTCTGACAGCAGTGTATTATAAAACTTTGCAGGCAGAAATGGTGGAACAACTTAGAGACTTATTTTGTAATATACAACAAGGGGGAAAAGTACCCCCATCATGGACTACAGCTTATATTTCTTTGATACCAAAAGAGCAAGCAGGTCCCAAAAAACCGGAGAATTACAGACCAATATCTCTTTTGAATACGGATTATAAAATTTATGCAAAAGTATTAGCCAACAGACTGATGCCAGTAATTCAAAAGGTGATTCATGATGACCAAGCGGGATTTATTGAGGGTAGGCACATGAAGGACAATGTAAGGCAAGTAATAGACTTATTGGAATATCTTGAGAAGAATAAACAGATTCCTGCAGTGCTGGTTTTTCTGGATGCGGAGAAGGCCTTTGATAGAGTGGATTGGAATTTTCTATTAAAGACTTTAAAAAAGATGGACTTTGGGGACCAATTTATACAGGCGGTTTCAGCAATTTATCAAGAGCAAAAGGCACAGATCATTATCAATGGAAGCTTGACAACAGAGTTTAAAATTGAAAAAGGAACAAGACAGGGATGTCCACTGTCCCCATTGCTGTTTATTCTAACACTAGAAGTCTTGTTAAATACAATAAGGGACTCTAACACTTTGAAAGGTATAATGATAAGGCAAGAGGATTACAGAATAAAGGCATTTGCAGACGATCTGGTTGTTACCCTAGCACAGCCAATGGAATCGATAATCCAGATGAAGGACATTATACAAGACTATGGTAAAGTTTCAGGTTTCAGATTGAATCAGAAAAAAACTAAGATGGTAGTCAAAAATATGACACAAGATCGTAAACTGGAGTTAGAAAGGAGGGCAGGTTTTGAGATTGTACCAAAGGTAAAATATCTAGGAGTCCAGGTTGCAGAATCAAATATGAAATTGTTTCAAAATAACTATGAGGTGTTGTGGCGAGAGGTGCAAAAAGATATGGAGACTTGGAAAAAACTGCAGCTGTCTTTACTTGGAAGAATAGCAGCAGTTAAGATGAATATTTTGCCAAGATTTCTTTTTTTGTTTCAAATGATCCCGGTGCTCAGAAATGATAAGCAATTAAAAGTATGGCAAATTGGTGTGACCAAGTTTGTCTGGAACGAGAAAAAGCCAAGAGTAAAAATGAAAATTATGCAAGACGTTCCAGAAAGGGGAGGTCTCAAACTTCCAAACCTATAATTATATTATGATGCAACAGCTTTGACTTTAGTGAGTGATTGGTTTGGAGGAAAAAAGACTGGAATATTAAACGCAGAAAGTTTCGATTTGGAATTTGGATGGCACGCTTACTTATTTTATGACAGTAAAGTGGATAAAGTTTTTAAAAGCCATATACTTAGAGATTCTTTGTTGAGAGTTTGGAAGAAGCACCGAAACAAGTGGAATTATAAAATACCGCTATGGCTGGATCTTGGTCATACCTTGTGGAATACAAATATAATGTCACTCGGGGGGTTTTTATATAAAGAGGTTCTTTTTACAGATGCGGGCAGATGGCAGCTGAAGACATTACAGACATTGTTGGCTGAAGGGATCAATTTAACCTGGTTACAATATAATCAATTGCAATTGAGATGGAAAGAGGACCAAAAAACTGGTATTATGATGTATGAGGAAGAATTAGTTAGACACATAAAAGAGAAAGGACCAATGCATATTAAAAGACTTTATAATGTTTTGTTAGAAAGGGATTCAGAATCTGAGCTAGTTAAAGACTGCATGATTAAGTGGGCACAAAATTTTGAGGAACCAGTGATGTTGGAAACATGGGAAAAAATTTGGGTTCAGAATGTTAAATTTACACAGTCGCAGAACCTGAGGGAAAATTTCTATAAAATGTTTTATAGATGGCATTTAGACCCCAAAAAATTGTCGTGTATGTATCCTAATGTGCAGCCTAAATGTTGGAGATGTGATTGCCTAGACGCTACATATTATCATGTTTGGTGGACCTGTAAGAAAGTTAAGGCTTTTTGGATAAAAATTTGGTGGGTCATGCAGAATGTTTTGAAGAAAAAAATTCAGTTTTCTCCACAACTGTTCTTATTGGGTATAGTTAAGGGTTTTACATCGGGTGAAACAAAATTGATATTGTATATGATAACTGCAGCAAGATTGTTGATAGGCAAATACTGGAAAAATGAAGCGCTGCCTACGATTGAGGAATGGACTTTGAGGATGGCCAGTTTTGCAGAGATGGCGAAGATTTCAGCATATTTAAAAGATGGTTCTCAAGAGACTTATGAATGGGAATGGAAGAAGTGGATAGATTATGTTCAGCATAAATACCAAACTAGGAAGTACCAAATAGCTTTTATTTGAAAATGTTATATCAAGATAGAAATATTTTAAGGTCGAGGGTGAAAATTTGTTAGAAGATGTTATATTAAGACAGAAATATTTTTAAGGTTGAGGGTGAAAATTTGTTAGAAAATGTTATATCAAGATAGAAATATCTTTAAGGTAATCAGGATGAAAATTTATTTGAAAATGTTATACTAAGATAGAAATATTAATGTTAATGTAAGGAAGATGAAAATTTGTAAGGGGGAGGGAAGGGTTCAAGTTTTATATACAAAGGAGGGTTTTTTCCTTTTATCTGATATGAGTATACTAGGAAGTCTGGGGGGAGGGGAGGGTTAGGGTGGGTTAGGGAGGTTGGGAAGATTGGGGGGGTTGTGGGGGGGGGAAAAAGGGGTGAAAATGTAACTGTAAAACTTTTGTAATAAAAAAAAAAAGAATGCCCGAGGGTCAGCGGAGAGAAAATATAGCGACGGCAAATACAACCATTGGCTATTTCAGGATGAAACTTTGAAGAATGTCGGGGCCAAACCAACTGGAATAACAGAGTTGGAAGGGAACATGGAGATCTTCTAGCCCAACCTCCTGCTGAAGCAGGAGCCTTTAAATAGGCTCCTGAGTGGCATAGGAGGCTAATGCCTCTTACTAAGGCAGCATTTAACATCCAGCTGCCTGCAATTACTGCGAGTTCAATTCTCACCAGGCTCAAGGTCGACTCAGCCTTCCATCCTTTCTAAGGTGGGTTAAATGAGGACCCAGATTGTGGGGGCAATAAGCTGACTTTGTATAAAAAATATACAAAAGGATGAAGGCTATTGCTTAACGCATTGTAAGCCACCCTGAGTCTCCGGAGAAGGGCGGCATATAAAAATAAATAATTTTTTTTTAAAAAAAATTAAAATTAAATCTTTTTGGACAAATGGCTCTTCTTAGAAACCTCTAGTGATGGAGCACTCCCAACTTCTGGTGGCAAGTCGTTCCACCGGTGAATTGTTCTCAATGTCAGGAAATTTCTCCTTCATTCTAGATTGCTTCTCTCCTTGCTTGGCTTTGATCCATGGCTTCTTGTCTTCTGCTTTAGAGAATAGGTTGACCCCCCTCTTCTTTATGGCAGACTCTCCACGATTGGAAGACTGCTGTCATGTCAGAATCAGAATAGAGCTGGAAGGGACCTTGGAGGTCTTCTAGTCCAACCCCCTTTTTAAGCAGGAGACCCTCTTCCAGACAAATGGCTGTCCAGTCTCTTCTTAAAAACCTCCAGTGATGGAGCAACCACAACTTCTGAAGGCAAATCATTCCACTGTTTAATTGTTCACCCTGTCAAGAAATTTCTCAATTCCAAGTTGCTTCTCTCCTTGATTATCTTCCATCCATTATTCCTTGTCTGGCTTTCGGGTGCCTAGGATAATAGGTTGTCCCCCTCCTCTCTGTGGCAGCCCCTCAAATATTGGAAGACGGCTATCCTGTCTCCCCTGGTCTTTCTCTTCACTAGACCAGCCATGCCCAGTTTAGTTATTTATTTATTGGTTCGATTTATATGCCGCCCTTCTCCAGAGACTCAGGGCGGCTTACAATGCGTTAAGCAATAGCCTTCATACTTTTGTATATACCTGCTTAGTAAGGCTTTCGGGGGGCCCCCAAACGGTATTCTTTTTTATACAAAGTCATCTTATTGCCCCCACAAACCGGGTCCTCATTTTACCTACCTCGAAAGGATGGAAGGCTGAGTCAACCTTGAGCCTGGTGAGATTTGAACTTACAGTAATTTATTTATTTATTTATTTATTCATTCATTCATTCATTCATTCATTTTTTATACTGCCCTTCTCCCAAAGGACTCAGGGCAGTGAACAGTTAAAATAACATACATATAAAATGTGAATATAAGAGGACAAAGCCAATTTGGCTCATCGGTTAAGAATCTTCAGCAGGGTTGTTTGCAGGCAGCTGGTGTTACTTAACAGCGCTTTAGTCTGCTGCGCCACCAACCTCATCGTATGTTTTAGCCTCCAGTCCCCTCATCATCATCTGGTTGCTCTTCTCTGCACTTTTTCTAAAGTCTCTTTTTTATAGTGTGGTGACCAAATCTAGGTGTGGTCTTACTAAGGCTTTATAGAGTGGTATTAGTACCTCCCTTGATCTTGATTGAATCCCTCTTGTTAATGCAATTTAGGATTGCATTGGCTTTTTTGGCTGCCGCCACCCACGGTTGGCTCATATTTAGCTGGTTGTCCACTAAGACTCCAAGATCCCTCTCACAGTCACTGCTAGTAAGTGTTCTCCAGAGTCACCTTCTCCAGGGTAGTCTACACCTGCCTTTCTTCCAGTGTGTAGGCGGCAGAATGCAACACATCCCACTTCTTCAATCCTAACAGCTTTCCATTTTTGTTGTGTCCCCCCCTCGTCTTCGCTTGCAGAAAAACGCCTGCGTCCTACCCGAAGATCTGAAGAACTTCTACCTCATGACAGACGGTTTCCGAATGACGTGGAACGTCAAGTTTGATGGTAAGGGTCTCCGGCCCCCTTCTTGATCCCAGGTCATTGATCTATTTCGGCCTTATCTGGACGGGTTCTCCATCGCTTCAGATTTTGAAGAAGAGACCAGACAGCCAATTGACCGGGATGGGAGAACAACTAGCTGCTTGGGCAGCGGGCTGGACTAGAAGATCTCCAAGGTCCCATCCGTCCTTTTTTTTTTTTAATTTGATTTATATGCCGGCCTTCTCCGGAGACTCAGGGCGGTTTACAATGTGCTAAGCAACAGCCTTCATACTTTTGTATATTTTATACAAAGTCAGCTTATTGCCCCCACAAACTGGGTCCTCAATTTACCCACCTTAGAAAGGATGGAAGGCTGAGTCGACCTTGAGCCTGATGAGATTTGAACTTGCAGTAATTGCAGGCAGCTGGTGTTAATAACAGGGTGCTTTAGACCACTGTACTACCAAGGCTCATTTTGATTCTAACATTCTAATTCAAGGAAGTATATTTCTGCTGCCAGGTTGGAAAAAACTCCAGGTAGTCCTCAACTTACAGCCATAATGGAGCCTGCCCACTAAGGTCGTATCAGTCGTAAAACGAGTCATATTGTGCCAGACCCGATTACAGGTAGTCCTCGACTTACATCCATCCCGTTGAGTGACCGTTTGAAATTACAACAACACTCAAAAAAGGGACTTAGGGACGTTTTTCACACTTACGACCATTGTGTGGTCATGTAATCAGAATTTGGACGCTTGTCAAATGGTTCACTTTTACGCAGTTCCGGGGAACCGGGATCACATGATCCCCTTTTTATGACCTTCTGACAGACCAAGTCCATCAGGAGGCCGGATTCAGTTAACAACCGTGTTACTAACTTGACAAACCTGCAGTGATTCACTTAACGACTGTGTCAAGAAAGGTCGTAAAATGAGGCAGAGCTCACTTAACAACGGTGTTGCTTAGCCATGGAGTTTTCGGGCGCAATGGTGGTCGTAAGTCGAGGAAGACCTGTCTATGAGTTTTTTGTTGCTGCGGTCCTTAAGCAAATCACCAATGGTCATTAATTGAGTCCACAGTTCTCAGCAACTCCCTAAAGGCTATGGTGGTGCACTTAATGACTGCCGCAAGACGAGGTCCGACAAATAGTTGACTGTTAAGCGAACCTATTGTTCGCTATGGGGTATTTTTGCAGAAAACCCGAAGTAAATGCCGTTTTTTGGACAAAACTTTCATAAATTGTGTTCATGGGACACCACAAACAACCACAAATGCAGGCAGGGTGCCAAGCACCCCAAATAACGTCCATGTGATGGTTCACCCCTTACAACTTCAGAACTGGGTCATAACTACAAGTAGTCCTCGACTTACGGCCACAATTGAGCCCAAAATCTACGTTGCAAAGTGAGACATTCGCGATGTGAATTTTGCTCTGAATTTTACGACTTCCCTTGCCACATTTGTTAACCGAATCCCTGCAGTTGTTAAATTAGTCACTCGGTCGTTAAGCGAATCTGGCTGCCCCATGGACTTGGCTTGTCAGAAGGTCACAAAAGGAGATCACGTGACACACACACACACACCCGGGATGCTGAAACCGTCATAAATGTGAGTCAGTTGTCAAGCGTCTGAATATAAATCACGTGATCCTGGGGAGGCTGCAACCGTCATAAGTGTGTAAAACGGTCCTAAGTCATTTTTTTCAGTGTCGTAACTTCGAATGCTGCCCACACATGCCTGCCCGACATGTAGCACAACATTCCATGCCCATATAGGCCTTACCAGGCACCTGCGGACACACCCTGGGCAGCCCACAAACCGTTAGATGTCAAGGTCCTCTTCGAACACGATGGACAAATGTCATTAACTTCGAACAGTCACTAAATGAACTGTTGTAACTCAAGGACTTCCTGTGCCTTTTGTGGAGGGGTCCATCCTGATTTCCTAAGCAACTGGTCCTAAGATGAATCGTTCTGTTTCTTTGGGATAAATTTCATGCTCTCTTCTTTTTTATTTTTGAGAAAATTGCAATTCATTCAGCAGTGAAATCACCCCTGGGTGTTGTAACCGAGACTCAC
This sequence comes from Arizona elegans, assembly GCA_022577455.1. Taxonomy (NCBI): domain Eukaryota; kingdom Metazoa; phylum Chordata; class Lepidosauria; order Squamata; family Colubridae; genus Arizona; species Arizona elegans. The sequence continues at coordinate 1,964,966 of JAKOOJ010000062.1, read as the reverse complement.
TTAGTCATTACAAGACACAATTAGTCCCAAACAAACTTATTTTATTATAACAGCTGAGAATTACTTCATTCCCATCTTAGTCCAAATTAATTAAGAGCCTTGGTAGTACAGTGGTCTACGGCACCCTTAGTTAAGCTGGTTATTAAGACCAGCTGCCTGCAATTACTGCAGGTTCGAATCTCGCCAAGGCTCAAGGTTGACTCAGCCTTCCATCCTTTCTAAGGTAGGTAAATTGAGGACCCAGTTTGTGGGGGCAATAAGCTGACTTTGTATAAAATATACAAAAGTATGAAGGCTATTGCTGAGCACATTGTAAACCGCCCTGAGTCTCCGGAGAAGGGCGGCATATAAATAAAAAAAAATAAATAATCCAAAACAAGTCCTTCAGAAAAAGTCCTTCGGGCTTATCACAAGCCTTTATCTTCTTTGACACCTTTCTTGGCAAAGCCCCGTGAAGTTCAGAAACAAGAGACGCCGACTGGAAACAGATTTAGCAACATTGCTTTCCTACAAAGAGCCCAAGTGCCTTTGCTGCTCTTTTAAGCCTTATGGAAGGGGCCAATCATCTCCAAGCCTTACTCCTGAGTCGCCCCTTTTGCTTTAGCTGCTCTTGCCTTCTGGCAGCTCTGCGCATGCACGCACTAGGAACAGACTCCTCCTGTTCCTCTGCCTCTCTGCTGTCTGCCTCTGGAGGCTCCGGAGTCCGTACATCACTCCCCGATGGCCCTGGAACCATCTCTGCCTCCGATGCAGAGCCCTCGTCCGGGCCTTTCCCAGACTCCAGGACTGGCCCATGTTCCTCCCCAGCCTCCTCAGTGTCCGACTCCGCTGCCAGCTCCGCAGGCTGCTGGTGGACCACAACACTTTAGAACTTAGAATAACTTTATGGTCATTTTGGATGTACACGAATCGGCGTACGTTAAAATGAACTATTGTTGCATTCAGCTCTCAAAAGGGTCACCACCTGCAAAATAAATAAATAAATACAAAATTATGCCTATACCCACCTATATTCTATGACACACAGAAGTAACACAAGTCTAGTTTGGATGTACAAGGTGAGAAAAACAAATCTTGCAAGTTTACCAGACGGATGGCCTAGGGAACAAAACTCTTACAGAATCAGGTAATCCTGCTAGAAATACTTCGAAACCTCCTCCCAGAGGGGAGCAACAGAAACAGACCATGAAGTGGGCAGTATGGGGTCTCTAACAATGCTTCAAGCTCTAAGCACATAGCGCTTATAAGCGATATCCTGAATAATGGGAAGTGAGTTTCCTATAATCTTCTCCACTGTCCTCACCACTCTCTGTAGGGACTTTCTATCTGAGGCGCTGCAGTCACCAAACCAAACAGGGATGCAGTTTGTTAAAACGCTCTCGGTGATGCCTGTGTAAAATGTGGCCAGGACAGAAGGAGAAAGACGTGCTCTCCTCATCCGACGCAGGAAATGCAGACCGTGGAGTGGGCGTGTGGGGTCTCTAACAATGTTGGGATTTAAGGTTTGTGTGTTGCGTATTGCACAAACCAGGTTCTTTTCTCTTTAAGATAACCCAGTTTCCCTGGGCTGCATGACGATTAACAGCATCTCCAAGCTGAACCGTCTCAGCGTTTCACCCGTGTACTCTTTGCCCAGTGCGCCAACCCTGGCTGACCTGGAAGACTCCGACGAGGAGGAAGGTATACATTAGAAGAGAAGAGAAAATAGAATAGAATAGAATAGAATAGAATAGAATAGAATAGAATAGAATAGAATAGAATAGAATAGAATAGAATAGAATAGAATAGAATAGAATAAGAGAAGAGAAAATAGAATAGAATAGAATAGAATAGAATAGAATAGAATAGAATAGAATAGAATAGAAATATAGATTAGAATAGAAAAATAATAGAATAGAAATATAGAATAGAAATGGAATATGGAATGGAATGGAATGGAATGGAATGGAATAGAATAGAATAGAATAGAATAGAATAGAATAATAGAAGAGAAGAGAAAATCGAATAGAATAGAATAGAAATATAGATTAGAATAGAAAAATAAATAGAAATGGAATATGGAATGGAATGGAATAGAATAGAATAGAATAGAATAGAATAGAATAGAATAGAATAGAATAGAATAGAATAGAAAATAGAATAGAATAGAATAGAATAGAATAGAAATATAGATTAGAATAGAAAAATAATAGAATAGAAATATAGAATAGAAATGGAATATGGATAGATGGAAAAAGATTAAATTATCACTTATAGGCAAAATTGCGGCAATTAAGATGAACATTCTCCCCAAGATCTTATTTTTATATCAAAACCTACCAGTAATTTTAGAGAAAAAAATTTTTTTAGAATTAAATAAGACCATTAGGGAATTTGTTTGGGAAAGGAAAAAATCAAGGATCTCACTTAAAATTCTACAGGAAAAAAGGAACGTGGGAGGACTTGGACTCCCAAATTGGGAAACGTATTATAGAGCAGCAAAGTTGATATGGATAAAGGATTGGATCACCTTGGAGAATAAGAGAATTTTAGTGTTAGGAGGACATAACCTACAGAAAGGGTGGCATGCATATCTATGGGACAAAGACAATAAAAAGAAAACTTATTTCCACAGGCATAAAATCAGGGACTCCCTAATACAAACGTGGGTGGGGATCAGGCAGAGATACTATACCAAAGTCCCAATTTGGCTTTCTACGGTAGAGGCAATGATTTACCCCAACAGGTGGGGAATGGAGAAACTGTACAGATACAAACACATTGTCAATGGAGGGGGAAACATTAAATCAAATGAAGTTCTGAGAGATCAAGGTATAACCTTAGATTGGTGGACCTACCTACAAATAAAATCAAGATACCAGAAAGATAAAGATGAGTATGGCTTAGAATCAGGATATAATGGATTAGACAAAATTTTGATGGGACAAGGGAATAAAGCGTTGGCCAAGCTGTATAATTATTTATCGGATGAAGATAGAGATGAGGATATAATTAGAAACCAATTGAGAGCATGGGAGAGAAATATTGGACACAGTTTGGACCTTAATGAATGGGAAGAAGCCTGGAACAAAAATTATAAATTAACTAGAGCAGCCACGTATAAGGAAAACCATTACAAAATGCTTCACAGGTGGCATTTAGCACCTGCAAGATTAGCAAAGATGTTCCCCAATGCACAGCCAAATTGTTGGAAATGTGGCCATGGTCATGGCACCTTCTTTCATATGTGGTGGACATGCCCCGAAGCAAAAAGGTATTGGAGCAAAATTCGGAGATGGTTGAAAGATATACTCAAAGAAGAAATTGATTTGAATCCAGCAATATCTCTCCTGGGAATGGCAAAGAAAGGGTATGGAAAGGAAAAGGTCCATCTCCTAATACACATAGCTACAGCTGCCAGACTAGCATACGCTCAATATTGGAAAAAGAAAGACCTACCACCAGATGACCTTATAATTAATAAAATATTAGAGTGTGCAGAGATAAGTAAATTAACACACGAGATAAATGATGATGAAAACTCTGATTATGATACTGTGTGGGGAAGATGGTACGAATGGATAAATGATAGAATTAAGGAAGGAATAAATGGTGCAGAAATTAATTAGAAATGTGTAGTATAAATGACACCAGACACTTACTTATGTATATATGTAAAAACACTGCGAATCCGATGTTAAACAGAATCGTGACTATATTTTATTTGTGTAAAAAAAAAAAAAACCAATAAAAATTGTATTAAAAAAAAAAAGAAATGGAATATGGAATGGAATAGAATAGAATAGAATAGAATAGAATAGAATAGAATAGAATAGAATAGAATAGAATTCAAGTGTGATTGGACACACAAGGAATTTGTCTTTGGTGCATATATTCTTGGTGTACATAAAAAGAAAAGATATGTTTGTCAAGAATCATAAGGTACAACACTTAATGATAGTCATAGGGAAACAGTCAATATAAATTGTAAGGATACCAGGTTACAGTCATACAGTCATAAGTGGGAGGAGATGGGTGGTGGGAACGATGAGAAGATTAATAGTAGTGCAGACTTAGGGAATAGTTTGAGAGCGTTGAGGGAATTATTTGTTTAGCAGAGTGATGGCGTTGGGGAAAAAACTGTCCTTGTGTCTAGTTGTTCTGGTGCGCAGTGCTCTATAGCGTCGTTTTGAGGGTAGGGGTTGAACCAGTTTATGTCCAGGATGCGAGGGGTCTGTAGATATTTTCCCAGCCCTCTTTTTGACTCGTGCAGTACACAGGTCCCCCATGGAAGGCAGGTTGGTAGCCGTTGTTTTTTCTGCAGTTCTAATTATCCTCTGAAGTCTGTGTCTGTCTTGTTGGGCTTGCAGAACCAAACCAGACAGTTATGGAGGTGCAGATGACAGACTTGTAGACACACACAAACACACAAGGGAGAAAGACACACACACACTTATAAGATCCTGTCCCTTTCCCCCACCCTCTTTGCTTCACTGACACAAAGATCAAAAGCTGTTTAGGACAGAGGTTATTTAGTATTATTATTATTATTATATTAGATTTCTATCCCACTTTTCTTATTTTTATATAAAGGCACCTGAAAGCAGAGCAAGAAACAATGGATGGAAACTAATCAAGGAGAGAAGCAACCTGGAATTAGGCAAAATATTTCCTAAGAGTGAGGACAATCAGTGGAACAGCTTGCCACCAGAAGTTGTGGGTGCTTCACCACTGGAGGCTTCTAAAAAGAGACGGGACAACCGCTTGTCTGGGATGCTATTGGGTCTCCTGCTCGAGCAAGGGGTTAGACTAGATGACCTCCAAGGTTATGATCTCCAAGTTCATCTCGCAGTAGTGCAAACGGGTGTGAAACCTTCTTGGAACTGCTTGAAAGGACTGTGTTGTGGAGCTGTCCACACCCATTTGCACCACTCAGGTGACCCTGAGGACTCCAGACAAACCTCCAAGTGGCCTCAACGACCCTCTAAAAGGATGCTAATGTCCAGCTGTCTGCAAGGAATATAAACCCTTCCATTCCCCTCCATCCAGTCAGAGCTGAAGAAGCTTCTCGGATGAGAAGCGAAACGTCTTCAAAGAAGAAGCAAGAAAGTCCAGTTGCCTCTTGAAAAAAAAAGCACCTTTGGAACTCCAGTGATGGAGCACCCTCAACTTCTGGTGGCAAGGAGTTCCACTGGTTAATTGTTCTCACTGTTAGGGAGGTTTCTCCTTAATCCCTGTCAGGGAAAGCTTTGTCTGTTTTCTCGGCTGTTTCTTCCACAGGTAACAAGGAACAACCGAAGAGGCCTCACCTGGACACCCGGTGTCTGATATTCGAATTAGACTCCTGTGCCGGCAACGGGAAAGTCTGCCTCGTCTACAAGAACACCAAACCGGGTACGTTGTTAACCAGAATCTAAATTTATGACGTGAGAATAATCATCATGGTTTATAGACCACAGCTGCTGGGTTTCAGGGTTGGATGAATCCAACCACTGCTAACCTAAGCCACAAATCGTGGTTAAGGCTGGGTCAGAACCCAGTCAAAAGCTTGACAGTTGTGGAAAAGTCAGAGATAGCACAGCAGTGAGAAGAATCATAGTTTATTTCAACCATCATTGGGGGACCCTTGACAAGAAAGAGGGTTCCCAAACAGTGGGGAAGCCAAGACTTTTATAGAAGTTGAGGGGGACAAGGTGAGAAATTTTAGGGATCTAATTGACTGGCCAGTTTTGGGGAAGGTGGACATGCCCTTAGTTAGTTAGTTAGTTAGTTAGTTAGTTAGTTAGTTAGTTAGTTATCCCTTGCCTTTATTGTTTTTATAAATAACTCAAGATGTGGAACATATCCAACATATCTTCCTCCGGCTCTCCATGACAACAACCCTGTGAGGTAGATTGGACTGAGCAGGTGACTGGCTTAAGGTTACCCAGCCAACATTCATGTCTAAGGCAGGACTAGAATTCACAATCTCCTGGTGATTGGCCTAAAGTCACCCATCCGGATTTCATGCCTAAGGTAGAACTAGAACTCACTATCTCCTGGTGATTGGCCTAAAGTCACCCATCCGGATTTCACGCCTAAGGCAGAACTAGAACTCACTATCTCCTGATGATTAGCTCAAAGTCACCCATCCGGATTTCACGCCTAAGGCAGAACTAGAACTCACTATCTCCTGGTGATTGGCCTAAAGTCACCCATCCGGATTTCACGCCTAAGGCAGAACTAGAACTCACTATCTCCTGGTGATTGGCCTAAAGTCACCCATCCGGATTTCACGCCTAAAGCAGGACTAGAATTCACAATCTCCTGATGATTAGCTCAAAGTCACCCATCTGGATTTCATGCCTAAAGCAGAACTAGAACTCACTGTCTCCTGATGATTGGCCTAAAGTCACCCATCCGGATTTCACGCCTAAAGCAGGACTAGAACTCACTCTCTCCTGGTGATTAACTCAAAGTCACCCATCCGGATTTCATGCCTACAATGGAACTAGAACTCACTATCTCCTGGTGATTGGCCTAAAGGCACCCATCCGGATTTCATGCCTACAATGGAACTAGAACTCACAATCTCCTGGTGATTGGCCTAAAGTCACCCATCCGGATTTCACGCCTAAAGCAGAACTAGAACTCACTGTCTCCTAGGGAGATTTTTCACCCCCAACAAACTGAACCACAGTTAACTCAGCCAAATTGTTGTGGCCTGTTGACCGCCGGCCCCTCCAGCAGCCGAATCAGAGGAGGAGGAGGAGGCGTGGGAATCAGGGCCAGCATCAGGGCAACCTGAGAGCTCCGAGGGGGAAGAGGGAATGGGGCTGGCAGAGAGAGAGAGAGAGAGGGACAGAGGCAGGGTCTGGGCCTGGGCCATCCGTCAGCCCTCAGATGGAGAGTCAACAGCCCCCAGGTCTGGAGGTGGCTGATGAGGAAGAGGAGGAACAACTGGGTTCAGAACCTGATGTGTGGATGCGCAGAAGGCAGAGGAAAGGAGAGCAGTGGAAATCTATGGGCCGGTCCTTGGGACAGAAGAGCCACCGCTGCTAAAGAAGCCCCACTGTAGCTCTGGGGATAAAAGGCGGGGGGGGAGGGAGATGAATAGATGTGGCAGACAACTATTTATTTATTGATTGATTGATTTGATTTGATTTGATTTGATTTGATTTGATTTGATTTGATTTGATTTGATTTGATTTGATTTGATTTCTATACCGCCCTACTCCCGAAGGACTCAGGGCGGTGCACAGCCAAACAATAAAACACATACATACAAAATTTAAAAGTGGAATAAAATCAAATTAAATAATTTTGGCCCTGACAAATTTAAAACCCCAAACTATTTAAAACCAATTTTAAAATTGAATATATAAAATACTAAAAGATATTTAAAAATTACAAATCTTCTATAAAAGAGGGAGAAAATTGGGCCAGGCCCGCCTGGTGAAATAATAAAGTCTTTAAAGCGCGGCGGAAGGTGCGCAGATCCGGGATCCTCTGTATCTCTGGGGGGAGCTCGTTCCAGATAGTAGGTGCCCCCACAGAGAAAGCTCTCCCCCTGGGGGCCGCCAGTCGGCATTGTTTGGCTGACGGCACCCAGAGGAGCCCCTCTCTATGGGAGCGTACCGGCCGGTGGGAGGCTATTGGTGGTAGCAGGCGGTCCCGTAAATAACCAGGTCCTGAGCCATGGAGCGCTTTAAAGGTGGTAACCAAAACCTTGAAGCGCACCCGGAAGACCACCGGGAGCCAGTGCAGCTCGCGCAGGAGGGGTGTTACATGGGAACGCCATGTCGCTCCCATTACCACCCGCGCGGCCGCACTCTGCGCCAGTTGGAGCCTCCGGGTGCTCCTCAAGGGGAGCCCCATGTAGAGAGCATTACAATAGTCCAGACGGGAGGTGACGAGGGCATGAGTGACCGTGCGTAAGGAGTCCCGATCCAGAAAGGGACGCAACTGGCGAATCAGGCGGACCTGATGAAAAATCCTCCCGGTCACGGCCGTCAAGTGCTCGTCTAAAGACAGCCGTGAATCCAGGAGGACACCCAAGTTCATCTTCCGGCTGGACAGATTTAGTTAGCCTGCGGTGAGAGAGAAACTTTTTGCCGGGGCTGCCGGCTCTCCTCATAAAGGAATCTTTTGAGTTCACTTCAGAGGGTTTGTCGTGTTTGGGGAGCTGGGTCAGAATACAAATACTCTGGGTTTGCATTCGTGAGCTGGCAGTGAAAACGAGGCTGGAATGTGTGAATGCAGGCAGTTAAGTTTTGCCGCAGAAAAGAAAAGATTTTTCGACCCGTTTTCCTAACTCTTGGGCTTCTCTTCTTTTCTCCACCTTAGTTGTCACCCCAGAATCGGAAATCTGGTTCCTGGACCGAGCCCTTTACTGGCACTTCCTCACCACATCCTTCACCGCTTACTACCGGCTTATGATCACGCACCTGGGGCTCCCCCAGTGGCAATACATCTTCACCGGTTACGGCCTGAGCCCCCAGGCCAAGGTGAGAGCAGCCCCTGGAGAGCATCCAGGAAGCCCGGATGGAGGCAAAATACAGAATAACAAAAGAGTTGGGAGGGACCTTGAAGGTGAATCAATCAGGATAGAGCCGGAAGGGCCCTTGGAGGTCTTCTAGTCCAGCCCCCTTCCTCAGGCAGGAGATCCTATATACAATTTCAGACACCTGGCTATCCAGGAACCTACAGTCCTCCTCTCCTTCCTCCTCCACCTGTTCTCCCTTCCAGCACTGATGACATTACCTAGTTGGGTCATGAAACGTCTGAAGGAAAACACTGACACTCAGAGAGTACCAAGGACCCCGCAGTCGTCGTCCTCCTCCTCCTCCTCCTCCTCCTCCTCCTCCTCCTCCTCCTCCTCCTCCTCCTCGTCTCCACAAATACAATCCCCTTCTAGCACTGATAACGTTACTTAGTTTAGTTTAGTTTTAGTTTTATTAGATTTATATACCGCCCTACTCCCGAAGGACTCAGGGCGGTGAACAGGCACAAAATAAAATACATAAATACAAAAGTTGAAAGACATAATTAAAACCAGATTAAATAATTTAGCCCGAGACAATTAAAAAAAATCCCAATAATTTAAAACAGATTAAAATTTCGATTTAAAAGAATTTTAAAACAGGGGAGAAAATTCGGCCAGGCCGGCTTGCTGAAATAGGAGGATCTTAAGAGCACTGTGGAAAGTGTGTAGATCCGGGATCCTCTGTATCTCTGGGGGGAGCTCGTTCCAGATAGTGGGTGCCCCCACAGAGAAGGCCCGCCCCCTGGGGGCCGCCAGTCGACATTGTTTGGCTGACGGCACCCGGAGGAGCTCCTCTCTGTGGGAGCGTACCGGCCGGAGGGAGGCTATTGGTGGTAGTAGGCAGTCCTGTAAATAACCAGGTCCTAAGCCATGGAGCGCTCTAAAGGGGGTAACCAAAACCTTGAAGCGCACCCGGAAGACCACCGAGAGCCACTGCAGCTCGCGCACTAGAGATGTTACATGGAAATGCCATGTCACTCCCATTACCACCCATGCGGCCGCACTCTGCGCCAGTTGGAGCCTCCGGGTGCTCCTCAAGGGGAGCCCCATGTAGAGAGCGTTGCAATAGTCCAGGCGGGAGGTGACGAGGGCATGAGTGACTGTGCGTAAGGAGTCCCAATCCAGAAAGGGACGCAAGTGGTGGATCAGGCGAACCTGATGAAAAATCCTCCCGGTCATGGCCGTCAAATGCTCTTCTAAAGACAGCCGTGAGTCCAGGAGGACGCCCAAGTTGCGAGCCCTCTCCGTGGGGGCCAATGATTCGCCCCCAATAGTCAGTGATGGCGTCAACTGACTATATTGGGATGCCGGGAGCCACAGCCACTCGGTCTTGGATGGGTTGAGCCTGAGCCTGTTCCTGTTCCTCCCCATCCAGATTAGTTGACTTAGTTGAGTCATAAAACATCTGCAGGAAACCATGCTCAGAGAGCACCAAGGACCCCACTTTCCTGCTCCTCCTCCTCCTCCTCCTCTCCCTTTCAGCACTGATGATGTTACCTAGTTGGGTCATGAAACATCCACAGGAAAAACACCCAAGCTCAGGGAGCACCAAGGATCCCACAGTCCTCCTCCTCCTCCACTTCTCCACAAATACAATTCCCTTCTAGCACTTGATAATGTTACCTAGTTGGGTCATGAAACGTCTGCAGGAAAAACACCCAAGCTCAGAGACAATTTAGCTGGGATTCCCCTGGGTCCCTTCCAGTGGTGGAATGTAAAATTTGTTACTACCGGTTCTGTGGGCGTGGCTTGGGGGGTATGGGTGGGGGTAAAGTGACTGGTGGGCATGGCTAATTCTTTTTTATAATTTTTAAAAACATTTTTTCTACAACCTTAAGAGGTTGTAGAAAAAAATGCTTTGAAAAGCCTCTAACTATCAGGCAACTCAGCTGGGATCGCCAGAGGCTTTTAAAGGCATTTTTTTTCCTATAACCTCTTCGGCTGAAGACGTAGAAAAAATGCTTTTAAAAGCCTCTTGACGATCAGGCAACTCAGCTGGGATCGCCAGAGGCTTTTAAAGGCTTTTTTTTTTCCCCCGACAACCTCTTTGGCTGAAGAGGTTGCAGAAAAAAATGCTTTGAAAAGCCTCTGACGATCTCAGCTGAGCCGCACGATCATCAGAGGCTTGTTTTTTTTTTTTTACTTTTAAAAGCATTTTTTTTTTTTTTTTGGCCGAAGAGGTTGTAGAAAAAATGCTTTTAAAAGAAAGAAAAAAAGCCTCTGATGATCGTGTGGCTCAGTTGGGCATGGGGGGGGGGGGGAGGCAGGGATTTTTGCTACCGGTTCTCCGAACCACCCGCCGCCATCGCTACCGGATCGAGCGATCCGGTCCGAACCGGGAGCATTTCACCCCTGGTCCCTTCCCCACGCCCCCACTTCCCCAGACCCTTGGCCTGACTCTCTCTTCCCTCTCCCTCCTCTTCCAGCAATGGTTCAACATGTACAAACCCATCACGGTCAACACGGAGCAGCTGTGGGAAGCGGCTGACGCTTCCTTCGTCAACAAGCTGGACCCCAATAAGGTTTTCCGCAGCAAAACCAAGGCCTCCCTGGTGAAGAAGAGGCCCCCGTCCCAAGTGGCCGCCTCCCAGAAGAATCAGGCGGCAGGAGGGTCGCCCCGGGCCCCTTCGCAGGGCGGGAGCTTGTCAAGACGACGAGAAACGCAGCCTTGAGCTCCTCCCTGGACCCCCAATTTCCACCCTCCCGCCCCATCCTCACCCCCCCTTCCAGCTCCAAATGGCTCCCTTCGGCTTTTGCAGGACTTCATATTTATTGCTGAATTATTTATTGACGGAAACTTGAACCCCTGGCTGATTTTTTTGGGGGGGGGGTCATGCCTGCAACTCAACAAAGGGTGGGGGGCTGTTTAATGTGCTCGTTCCCCTATTTTGCACGGATTTGTTCCAGCCCCCCTCGCGAGGCTAAGCAACGTTCGCCGCGGTGAAGTTTTGGCGAAGTGGGGGCTTTTTGTCCCGTTTTACGAACTTTCCTCACCACGGTTGTTAAGTGAATTCCTGCAGCCGTTAAAGTTAGCACTGGGTCGTCCTCGGCTTGCAACAGTTTGCTTAGCGGCCATTCAAAGTTACGACGGCCCTGAAGAAAAGGTACTCGCGATTCTTTTACCACGCTTAAAGACCGTCGGTCACTGAAACGGCACTGAAAAAAAGGGACATGATCGTTTTTCGCTCTTACAACCGACGTGGCGTCCCCAGGATCGTGTGATTAAAATTCAGGCACTTGGCAACTGACTCGCAGTTATGACGGGTGTAGCGTTCCGGGGGTGATGTCACCCCGTTTTGCTAAGCAAAGTCAAGGGGGATGCCAGATTCACTTAACAACTGTGTTACGGGGAGTCCTCGGCTTACGACTACAGTTGAGTCCGAGATTTATGTGGCTAAGTGAGAAATTGGCGAAGTGGATTTTGCTCCATTTTACGACCTTCCACATCACAGTTGTTAAGTGAATCACTTTGGTCGTTAAGTGAATCCGGCTTCCTCATGGACTTTGCCTGTCAGAAGGTTGCAAAAGGGGATCACGTGACCCTGGGACACTGCCACCGTCATAAATGCAGGTCAGTTGCCAAGCGTCTGAATTGTCATCACGTGAGCACAGCAATGCTGCAACGGTCATAAGTGTGAAAAGCACTCCTAAGTCACTTTTTTCAGTGCCACTGTAACTTCGAACCATCACTAAGCAAACTGTTGTAAGTCAAGGACTACTTGTGCTTACTTAACAACTGCAAGGATTCACTTAACAACTGTGGCAAGAAAGGTCGTAAAATGGGGCGGAATCCACTAAACCAATTTCTCAATTAGTAACTATATAAATTTGGGGGCTCAGTTGCGGTCGTAAGTCGAGGACTCTGTACTTGCAAATTTGGACGGGCAATCTGAAGTCCATGTCTGTTCTTTATTCTTATTTATGCACACACACAAAACCGATTTTCTGTATTTTACGGCGCGCTTTCCCCAAAACAGTTGTGGTGTAGGAAAGCTGGACTAGCAAAGTCTAAAAGGTACAAAACCGATTTTCTGTATTTTACGGCGTCCTCCCAAAATCTTTAACATCTTTTCTATCTCTAGATGTGACAGGTCCCCTTTCCAAGTAGGTTTAGGATTATAAAAGAGTGTTCTTTTTTTCCTTCCCACATTCTCTCACATTTTTTCTCTTCCATTCTTCCATATTCCTTCCATCCTCCCTTTCTTTCCTTCCTCCCTCCCTCCATCCCACCTTCTTTCTCTTTTTCCTTCATTTCTCTCTCTCTCCCTCCCTCCTTCCTTTTTTGCTTCTTCCCTTCCTTTCTTCCTACCTCCTCCTATTCCTACCTCCCCCTTCCTTCCTTCCAGGCTCCCTATCTCCTTCCTTCCTTCCTTCCTTCCTTCCTTCCTTCCTTTCTTTCTTTCTTTCTTTTTCTTTCTTTTCTTTCCTTCCTCCATCCCTCCCTCCCACCTTCTCTTTCTCACTCAACTTTCTTCTTTTTCCCTTTTTCTCTCCCTTCCTACTTACTTCCTTTCTTCCTCCCTTTCCTTCCTTCCATCCTTCCCCTTTCTCCTTCCTCCCTTTCCCTCCTTCCTTCCATTCTCCCCATCCTTCCTCCCTCCCTCCCTTCCAATACAGCCCTGCTGAATTTGCAGGGCATCATTCCCCAACCTGGCGCCCTCAAAAACGGCTCAGCTGCAACTCTGTGAATACCCCAGCCGGTTGGTCCCACCCTACAGAGTGAGAAGTTTACAGAGGTTGCAGCAGGCTGGGGAAGATGGTCCCAGGAGTAGAGGAAAGCCTCTGGGGCAGGGGGTAGTTGTGGTCTTGACCTCAGCTGGATTGTCTCACCCTTCTGGCCCAAAGCAACCTTGGGTTCCAAAGAAACGTTGATGCATTTAGGAGGATCTCAGCTGGTTTCTGACCAGAAATGAACAGGGATGGATTCTCCTTCGGACATGGACTCCCATTCATGTCTCCACCACTAATCTTAGCAGCTAGATTTATTTATTTTTTTCCAAGTCTTTTATCTAGTGTCCAATTTCCATCAATGATCAAAGCTGGTCTGCAGGTCTCCTAGGTGGGTAGATGTCTCCACGTTGAACAAGATGACCACTCCCCAGTGCAGCCCCCATAGGAGTTGATCGACTCCATCTTCTCCGTGTCTTCCCCAAAGGATGCCATGTATTCTCTTCCTTGAGGGCCAGGAAGGAAAGCATGTTCAGGTATCCCAAAAACCATCATCCTTTTAAAGCAGCAGTCACATGGGAGACGTCATCTCGGCCTCCGGGTCTTGCTTCGAAGGTTCTGGATCCGACGGGGAGCGATTGTGGAAGTCGATCAGGATGTTGTAGATGAATATCCCAACAAGGCATCCTAGCGTTGGGGCCAACAATGGCACCCACCACCAGCAGTTGCCTGCTCTGAAAGAAAAAGGAAGCCCAGATTAGCAGTAGACCCTAAACCAGCATATCTCAACCTTGACCCCCTTGGGTGGACTTCAACTCCCAGAATTCCCCAGTCAGCATAGCTAACTGGGGAATTCTGGGAGTTGAAGTCCACACATGTATCTCAACCTTGGCCATGTGTAGACTTCAACTCCCAGAATTCCCAGGCCAACATGGCTAGCTGGAGAATTCTGGGAGTTGAAGTCCACACATATCTCAACCTTGAAGTCTGTGCATGTGTCTCAATCTTAGCCACTTGAAGATGTGTGGACTTCAACTCCCAGAATTCCCCAGGCAGCATGGCTAACGGGAATTCTGGGAGTTGAAGTCCACATGTGTCTCAACTGTGGCCATTTGATGTGTGGACTTCAACTTCCAGAATTCCCCCAGCCAGCATGGCTAACAGGAATTCTGGGAGTTGAAGTCCATACATGTATCTCAACCTTGAAGCCCACACACGTGTGTCAACCTTAGCCATTTGAAGATATGTGGACTTCAACTCCCAGAATTCCCCAGGCAGCATGGCTAACGGGAATTCTGGGAGTTGAAGTCCACATGTGTCTCAACTGTGGCCATTTGATGTGTGGACTTCAACTCCCAGAATTCCCCAGGCAGCATGGCTAATGGGAGTTCTGGGAGTTGAAGTCCAGACATGTATCTCAACCTTGAAGCCCACACACGTATGTCAACCTTAGCCACTTGAAGATATGTGGACTTCAGCTCCCAGAATTCCACAACCAGCATGGCTAACTGGGGGATTCTGGGAGTTGAAGTCCATACATGGTGTCAACCTTAAAGTCAGTATGATAGTTCTCATTGGTGAACTAAATCAGTGCCACCAACTCACCGAAACACCTCCAAGCCCCATCCTGCAAGGGCCGTGAAAATCCGGGGGGGCAGATCCCTGGAAGGGTTGATGGCATAGCCCGTGTTCATCCCCATAGACATGCCAATGAGCACGACCAGCAACCCAGTGATGAAGGCATTGGTGCCCGGTAGGGCCCCGGCATTCTTCCTATCGTGGATGGCGAGGACACCGATCATAAGCATGCTACTTGCAATAACCTGCAGAAGAGGAAGATGGGAATCAAAGCTCTGGACAATCAGAGTAGGGTGTCAACCAACAGAATATTTGTAGCTCAGGATTGAACAGTGGGGGTCCTTGGTGCTCCCTGAGCTGTGTGATTTTCTTACAGACGTCTCACGACCCATCTAGGTAACTTCATCAGTGCTAGAAGGGAGTGGGGTGTGTGGAGCGGAGGGAGGCGGTGAGGACTGTGGGGTCCTCAGTGCTCTCTGAGCTTGGTGGTTTTCTTGCAGACATTTCAGGACCCAACTTGGTAATATCAGTGTTAAAAGGGACTGGAGTTTGCTTCCTGTATATACATTATTATTTTAGAATGAATCAGCTGGAAGGCACTTTGGAGGTCTTCTAGTCCAGCCCCCTGCTTAAGCAGGAGAACCTATATGATTTCAGATAAGGGACTGTCTAGACTCTTCTTAAAAACTTCCAGTGATGGAGCATCCACAACTTCTGGAGGCAAGCTGTTCCACTGGTGAATTGTTCTCACTGTCAGGAAATTTCTCCTTAGTTCTAGGTTGCTTCTCTCCTTGATGAGTTTCCACCCATTGTTTCTGGTCCTGCCCTCAGGTGCTTTGGAGAATAGGTTGACCTCCCTCTTCTTTGGGGCAGCCCCTGAGATAGCGGAACATTGCTATCATGTCTCCCCTGGACTTTCTTTTCGTTAAACTGGACATTAAACTGGACAGTCTTGGTTATTTTCTTTGAAGACGTATCTCATCTAAGAAGCTTCTTCAGTAATGACAGGGTAGTGAGGAATGGAAGGATTTATATTCCTTGCAAACAGCTGGTCATTTGCATCCTTTTAGAGGGTCGTTGAGGCCACCTGGAGGTTTCTCTGTGTCCTCAGGGTCACCTGAGTGGTGCAAATGGTTGTAATTGTAATTGGCCATTTTTCCTCTGGAAATCCATTCCTACTCCCACACCATTCAAAGGGTCTTCATCGCAAATTGCATAGCTCAAAGTCTGTAGAGATTCTCAGACATCCTGGTGAGAGTTGTCCCAAAGGTGTTTTTTTCAGGAGGCAACTGGACTTTCTTCTTTTTTTTTCTTTTGAAGATGTTTCACTTCTCATCCAAGAAGCTTCTTCAGCTCTGACCGGACGGCGGGGAATGGAAGGATTTATACTCCTTGCAGACAGATGGTCATTTGCATCCTTTTAGAGGGTCGTTGAGGCCACTTGGAGGTTAGTCTTTCAGGTGACCCTGAGGACACAGATAAAACCTCCAAGTGGCCTCAATGACTCCTAAAAGGATGCAAATGACCAGCAGTCTGCAAGGAGTATAAATCCTTCCATTCCCCGCCATCCAGTCAGAGCTGAAGAAGCTTCTTGGATGAGAAGTGAAACATCTTCAAAAGAAAAACAAAGAAGAAAGTCCAGTTGCCTCCTGAAAAAAGCACCTTTGGGACAACCATGACCTGGATGACTGAGAATCTCTACAGACTTTGAGCTATGCAATTTGGGATGAAGGCCCTTGGAACGTGTGGGAGTAGGAATGGATTTCCAGAGGGAAAAAATTGCAGACTACAGGAACCATTTGCTCCACTCAGATGACCCTGATTTGTGTGGCACAGCTGATTTTTGCACCTCCGCTGCTCTACTTACGGGGCTGCCTTAGAAGGTAAGCAGCTGAGCTTCAAATTGCTGTATTTTGAATGCTGCATGCTAGCGTGTTAGGCACATGCCTAACGGTGTGCGTGCACCAGTGATGGGTTTCAAAAAATTTTTACTACAGGTTCTGTGGATGTGGCTTGGTGGGCGTGGCATGGCTTGGTGGGAGCGGCAGGGGAAGGATACTGCAAAATCCTCATTTTCTCCCGATCAGCTGGGACTCGGGAGTCAGAGGATAGATGGGGTGGGCCCAGTCAGAATTTTTACTACCAGTTCTCCGAACTACTCAAAATTTCCACTACCGGTTCTCCAGAACTGGTCAGAACCTGCTGAAACCCACCTCTGGCGTGCACACAAAGAGCCTGCCCACTGTTGTGGCTCCGTTGCCTGAGCCTGGGCTATCGACAGATGCAGACTTTTGAGAGTGAGAGAGGAGTTGGCAAGGCCTCCCTCTCCAGGACCCTCCTCTCTGGCAATGCTTCCGGAGGGCACCAAAGGCCAAACGATAGGCTCAGAACCAAGCACGTCCCCGCAGCCACAGGTGGACAGCGACGAAGGAGATAAGTGCTGGCTGGATCCTCAGCAGAGGCGCAGGGAGAAGCGTGCGCAGCAGAGGGGAAGGCGTGCCAGAGATTAGCTGAGTCACTGGACCACACCCCACAGGGTATAAATGTGGGTGTGGGGGCCGGTTCAGTTTGTGACGAGCAAAAACTGGAAATAATCCATGATCTCTGCCTGGATTTACTGGACTTTGCCTGCTTTATCGGACTGCATTTGGATTAATCCTTGTATTGTTGAAACTCTGCCTGCTTTATCGGAATGCTTGCAGTCTAATCTTTGTTTTGTGTGAGTAAAGTCTGAATTGGCAGCTAGCCACTGGGTTGCTGCCAGCTTTATCTTCAAAGAGTTTTGTCGTGGGGCTTATTAACTCCGGGCCGTCTGTGGGGGTGCGTGTGTGGGACGGGGACAGAACACCCACCGAACCAGTTGTTCGGTCTATTGCAGCCCACCACTGGCCAGATCTAAGCACCCCGCAGGCTGGATCCGGCCAGCGGGCCTGGAGTTTGACACTCTTGGACTGGAGCCAAGTGGCCCTCGCTTCTAGCCATCTGTTCCAGGACACCAACCTCCTGGAGAAAGCCGTACCCCAGAGACACGTAAGGTGCAGGATAGGTGGCGAAAATCCCCGCGGTGGCCGTCGATCCCGTCACGGTTAGGTTGCCTCCTGTATAATTCTGTAGCGCTTCTAAAAAGGGAAGAAGAAAGCCAGTTTGTGGAGAGCAAACATACAAAAAACACAAAAGGGAGGTTGGGGGGGGGGAATTATGGGTAGTCCTCGACTTACAACCGTCCGTTTAGTGACCATTCAAAGTTACAATGGCGCACTGGAAAATGTGACTTAGGGCCGTTTTTCACAGTAATGACCTGTGCACCTTTCTCCATGATTGCGTGATCCAAATTGCAGACGCTTGGCAAATGGTCCGTACTTACGACGGTCACTGTGTCCGAAGGTCAGGTGATCCCCTTTTGCGACCTTCTCGCAAGCCAAGTCAACGGGGAAGCCGGATTCACTTCACAACCCTGGCTACTAACTTATCAACTGCAAGTGATTCGCTTAACAGCGGTGGCAAGTAAGGTCGTAAAATGGGGCAAAACTCACTGAACAAATATCTCGCTTAACAACAGAAAGGTTGGGCTCAATTGTGGTCGTACGTCGAGGACTACCTGTACAGGCAGTCCTCGACTTCCAAACATTCATTTAGTGGCCGTTCGAGATTGCAACAGCACTGGATTAGTGATTTACGATTGTTTTTCACACTTATGGCCGTTGCAGCATCCTCACGATCACGTGATCCAAATTCAGACGCTTGGCAACTCGTATTTATGACAGTTGCAGTGTCCTAGGGTCACATGATCTCCTTTTGGTGACCTTCTGACCAGCAAAGCCAATTCACTTAACGACAATGTTACTGATTTAACATCGAATAAGTGCAGGGATTCACTTAACAACCGTGGGAAGAAAGATTAGGGTTAGGGTCAAACTCACTTAACCACTGTCTCACTTAGCAACTGAAATTTTGGGATCAATTGTGGTCGCAGGTCGAGGACTACCTGTATTCTCAAGGCAGGCCCAGTTCTGGGGTGGGGGTTAATTCCTGCCATCACCTCCACCAGTAATGATTTCATGACTCCCCATTCTAACCTGCAGCCTTGGGATCTCCTGGTGGTCTCAGATCCATACTGACTTTCACCATCTTAACCAGGCCCTGCTTCCTATTTGGGGGCTTGTTAAGGAAGGCGATGATATGATCCCTAAGGAGAATTCACCTTTTATTTTTCTTTCATGCCTAGCCTTTCCGGTTTTTTTATATATTTCCTGCTTCAGAACCAGTAGAAATGGTCTCAGTAGTCATGCCAGAAAAATATAAATAGAAGACTGGCAGTTTGGCGCAGAGGAAACCCAGTGGGTGTCAGGTCATTTCAGAAATGTGGAAAATGTCATTTTAGTAGCTTAGTAGGTTTGTAGGTAGCAGTGTTTACCTTGGCAACTTTAAGACTTGTGGACTTCAACTCCCAGCATGGCTGGCTGGGGCATTCTGGGAGTTGAAGTCCACAAGTCTTAAAAGTTGCCCAAGCTTGGACACCCCTGAGATAAAGAGACATACAGATAGTCCTCGGCTTACAACAGTTCATTTAGTTACCGATCAAATTCCAACGGCATTGAAAAAAGAGACTTATGTCCATTTTTACACTTAAGACCATTGCACACCCGATAGGGCAGTGATGGCTAACCTTTTTGCCGTCACGTGCCAGGAGTGGGGAGGGGGAGTGTATCATGTGTGTGTGTGCCTACACCCATAATTCTATGCACCCCACCCCCACACATGCGTGTGTGACACACACCCCGCTCCCCCCGCTCCTGTCACGCGATGGCCCGGTAGGCCCGTATTTCTCTCTCACCAGGCTCCAGAGCCTTTCTAGGAGTCTGGGGAGGGCAAAAACAGTGTTCCCCACCCCCATGGAGGCCCTCTGGAGCCTGGAAATGGCCCATTTGCCAACTTCCGCTGGGACCAGAAGACTTGTTTTTTGCTGTCCCCAAGCTCCAGAGCCTTTCTAGGAGTTTGGGCAGGGCAAAAACGGCCTTCTCCACCCCCACACACCCCGGAGGCCCTCCGGAGGCCAGAAACAGTTTGCCAACTTCTGGTCCAACCGGAAGTTGGCAAACAGGCCGTTTCCAGCCTCTGGAGGGCCTCCAGAGGGTGTCCGGAGGTCCTCCGGGGGGGTGGGGAAGGCTGTTTTTGCCCTCCCCAGACTCCTAGAAAGGCTCTGGAGCCTGGGGACAGCCAAAAACAGGCCTTTGCCATCATCCCCCGAGGCCCTCCGGAGGCAGGAAACAGCCTGTTTTCCTACTTCCGGTGGGCCCAGAATAAGGTGACCAGACGTCCCGCTTTTGGCGGGACAGTCCCGCTTTTGAGCAATTTGTCCCGCGTCCCGCGGCGTTTTAAAAAAGTCCCGATTTTTCATTCTGCCTCCTGAATCCCCGCTGATGGCTAGAGGGAAAAAAAACTCTTTAAACTCTTGCCACGGGGCTTCAAAGGGCCGACCTACAGCTGATCAGTGTTAAAAGAAAAATGAATAGACCCATGCCTGCAAAAATAGAAAAAACAGCCCCTGTTAACAGCTTCCGCTAGGTTAATTAGCTGCAAAAAGCTGCAAAAAGTTCCTGGAGCAGATTTCCCCCCACTAGCTATACTGAAAACAAAGGCGAAAGCGAAACTAAACCTGCAACATGACAAAATGAGGCAGAGAGAGATTTCTTTCTTTTTCTTTTTCTTTTTCCTCACCAAAAAAGGTAGGTACAAAACTGCAAACAATGGGAAATTTTGGGCAAAAGAGGAGAGTTCAAGATTTTAAAACACAAAAGAAAAAAAGCTCTATTTAACTAGGGAATTGTAATAATTGAGATACTATTAATAATTGTATATTGTGTTGAAAGCAGAAATGGTTAAGTTGTGGTTTGGAGGAATATATGGGGGAAATTATTTGGTTTATTATTATTGGTAAATATAATTAATTGATTTGTAAGAAATTGGATTGCATGGAAATAATTGGAATATTCATGTTCATATTGATTAATATACAAAAAAGATAGTTATATAACTAATTGATTTATATTAAAATGTTGAATTTGTATTAAACAACTGTATGACATAATTACATAATTAACCAATGTGAGGATGGATATAAAAATAGATGACAATGGGAAGGGGTATAATATAGAATAGAAGGGAAAAATTGAATTTGATTAAGATTAGAGATGAGGATGAAGGGTAATATTGTTTTTTTAAAAAAATAGATGAGGAATAAATATGGCAAAAAGGAAATATAGAAATTGTAAATTTAATTGAAATGACTAAACGCTGTTTAAATTTGTGAACCAGCCAAATATTCTGTTCAAAGAAAATACATTGCATGTTTGTATGTGTGTTTCTAATTATTGCTATTTATTCATATTTGTTCTCTTTTATTCTTTAAAGTTTAACAATTCATTCTTAATCTTAATATCTTTATATTTGCTTGGGGTTGGCTTTCTTCCCTTTCATCTTTTTTTATTGTACAGCAATCTTTCTCCTCAAACCTACCACCACTCTCTTTTCTTTCCTTCTTACTTTCTCTTCCCCCCACCCTCTTTTTCTCCTCCCTACTTCCTCTTCCTTTCTCCTTCTCCTCCTCTCTTCCTCCCTCTCTTACCCTCACTCCTACTCTAATTTCCATTCCTTCATCCCTCTCTATTGCTGTATCCTTTAATGCATATGGACTACTCAGAGGGCTGAAAAAGTTATTTTTGACTGGTCCTCACACTTTTGACCAGTCCTCGAACTTACGACTGTCCTCACATTTTACATTTTTGCCCTATCTTGTCATCATGGTGAAGAGAAGCAGTTGTGAAATGAGTGACATGGTTGTTAAGAATGCTGCACGGGCATAAATGTGAGGATGGTCATAAGTGTGAGGACCAGTCAAAAGTGCGAGGACCTGTCAGAAATGACTTTTTTCAGCCCTCTGGTTAGTCCTTTTGTGCATATGGACTACTCAGAGGGCTGAAAAAGTTATTTTTGACTGGTCCTCACACTTTTGACCAGTCCTCGAATTTACGACTGTCCTCACATTTTACATTTTTGCCCTATCTTGTCATCATGGTGAAGAGAAGCAGTTGTGAAATGAGTGACATGGTTGTTAAGAATGCTGCATGGGCATAAATATGAGGATGGTCATAAGTGTGAGGACCAGTCAAAAGTGCGAGGACCTGTCAGAAATGACTTTTTTCAGCCCTCTGGTTAGTCCTTTTGTGCATATGGACTACTCAGAGGGCTGAAAAAGTTATTTTTGACTGGTCCTCACACTTTTGACCAGTCCTCGAACTTACGACTGTCCTCACATTTTACGTTTTTGCCCTATCTTGTCACCATGGTGAAGAGAAGCAGTTGTGAAATGAGTGACATGGTTGTTAAGAATACTGCACGGGCATAAATGTGAGGATGGTCATAAGTGTGAGGACCAGTCAAAAGTGCGAGGACCTGTCAGAAATGACTTTTCAGCCCTCTGAGTAGTCCCTATACACATAGCCATGGCCACCCGGTCACATGACCAGCTAGCCACGCCCACCCAGTCACATGGCCTCCAAGCCACGCCCACACAATAAGTCACGCCCACAATGGTGGTGGTCCTTCTTACCAATGTTAAAATCTGTTCACCTTACCCTATACGCATAGCCATGGCCACCCGGTCACATGACCAGCTAGCCACACCCACCCAGTCACATGACCAGCTAGCCACACCCACCCAGTCACATGACCAGCTAGCCACGCCCACAAAATAAGCCACGCCCACAATGTCCCTCTTTACCAATGTTAAAATCTGGTCACCTTAGCCCAGAAGGCCCGAAAATCAGCTGGCTGGATGCATATGCGTGCCGGAGCTGAGCTTGTGTGCCCAATTTATATGGCTACACGTGCCACAGGTGGCACACGGGCAATAGGTTCACCATCACAGCGATAGGGCGTGTCAAATTTTTCAATTTTCAATTTCCAAACATGAGAGGGTGCTCCAAAGTTGTGACACGCCTTGGGGATTGTAGAGCTATTTTGGTTACTTTATTATCATTTAGATGTTCTTGGGAAGTAACGACAATAAATATCATAACTTTTTAACATTTTTGTTTGTTTCATTGCATCCTTCAGAATTCATTGCAGATCAAAATTCAGGCTCTTCAAAACTGACTCATAATTATGATGGTCTCACTTAGCAACCAAAATGTTGGGCTCCATTGTGGTCGTAAGTCGAGGACTACGTGTAATTTTTTTTTCCTCTCCCTCCTGCAAGCCAAAGAGGATTCATACCTACCATAATACAAAACAAAAATAATAGCCGATGCAGCAAACGATCCGAGGAACTGGCCAATCACGTATGCCGGGAGTTTGCGCCAGGGTAAATTTCCAACCACGCAATTGGCGAAAGTGATGGACGCGTTCATATGAGCTCCTTGTGGCGACAAAGATAACAGGAGAAGAACTGTTAGGATGGTTGCAGGAAGTGGACTGGCAGTCAAGTAGTTTCTTTTGCAGTTTTTCTTTAACAAACGACAATTTTTGTGGACAGTGTAATGACTGAGGTAACCTATTTTTCACACCGTGTTCACAGAAATAATACAATTACATATATGCAAAAAAAATTTCTTCCAACTTCTAACCTTAATGTGCTCATTGTAATTGCAATATATTCTTTTATATGCTTATTAAACTCCTAACATTTTGATATTATAGATGTCACTCAGGGTTCCACCACATTTTCAATATCAACTTTCTATAAACTCCATTAAAAGCAATTATCGGTAAGATCTAATCAGTCCCAAATTTATATCTGTAAGTCCCCTGGATTTGTAGTCCTTATAGGCTATATTTTCCAATATATTTTTTCCATCCTGTTAATCATAATAATACTTTTAAATATACCTAGTCCTAGTCTTCCATCTCTTAATCTTAATATATCTGTATTTATAATAAATATAATAATATAATATAATATAATATATAAATATAATAAATATATATATAAATATGTATGTATGTATATGTATTGGGAAAGGTTCCCCTCGCACATATGTGCTAGTCGTTCCTGACTCTAGGGGGCGGTGCTCATCTCCGTTTCAAAGCCGAAGAGCCAGCGCTGTCCGAAGACGTCTCCAGAGTCATATGGCCGACATGATATGACTCAACGCCAAAGGCGCACGGAACGCTGTTCCCTTCCCACCAAAGTGGTCCCTATTTTTCTACTTGCATTTTTTACCTGCTTTCGAACTGCTAGGTTGGCAGAAGCTGGAGCAAATAACAGGAGCTCACCCTGTTATGTGGCACTAGGGATTCAAACCGCTGAACTGCCGACCTTTCAATCGACAAGCTCAGCGTCTTAGCCACTGAGCCACTGCATCCCTGCTGAAGAACACTAGAGAAGAGAATATTTGTAGTTCGGAGTAAAATCGAGGGGTCCTTGGTGGTCTCTGAGCTGGGTGGTTTTCATGCAGATGTTTTATGATCCAACTAGGTAACATCATCAGTGCTAGGAAGTGGGAATTGTGGCATGGAGGAGGAGGAGGTCTGATGCTCTCTGAGCTTGGTTTTCTTGTGGATGTTTCAATACCCAACTAGCGAACATCATCAGGGCTAGAAAGGAGTGGGGATTGTGGAATGGAGGGGAGGAGGAGAAGGACCATGGATTCTGATGCTCCATGAGCTGGGTAGTTTTCATGCAGATGTTTCATGACCCAATTAGGTAGCATATTGAGTACTAGAAGAGAGAGGAGTTTATGGAGAGAAGGAGGAGGCAGGAAAAAAAAGAAGAAGGAGAAGGAAAATAGAAGAAGAAGAAGAAGAAGAAGAAGAGGAGGAGGAGGAGGAGGAGGAGGAGGAGGAGGAGGAGGAGGAGGAGGAGGAGGAGGAGGAGGAGGAGGATTGTGGGCTCCTTGGTGCTCTCTGAGCTTGGCTGTTTTCTTGCAGATGTTTCACTACTGATCTAGATAACATCATCCGTGCTAGTCTAGATGCTCTATGTTACCTAGTTTAGTAATCCAGCCCCTCCCTCCCCTGCTAGACTCACCTGAGATTCCACCAGAAGCATGGACTCCCAGCATAACACCAAACCCGAATCCAAGATTGATGCTCAAGTACTCTCCAAAATTGTGCTTCCCCAACACAACTTGGGCCACGGAGCCAAGGCCAAAGGTCTGTCAGAAGAAAAGAGAAGATCTCCCATGAACCCTCCAAAGCTGGCAACTGTAAGACTCTTGGACTCCAATGCCCATGCTGGCTGGGGAATTCTGGAAGTTGAAGTCCACGAGTTTTAATTTTTATCCTGTATAGAAACTAAACCAGGAAGAAAGAAAAGCTAGAAAAACAGGATAACAGACATTATTTACAAAGAGGAAGGAACAATGTTGTCCATTCTCTGATATTCTCTGGAAAATCTCTAGTTCAAAAGTGAGGGTTAGAACCAGAGGTGGGTTTCAGCAGGTTCTGACCAGTTCTGGAGAACCGGTAGCGGAAATTTTGAGTAGTTCGGAGAACCAGTAGTAAAAATTCTGACTGGCCCTGTCCCCATCTATTCTCTGCCTCCCGAGTCCCAGCTGATAGGGAGGAAATGGGGATTTTGCAGTATCCTTCCCCTGGAGTGGAGTGGGAATGGAGATTTTACAGTATCCTTCCCCTGCCACGCCCACCAAGCCACACCCACCAAGCCACACCCACAGAACCGGTGGTAAAAAAATTGGAAACCCACTACTGGTTAGGACCAGTGATGGGATTCAAATAATTTCACAACTGGTTCTCTGCCCTAATGTCCGGCTGGGTAGGTGTGGCCATGGTGGGCGTGGCCAGGGGGTGTGACAGACAGGACTCGACCGCCTGCAAACCCCGGGGAGCAAAAATGGGCCATGGGGGGAGGGAGATACGCTGTCCCCTGCACCCCATTTTGGGCCTAGGCGGCCTCCCTGCACTTATCTGGGAGCGAAAATGGGGCACATGGGGACTCCTGGAAGGGGAGGGGAGGGGCCACTCAGCAATTTAACTACTGGTTGGGCTGAACCGGCTGAATCCCACTACTGGTTAGGACATGTTTTGCATACCGAAAATCCTAAATTCCCAGATTTCTGCTTGGAACCTAGAAGGCTGTGGCCATTTGAAGAGAGAGAAATAAATTGACCAACTATCTAATTCAGTCTAAAATGACCACGATGGGGGGAAAAAATCTGTCTAATTCTCTCAACCTACTTGCATTGGTTGACCTTCTCATCTCGCAAAGTCTGTTCATCAGGAACATTTTGCTTTTATTGTGGCATAATAATCGTTCTCTTACCTGTTTGGCTGGGGATAGAGTCCTTCACTGGCATTTAGTTTGGAGGACTCCAAAAATACGGCATTTTTTCCAGGTTTGTCTTTTGCACGTCTGAGTCCAAGCAGGCAGGACTCCAAGGTGGTGGAAGATCTCCTGGTCAGAGGTTGCTGGAGACAGACCTGGGTTTTTGTTTTTTTGGGGGGTTGTTGTTGTTGTTGTTTTCCTGACTATTTTTGCTGACAATTTCTTAAACAAAATAAAAAACAGAAGAGGAAATATAGAAAATAAAGAAAAAATAGTAAAAGAAAATAAATAGAAAAGGGAGAGAGTGGGAGGGATGGAGGGAGGAAGGGAGGGAGGGAGGAAGATAGATCGATCGATCGATCGATCGATGGACGGACGGACGGACGGACGGACGGACGGACAGACAGACAGACAGATAGATAGATAGATAGATAGATAGATAGATAGATAAGGGAGGGAAGGAGAAAGGGAAGAAGGAAGGGAGGGAGGGAGGGAGGAAAAAGAAGGGAGGAAAGAAAGAGGAGAGAAAGGAAATAATAAAAGAGAGAGAGAAAGAGACAGAGAAAAGGAAGGAAGGAAAGAGAGAGAAAGAAAAAGGAAGGAAGGAAGGAAGAAAGAAAAAGAACGAAAGGATAAAAAATAGCTATCTTCTTGAGAGTGGTTATGGGTACATTTCGAGAGTATTTTTCCTACTCTCTCTAAAGTTACATCACAACTTCCTTCTTTCCCTTAAGCTATACTTTCTAATCTTCAACCCCACTAATCAAAATTTAATTTTATTCCCTTTTTTTTTTCACCAAAAATTCTATAAACCAGGAAACGGCATGCTTGCAATATTTTCATCCCTCCCACCTACCCACCCACCCACCCACCCACACCATCTTCTAACTTGAGTTTTTTTCTCAAACTCAAACTAACATGAAGATGGGTGGACCTGCGTTGCTGGCTGGGGAATTCTGGGAGTTGACCTCCGCCCATTTTCCCATTGGGTGAGTTTGAGAAACATTGTCCTAA
Source organism: Arizona elegans (assembly GCA_022577455.1). Taxonomy (NCBI): domain Eukaryota; kingdom Metazoa; phylum Chordata; class Lepidosauria; order Squamata; family Colubridae; genus Arizona; species Arizona elegans. Next base: position 1,937,919 of record JAKOOJ010000062.1, on the reverse strand, counting down.
CACCTTCTTCTCCTTCTCCTTCACACACCCCAGGTCTTCTCTCACCATCAGGAGGAAGGTCCCCAGAAATTCTGCCAAACCCTGACGGACCGTTTCATTCCGGATCGTCACCACGTTGACTAATTTTTCCAACATCTCGCTCACCGGCCTCCAGATACGACTTCTGTTGGAAAGGAAGACGTCATTCTAAAGAGGCTGGAGTTTGCAGTGGCTTCAAACTGTTCTTTCATCTCCTCCAGATAGTGCCTACCATCTGGTTAAAGTCTAACCGGTCAATTGAGCATCCGCCGTACTTACATAGCCCTTTCCATGACCCCACCTCACTCTTGTCATCATCTCCTGGGCCACCACAACGCCAGCCTTACAGCATTGTGACCTCAAATCCATTGTGAGAAAAAGCAGGCCGGCCTCCAGGAATTCTCGCAGAATCCAAAACGAAACCTGAGATTTGCCAGGGGTAGCGAAGGATGGAAAGTAAATTTGGTAACATTCGTCCCCGCTGCTTATCTCAGAGCAATGAATGGAAATATCCGACTGGCATCTATTCACAGGGCTAACTATAGACGTGATAAGATCAAGAGATCGTATCGAACTCTAATTGTAGCCCAGAGAATTTGTGATCTTGGTTCCAGGAAAATGATGTCAAAACTCATGTCAGAAGGGGGGCAATAAATGGCATAATTATATATATATCACGAGGAAGTTGGACATGTGAAAATATAACAAAGGACCATCAGAGAGGAGTAACTGGGAGAGTTACTCAATGCTGGGACACGACCTTCATCCTTTCATCTTGAAAGAGTGGAACACAGTGTAATTTTAGGGTGAGTTAGACCGGTATAATAACATAACAATTTGCAAAATTATCCCACTTGTAAGCCAGAAATAAGAACAGAACTCCATTCAAGTGGAACTGTAAACAAGGAACCGTCAGCAGAAGACCTGAAGGCTAAACCCTACGATGAACAGTTGAGGGAACTAGGTATGTCTAGTCTAAGGACGAGAAAGACTAGGGGATGACATGAGTCTTCCAATATTTGAAAGGATGTCACAAAGAGGAGGGGGGTCAACCTCTTCTCCAAAGCACCAGGAAGGCAACGGGACAAGAAGCAACAGATGGAAGCAACCTAGAAACAACCTAGAGTTTTTAAGAAGAGACTGAAGAATCATAGACCAGGATGGTGTAGGGTTTCCTCCTCAAGCAGGGGATTCAACTAGAAGACCTCCAAACTCCCTTCCAGTCCTAGGATTCTACATTCCACATTTTAAATATATATTTTTTTAAAGATACATTCATACTTCATTTCAGCTTCCCGTATATTCTCCGCACCGGTCAATATGGGGAGTTTCCGATATTTTTAAGAGGACGAGCTGGAAGAGGCCGACCCACAGGTCTGGACCCCAGGATTCACGAGAAGGGATGTGGGTCCTGGTTAGGAGAGGGAAAAAAGCACATTGCACAAAAATTGCCACCAGAAAAGCATTCCTGGTGAACTCTGAGGCTGAACGAGGATAGTAGTACCGAGAGCCAGACGTCACGGCCATCGGTCAAAAGAACCAAAAGGGCAGCCAGTTCTACCTGGACCGGTTCCATGAGCCACGTGGCTCAAAAGTCATAAATATGAATCTCATAGTTTGCCTCTATTATTAATATTAGTATTTATTGAATTTCTATACCACCCTTCCCCCAAAGGACTCAGGGCGGTGAACAGAATAAGATTTCATATACATATAATTTTTTTTTATCTCCTCCCCCCACCTCTCTCCATTTCTACCTTCACAATTACCCCAAGTGATTGATACTAGCTGGATTCACCCTATGGACCTAAGCAGGTTATTGTATTAACTAGAATAGCAGAATAACAGAGCGGGAAGGGGCCTCGGAGGTCTTCTAGTCCAACCCCCTGCTCAGGCAGGAAACCCTACACCACTTCAGACAAATGGTTATCTAATCTCTTCTTAAAAGCCTCCAGTGTTGGAGCATTCCCACAACTTCTGGAGGAAAGCTGTCCCACTGGTTAATTGTTCTCACTTTCAAGAATAACAGAGCGGGAAGGGACCTCGGAGGTCTTCTAGTCCAGCCCCCTGCTTAAGCAGGAAACTCTATACCATTTCAGACATTAAAGGCCACACTTGGAATCCTGCATCCAGTTTTGGTTGCCACGGTGTAAAAAAGACATGGAGACTCTGGAAAGAGTGCAGAGAAGAGCAACCAAGAGGATGAGAGGACTGGAGGCTAAAACATACAAAGAACAGTTGCAGGAACTGGGTATGTCTAGTTTAATGAAGAGAAGGACTGGGGGGAACATGATAGCAGTCTTCCAATATCTCAGGGGCTTCCACAAAGAAGAGGGAGTCAACTTATTCTCCAAAGAACCTAAAAGCAAGAAAAAGAAGCAATAGACGGAAACTCATCAAGGAGAGAAGCAGCCTAAAATTAAGGACGAAATTCCTAACAATGGAAACAGTTAACCAGTGGAACAACTTGCCTCCAGAAGGTATGGGTACTCCATCAGCCATTTGTGTGGGATAGTATAGTGTTTCCTGCCTGAGCAGGGGGATGGACTAGAAGACCTCTGAGGCCCCTTCCAACTCTGTTGCTCTATTATTTAAATGGCTGCCCAGTCTCTTCTTAGAAACCTCCAGTGATGGAGCACCCACAATTTCTGGAGGCAAGCTGTTCCACTGACAGGTCAAGCGACCGAGGCTGAGAATCCTTGCATTAAGAGATTCCCCTGGATGTTCTCAACCCATCTGGAAGGTTCTGGATTTCAGAGGAAAGAACCAAAAGCCCCTGTACAAAAATATTCATCCATCAGTGACTGTCTTCATCCAGGTAGTCGTCACACTCAGTCTCACACTCCATCTCTTCTCATACAGCTTGTCCTCGTTTAGCGACCATTCAAAAGTTACAACAGACCCCCTTACCACATATTTCGGTTTTACAACCGTTTGCCGCATTCCGTCGTCACCTGACCTTATATTTTGACGCATGTTCCCAAAGCCAGCGTTTATTTCCAGTTTTCTGCCAAACAGGCCTGTCACAAACCATTGCTTCGCTTACTGACCATGTTCGCTTACCGACCACCGCAAAAAAAAAAAACATTCAAAAAAAACCCCAAGCTCCTCTAGGAGCTTCTCTAGGGCCCTCACAACATACAACCGTAGTGTCCATTATGGTCATAAATCGAGAACAACCCCCTCTTTTGCCTTTTCAGACAGGAACTCCGAGCTTACCTGAAAAACATCGCCTGATAATAATCTTCTGTTTTAGCTCCGGCCTGCATTTTATCCTTGCTTCGTCAATCAGCATCGCAAAGGTCGTTTCGCTTGTCGTCTTTTTCATCACACTACAAGGGTCACACACAGCTCCACTCCATCTGTGCCCATGAAACATTAACTTTTACAACCAGGCAAACTGAGATACGAAGGAGTTAGGGTTTATCCCGGGTGGAATCGTGCATCATTGGCTGTTAATCTAAATCAGTGGGGTTTTTTCGACCTCGGGCCCTTTAAGAGGGGTGGACTTCAATTCCCAGAATTCCCCAGCCAGCATGCCTTTGGTCACGTGATAAAAATTTGGATGTGACGGTCGTTGTGCCCCGGAGTCATGCAATCCCTTTTTGCGACCTTCTGATGAGCGAAGTCAATAGGGAATTCAGATTCACTTAACAACATCAGGGATTTCTTAACTCTGGCCAGAATTACTGTAAAGGGGCACAAAATTCACTTAATGTCTCACTTAAGGACAGAAATGTTGGGCTCAATTGTGGTTACAAGTCGAGGACTAACCTATATTACATACTTTATAATTTTTAAGGTGGCAAACATACCTAATACTCCTTTTCTCTACAACAACAACCCTGAGAGAGAGTGACTGGTCAAAGAGACCGGGTGGCTTTCATGCCAAAGGCAGGACTAGAATTCACCAGCTCCTGGTGAGTGGCCCAAAGTCACCCAGCAGAATTTCTTACATAAGGCAGTACTAGAAGTCACAAACGCCTGGAGATTGGGCCAAAAGTTAAGAAACCCACTTTAATTCCTAAGGCCGAACTAGAACTCACTGTCTCCTAGTGTTTAGCGAAAGTCACCCAGTTGGCTTTCATGCCTAAGGCAGGACTAGAATTCGCAGTATTGGCTCCTGGTCAGTGGTGGGTTCCTCCCGGTTCGGCTGAGCTGGTAGCGGTGACGATATGATGTCACCGAACCGGTTCTCTTTGTCCGGGAACTGGGCCCTCCCGCCCGCCCCCCGTGTTATTCCTACCTTTTATTTCTTCTTTTTTAGCCCAGCTGATAGGTGCGGCAGAGTGGATTGCTGCACTTCAGCTGGGCAGATTCCTAACACGCTTGCGCGGAGCGATCGGCGATCGCGCACGAAGCGCGTACACGAAAAGAACCGGTAGTAAAGCCGGTTAGAACCCACCACTGCTCCTGGTGAGTGGCCTAAAATCACCCAGCAGACTTTCTTACATAAGGTGGGACTAGAACAGTGGTGGGTTCCTCCTGGTTCGGTCCGGTTCGGCCGAGCCGGTAGCAGTGAAGATATGACGTCACCAAACCGGTTCTCCCACCCCCCACCCACGTTATTCTTACCTTTTATTTGGTCCCACCCCCAATCTATTGCTGCCCCCTGAGTCCCAGCTGATGACTAGAGGGAAAAAAACTGTTTAATCTCCTGCCGCGGGGCTTCAAAGGGCCGCCCTACAGCTGATCAGTGTTAAAAGCAAACAAATGAGTCAGGTCAGAAGTGCGAGGACTGGTTGTAACTGCGAGGACCTTCCAGAAATGACTCCGACCAGCTAGCCACGCCCACCTAGTTACATGACCTCCAAGCCACACCCACAAAATAAGCCACGCCCACAGAACTGGTAGTAAAAAAATTTAGAACCCACCCCTGGACTAGAACTCCCAATCTCTTGATGATCGGTCCCAAATCCCGCTTTAATTCCTAAGGCTGGATTAGAACTCACCCAATTGGTTTACAGGCTAAGGTGGGACTAGAACTCCCCCGTCTCCTGGTTTCTAGATACTAGACCCAACAGTTAGAGCCAAAGAGCATCTGGATTTTTTTTGCTAGCTGCCTCACATTTCTCTCCAGTATTTCAGTTGTTAGCACTCACCCCTTACCCACCCCCTGTCCACCCCCTTAATAAATGCTAGATATGCTTCCCCCTCTAAAAATACCCCGAAGAAGCTCTTATCCTTCAACGCTATTTAACTGTGGAACATTTCAGGGTATTTTTGGATATTAGGTAAAAGGTAAGAATTGCTAAGCCTTACTCGGCTCATGTGATTTTATTCACAAACGGATTTATGGTACTTGGAAGCCCCACCAGTTCTCCAAATAATTTCAGAGTTAAAGCTGCCGGACTAGAAGCAGAAAAATTGAAATCTAATCCTGCCTTAAGGATAAAGACTTCTGGGAAAGACCCTCCGCTCCTCCCCAGAAGAATGAAATATTTTGGGGAATATTTAAAAAAAACCAAACAGAATGTTATATTTCCCTAAAGGAGAAATGGAGAAACATGTTTTTAGAGGCAGAAAGCAGCCCCCCCAATCTTTCTTAATAGCCCACAGCACTAAAGGAGACAAAGAGCTTATTGAAAGAGGAAGCCAGCTAGCTAGATGGCTCCATTCATAAGCAAAGCAATTACTGCCAGCAGAAGCCCATTCAAGACAGGCTATTCCGAAACTCCTTGCGGCAAAATTTGACAGCTAACCAAAGCAGAATGGTAGGATTAGAACAAGCAGCCCCTCACCTAAGATCTATAACCCCCAGAACAGTTCAGACTTCAAAGTCACAGAAACCTATAAAAAGCCATTCGCTCAGTCAACGGTTTGCTCAGCTGTCCCAGAATCACCTGCGGTTTGTGGTTCCGTTTCATCAATAAATGGACCTTCATTCCAATCAGCCTCCAGCCTCCCTTTTAATTTCCGGCGTCTTTCTTCCGGATTGGAAGTGAATCAGATGGATTTTCCTTCCAACAGACAGCTGGGGCATTTGCACCAACCCCTCAGCCCATACAAGACAAGAAAACAAGGAGAAATCATGTTTGAAAATACTGCCAAGAAAACCTCCGGGACAATTCTAGGAGTCAAGCGTAACTCAACATCACTTTTTAAAAAAAATTCTAAGCTGACTGGAACAGCATACCTTGTTTGGACTTTCTGAACATGCCCCGATCAGTTTCTCAGCATGATTGGTTTTTCTTTGCCTCCTTCCAGGATTTCTTTCCTTCTTTTTTTAAAAATCTACCTCTTCCCCTACTTCTTTGTTGTCGGTCTCTCAGCCCTTGAAGACTTCCTGACCATGCTAGGATTTGAGAAGAGCAGAAAAAGGTAGATGGGTGCTGCCATCTGCTGAAAAAGAGACCACTTGGAAACCAAATTATATTCCAGAAAAACTGCTCGGAAGAGGAATGTTGGGAGGGCCTCCTAGGACAATTCCTACATCAGTTTAGGAGACATAATAGGAAGAGTGCCTTCAATTTCTCCCTAATTCCTTCTCTGTCGCTGCTAATGAAAGACAAGAGAAGGAAATGAAATGTTAATGTTGATTGAAGGAAGGCAAATCTATGCGTCCCAGGATAATGTCTATGGAGACTCTCAGCCATCCAAGTCATGGTTGTCCCAACGGTGTCTTTTCAAGAGGCAACTGGACTTTCTCGGTTTTTCTTTGAAGATGTTTCGCTTCTCATCCAACAGAACTGAAGAAGCTTCTTGGATGAGAAGCAAAATGTGTCAGGTATAAATGCCCTACCCGTGCCAGGGACCAGCTATAGCTCAGCAGTGCAAGGGTTAACCCAGACATCCACCTGGCCAGCTCCTCCCATAGACCCCTCCTTACCTGAATCCCCGCCCACAGGTATAAAAGGTGGGCACACTCCTCCATGTTGTTCAGATCCTGATGCAAACCGTGACCATATGATGAACCTGTAAATAAAGGAGAGATATTTAATCTAATGACTCAAGTCTCTTTATTGGGCCTGATCCACCAATCCTCGTAACAAAATGGTAGCAGAGGATGGTTGGTAAGGCCCAGCGATCTCAAACCACAAGACAAGAACCCATACCTACCTACGGAATGGCGACACCCCCGAAGCAACGGGAAAGCAACCCATCAGACTCGCCAGGGAAGGCAGGAACCTCAAACACCCCCAAAACCACCGCGATGGAAGAAAAGGGGGAGATCGAGAAAGGGAAAAGGGCTCACCACGACGACCAAGAAGAAGAAGAGCTGCGACTCGACGTACTGCAGCTGTTGAAGGAGCGAGCCGGCGACAAGAACCTCCTTGCCGACCTGCGAAGCTTCATAATCGACCGCGAGGTGGCAAGGAGCGAAGGAGACTCGGACTCCGAACTTGAGGAGCTGGACTCGGTGAGTGGTTCGCCCAAAAGGGCACTTCCAACGGCCACCGAGCCCCAAAGCCCCGCTCAAAATTTGAAACGGCGGCCATCTTTGTCCACGTGGTCGGACAAGATGGCCAACCTCCAACCAATCGGCAGCCAGGGTTCAAAATGGCCGGCGCGCAAAAAATGCCGGACCATGAGCCATGAAGAAAGTGACCAGGGAGAGGGGGCAGAATCGGACTCGGACCCCTGGTACACCCCCAGCAAGCGGCTAGTGGATAGGGCCATGAAGACCCTTGCCGCAGCCTTCGGCCCAGGCCTCAAAATTACAAAGGAGAAACCGGAGAGGCCAAAACAGAAGGGGAGGCGAGGAGAGGTACAACGAAGCACCCACCCGAGAGCCACCGACGCCTGTGCCAGCTCACCAACCCACCTTCGCACCCCAGGAACACCGCGCCTCCAATCGCCCAAGCCGCGCACCCCGGATCGCGGGGACTGGGGCAGCTACTTACAGCCGTCGCCGGAGACTCAGCACCGCCAGGACCTTCATCTCGGGGGAGCAGCCGCAGGACGACGCCTTCCGGACCACACCTGGACCCCCAAGACCGAAGCTGAGGCCTACCCGACCGACCGAGGCCTCTACACCAGAGCCGCGATGAATAGGTCCTTCCACGACGACGGCAGAGCTGAAATGGACTTCGCACATGCGCTCTTCCGCCTAGAGGAAGAAAAAAGAAAAAAATTACAAAGCGGGACTTTTAAACTACCGGCAAGCGTTCCCATGCCTTACTGCTGCTATAGGCACATAAGGAACCATGGACAGCAGCCAGCAGTAAGTAATTTTACAAATAGTGCTGGGAACTTACCAGTTGACTTTCCCAAGTTGAGGATGGATGGGGGCAATATCCTAGAGTGGTCACAGCAACTCCAGGTGGTGTTCCTAAAAGAAAATATGTCTCACTTTATTAATGATCCCCCAGAGAGACCATGGACTTTAGAGCTGGATTGCATGCACCATAGGGCATTCTATCTTTTAATTGCCAGCATATCACCTACTATTTACCACTGTATTGGCCATAACCTCACAGTATCAGAAATTATAGGAAAAATGTTTGGGTTATTTTACAGTGAGAGTGTGTCCACCACCACCCAAATTTCCAAAGACTTCTTTTCTGCCAGACTTAAGCCAGGGACACCCATGAGTGACTAACTAGTGTCCTTAAGCGGTACCAGAGCAGAGCTACACCTTAGGGGAGAAGTTATTTCTGACCAGATCATGAAGAGCGTAATAATTAACTCTTTAGATCACTCATGGAATAACTTCTTGACACACTTAGACACCGTTAGCCTAGGAATGCTATCCGTGGAAAAGCTATCCAATAAGCTGATTGCGGAAGATAATCTGAGAAGGAGCCGCCCCGGCCCTCCCAGAGAACATAAGAGTGAGAAGAGAGTAGTCTTCCAAGAGAAACAGCACAACATGCCAGAATGTTATATCTGCGGGTCAAGGGGACACATCAAAAGGGACTGCCCCAAGAACTATAGGGAGAGAGGCAGACCAGTGCATAGGCACAGGCAAACGGAAAGACACACATCTGAAGAAAGGTATAGGCGCAGGGACTCACCCAACCCCAGGGACAGGAGGGGGAACAGAGACAGCTCGCGCGACAGCAGGACAGGATCCTTATACGGGATAGGGGAGCGCACACACATCACACACCAAGACAAAGACACCAGCTCATGGCTCCTGGACTCGGGAGCCTCCAATCACACCACCTACAATCAGAAACTACTGTCATCATTCAAGAGGGAGGACTTTTCGATCAAAGTTGCAGACCAAAATCAGGTTAGGGTGACAGGCAAAGGGACAGTTACATTGCCAGGCTTGGGGAAAATAGAGGGGGCACTGCTAGTCCCGGGGATACCCCACAACATTCTAGCCGCAGTAAAGCTTAGCAAGGAGTCAGGGGTTGAGGTGACCTTTACAAAAGGTAATGTCAAAGTTAGCAAGGATGGGGAAGATATAGGGAGAGTAACCGTCAACCAAGGGTTACCTTATATAACTTTCTATGAGGATGACACCCACAGCGTGCGCACCAGTTCAGAGAACACAGAGGACACCGATCAGGGCAGGACTGAGGGAGAACAGGTAGATGAAAGAGAGGTAGATAACGATGGCGACATGACACAAGAAACACAACACAACAGACACACCCAAAGGGGGCCCTCAATAGGCAAACCCATGCATGACGACTGTGCTCATCTGCTACACCGGAAGCTAGGGCACGCCAGCTTCCCCGTGGTACAGAAAATGGCCAATTGTACCTAGGGTATCAAAATAAAGAACTGTGAAAACTACCTCGAGTGCTCGGTGTGCAAATGTTCTAAATTAAAGGTAAAACCCAGACCCAAGAATCGTTACGTGCCGCCAAACAAGTATTCAACCTAGTTCACATGGACCTGGTAGGGCCCCTAAGGCCATCCATAAATTACAAGAAAAGATACTTCCTCACTATAGTGGATGACTTTAGTCGATATGGCTTCGTCTATACTTTAAGAAAAAAGGATGAGGCCTTCCAGAAATTCAAGGAGTTTTACAAAAGAGTAGAAACCCAAAACAACACACAGATCAAGCAAATCATGACTGACAGAGGATCTGAGTTTCTATCTAAGGACTTCTCCCATTGGCTCAGGTCCAAAGGCGTGATTCACTTTACGTCGTCCCCGTTTTCCGCCTTTCAGAACGGGGTCGTAGAATGACGCAACTCCACGTTCCAGACGATGGTCAGGTGCGCCTTAGAGGACGCGGGCATTGGCCAACACTTCTGGTCTGAAGCTCTGGTCTATTCCAACTACGCTCTCAACAGAACATGGTCCAGTGTGATAGACAAAACACCATACGAGCTCATGTACAACAAGAAGCCACAGATAGCACACTTACATGTATTCGGCATGACTGCTGATGTCCACATACCCAAACAGTTACGCAAGAAAGGGGATAAGGTATCCAGAAGACTGAGGTTTATGGGATACGAGCCAGGAACCAAGGGCTTCAGGTTTGTGGACAGC